>MU279051.1:0-317987 GCA_022385715.1 Xylaria cubensis
AATAAATTTAATAAAATAGTTATTAATATTTTTTTATTAATTAATAAGTTTATTAATTTAAATAATATTTTAAATAATAATAAATTATTAAATAATAATTAAAACAAAAAGCTATTTTTATTATTTTAAAATAAACTTAATTATTATAATTTTTTTATAAATTATTAAATAAATAAAATTATTATATTATAATATTATTATAAACTTTAATAAATAAAAATAATAAAGTTAATATAAAGTTTATATAAATAAATATTTTAAATAAAAAAATAATAAAACGTTAAAATAATATTTTATAAATTAATATAATATATAAAATATAGCTTAATTTTAAATTAATACAAACTAAATATTTATAATAGTTTTTAAAAATTATAATTAATATATTTAAAAATAAGATTTTTTTTTATAAAATAAAAGCATTTATTAAACATATTTATTAAATAAATATATTTATTAATATATTTATTATATTTAATATAAATAAATAAATAAATTAGCTAATTAATAAACTTTTAATAAATTATTAATTTTTTTATAACTTTTATACTTTTTTTGCTTATTTTAATAAATAATCGGATAACTTATAATAATAATAATTTTATTATTATTAATTTTTATTAATATTAAGCTATTAAAAAAATAAAAAAAGCTTAAAAATAATATAATTATAAAGTATAAGCTTTTAAAAAAAAAAAAAAAAAAAAAATAAAATTAAAAATTAAACTTAAAAAATATAAAAAAAAAAAAAAAAAAAAGCATTTTTAAAAAAGTAATAATTATATAAAAAGCTTTATTTTTATATAAAAAATTAGCTTTATATAATTAAAAGCATTAATAATTTTATTTTTTATAGTTTTAAATATTTTTTTTAATATTTTATAAAAAAAAAAACAGCTTTAATTAAAAAGCTAGCTTTTTAAATTAAAATAACTTTATTATTTTTTTTAAAATAAGTTATAAAAATTAAAAAGCTTTTTTTAATGTTTTAAAAAACTTTTTAAAATATTATAAAGTTTAAAAATAATTTTAATTTAATAAATATATTTATTTTATTATATAATTTTTTAAAGCTTTTTTATATTAATTAATTTAATAATACTTTTAAAAAATCGTTTAAAATAAACATAAATAAAGCTATTAAAATTATTAAAGTTATAAGTAATAAAAAAGATAATTTACTTAATAGTTTTTTAATAAAATTTAATAAGCGATTTTAAAGCTAAAAATTATAATATAATTAAATAGCTTTTATAGCTTTAAAAAAGCTTAAAAAGCTTAAAAACGCTATTTTTAAGTTTAAATATTATATATATATATAATTAATAAATTTTTTTATTTATATTAATATTAATAATTATAATATAAATAAGTATAGTTTGCTTATAAAAAATTAAATTTATATATAAATTTAATAGCTTAGCAATTGTTAAAAAAGCTAGAGTTTTAAGCAGAGTTATAGTTTTAACGGCTACTAAGCGTTAGCGCCGGTGGTTTTCGATGGGTGGAGCCATTAATAGCTACATCGTAATCTTCGTTGTAGCCGTAGAAGACTTCGGGGTTCATTTCATAGAACGATTGATGACCCGCACCGAGCAAATAGCATGTTAAACTGCCCTTAGAGGTTTCAGCGATGACGCAGCGGCCTATAGTGAAGGTTGTGGATCTGTATCGTGGATAACTATCGAAAGTAGAAGTTGGCAATTCCAATCAATTATCCAGGAGAGATGAGTAGTATCACAAGGCAAATACTAACTCCGCTGTAGTTCGGTGAGTAGTATCACCAAGTACTGACTCCGCTGCAGTTCGGATTGCGAATATCCCCATCATCTGGTTTTAACAATTGCATCTGCAGCGTAGATCATCATACTGCGCTTGCTTTTTGAGATACTTCCAAGTTCTCTACTCAATTTCATTGTCTTTTCCTTCTTTTGAACTTTTCAATCTATTTATGTTATGTTATATCCATGCGCCTTGATAGCTATAGACTCCTCACGAACGCACTCCACCGTATTGCTCTTCAGTCCTAAAATATACTCAACTCCTCCAAATACCTCAATTACTTAACTAAAACATACGCTGGTAGGTTGCGATCGCATTTTGTGACCAAGATTCGCGTAAGCGTCCGAACATTTAGAGACGTTAGATCCACCAAGCCTATTAGCATGCTATATACATATATGCTGATTAGGCAGAGTGGTGCTTATGCCACGTGCAAGACGAAGCTGTCGCGCTTACACGTCAAGCCAATAGATTGACTGGTTTTTTCCTTAACTCTAAACACTTCAAGTCCACATTGGCCAAATGCATAGCTACACTTGGCTTCCGCCGATGACTTTGCATATAATTGCAACCCTATCTGCTATGGTGCTATTACTAGCTGCGTAGTGGGTAAGAACCCCTCAAACCCCGAAGAAATGGTCTGATATAATAGAAGGTATTTAAATCATCAATAGCGAAGGGATAGGGATGTATAATTCTTCGCATAGACACCTTATCCTTCGTCTATGATCTATACTACAATGGCGTACAGTAATCTTCTCTTCGGGACGACAATTCTCCTGCTCTCCTTATACCTGCTGTACAGCAGGCTAAGGCCGTCCAGTCCTGCAGGAGGCAACTTCCCTCCTGGTCCTCCAACGGTATTTTTCCTCGGAAACATACACCAGATCCCTCTCACCAAGCCGTTCCTCAAATTTGCGGAATGGGGCCGCACATATGGCTCACACGGCCTTTTGGGTCTTCGAATGGGACCGAATGCGAAGGCCGTCGTCTTGAACAACTGGACAGCTGTCCGAGATCTCTTAGATCTTCGCGGTGCAATATACTCATCTCGGCCGTATATGCCGATCGTTGAATATGTCGTACCTCCGGGAAATGTCCATGTGGCTTTCATGCAGTACGGTGCACAATGGCGCAACGCACGAAAGACGATAATGGACTTTCTGAAGCATAGCGAGGTAGATAAGCTTCTCCCTTTGCAGCATGCCGAGTCTGTGCAGCTCATACGCGACATCTTGCACGATCCAGAGAGGTGGCAAAACTACTCTACCAGGATGTTTGGAGCAGTTATCATGGCTTCTGTCTTCGGGGTTCGTGGCACAGATATCAGCCCCGAGGGCAAGATCATGACCTTCTTCGATGTCCAGGCCGAGTGGGCTGGCGTGGTAGCTCAAGGTGCCGCTCCGCCTCTTGAGATATTTCCCTTTTTCAAGTATGTCCCCGACTTCCTGACGCCGTGGAAGGGATGGAAACAAAGATTGGAGAACGTGAAGCAGCGACAGAACAAACTGTACCATGACCTTGTTGCCGAGGCCAGGACACGCATAGCCAATGGCAAGGGCCAAGATTCCTTCGCCGCAGCGGTACTAGGCAACAACGATAAGACAAAGTACAGCGATAAAGAACTCGACTATCTCCTGGGCTTTATGATGGAAGCTGGGTCCGATACCACTGCCAATGCATTTGAAACATTTATTCTAGCCCTGGCAACTCATCCAGGCCTGCAGGCACAGCTTCAAGAAGAAGTCGATCGCGTTTTCGGACCGAAAGCGATACCGAATGCTAGTGCCGGTTCCGACGACCTTCCTCTTCTCAGAGCTTGCTTCTACGAGGTAAGAGCTCCGTATATCAGCGCTCCTGGGTCGAAAGATCGTGTGAAAATACTAATATTTACCACAGCTTCTTCGATGGCGACCGAGTCTACCCATGGCGCTTCCTCATGCTACCACGCGTGATGATGTATACGAAGGCATGTTTATACCAGCCAACACAACAATACTCATGAATTCCTGGGCGTTGAATCATGATCCCGATGAGTATGAGAATCCCGATGCCTTCGACCCCTCGCGTTTTCTCAAACATCCGCTTGGCATCAAGTCCACTCTTAATACCACGGACAAGGTACCAGACGAGTCGATAGAAGACATTACCACATCATACGGGTTTCGCCGTCGAAACTACGGTTTTGGGGCAGGTCGAAGGGTGTGCGCTGGCCAACGCATGGCTGAGAACAGCATGATGATGACGATGGCGAAGCTCGTATGGTCCTTTGATGTAGTTGCTACTCATGGAGCTGCGCAGCTTGATACTAGTGTCCACGCGTGGACGGACGCTATATTGATGTCTCCAAAGCATTTCGATGTCCAGTTTATCGTAAGGTCTGAGAATAAAAGGGATGTGATCGAAGGCGAATGGCAACGTGCGGACGCGTTTCTCCAGAGGTATGAATAATATGGTTTCATGGCGGCATTCAACCTGCACATCCTCATTATCAAAACCGAACACGGGCGTAGCCTCAACGTCTGGCGAGTCACTTCCTTTTACCTATTCTTGCCTGTTTTACTCAGGTAGCTTTCGTTACCACAGCGACTCTGTATATCAGCATTGATAAGTCTTGCCAGTTCTTATGTTACAGACCAAATATACTATTACGTTTCTAATCAGGCCAAGCGATAACACGATGCATAAATATTGAAAGTAAGATCTCGATATAATCTATCATTGCCACTTCGTGGGTATCGTTACAAGAGTACTCTAAGAATGTCATCGTATATACAGCCGGGGCACAGTCCAGCGTACACCCCAGAATTCCCGTCATTTTTCTCAGAAGTCATACCACATAAGACGATTGCCACCTTTTCCTAGCGCCTCGTATTTGCTATCAGGCGGCCAATTTATAGGTCCTTGTTAGCCCAGCCAAGGCGAGGAGAGCCCTGAGACTGGTCGAAGACGACGAAAGCAGCCTTGAGGGCAATGTCACCGAAGATGGAGATGCCCTGGCCACCATCGGACTGGAGACCACCGAAGCAGGACGAGCCGGAATCGTCGGCGGGGGCGTAGTTGATGAACTTGCCGGGGATGGTGATCTGAGCATCACCAGGGGTAAAGGTGAGATCGGGGAGATCGGCATCGCAAGGGAAGACATATCCGCCCTGCTGCTGGTCGTTCTGAGCACCGTCGACCTGCTGGTAGTAGGCGTCGACGACCTCGTCGGGGAGGAGGGCAAGGGTGGTACCGGTATCAGCGATACCGCTGACGGACGTGCCGCTGACATCGGCGGTGAAGCCCCAGAAGCCCTGGCTGTTGTCGACATCGACGTAGCTGATGTCGCCGGTGTACTTGGAGTTATCGATGACACCAAAGTCGTAGGTACCGGCCGCGTGGTACTTCAGATCAGCGGTAAAAGCGGCTGTGTCAAGGTTGCCGGCGATGTTGTCAAAGAAGGTCTTCTCAGGTTTGGGGGTGACAGTGTTCAGGGTGCTGAAGGCAAGGCCGAGCAGACCGTCGCTGTCAGAGTCCTGAGCGAATTGATCGGAGACCTTCTGGGCGGACTCAACACCCTGGGTAGCGAAGCTCACACCGCCAACGTTAACGACGTCGTGGTACACGATACCGCTGGAGGTGCTTCCATCACCGTAACTGATACTCCAGGTAGCACCACTGACCTTCTTGGATGAGGAGGAGCTGCTAGGCTTGTACTCGGTCTGGCCGTTGACTGAGGAGCTGGCGGTATCAGTGCTGAAGACCCACAAGTCGGAAGATCCAGAGTCGAAGTCCAAGTTCAATGTCTGAGCGGGAGTACCGATCTGGACGGGTGTCAAGTACTGAATATCATACTGTTCCGGAGTAGTCTTGGCACTGCCGGAGTCACGCTTGGCCTTCTTGGCGGCGTTGTACTTGGCGACGGTCTTCGCTAGACCCTCGGGCATGGGGATGCCATACTTGTTGTATGCCTTGGCAAGTTGGTAGGCACCATGGGGCTTGAAGGAAGGGTTGGCGACCTGGTTGACGGTGAAAGAGCCGTTCTTAGTAGTGCCAATCTTGCCCTTGATAGGAGTAGCAGCAGCCAGGCCGGCAAGAGCCGCAGTAAGGGCGACGACGGTAGGCTGGGGAACCATGGTGTCAATGGTAACAAGTATGGGTGCTCGAGAGGAGAGAACGAGGGAGTTCACGAGGCTGTAAGGAGTGAAGATGGTGATGTCGAAACTAACTCTCTGGAGGTGATGGAAATCCAGAAGTCTTATAGATGTTGAGAGCCAGCAAACTGAATGTCTTCACAATAGCGTGATAACCCGATAGAGAAGGAGCGGGAAGATCCCGTAAGACACCATAGCATTTGCCATCTCCGGCTTGGTAGAGGCTGAGTCGGCTGCCTTCTTTGGATTATCGTCCGTGATGATGGAGTAGACGACATAAAAACTTGTGGACATGGTGGGTGCCGTGTGTGGATATCACGATGATCATCGGCCTACTGCAGGTCCGTCGGAGGGAAAGTAACAGGATCAAAAGACGAGATAGTCCTTGAATTTGCCCATTGTTCGAATCAACAGCTGTAGATCGCGCTACTTGCTAAGTCTATGATGGGGGTGTTTATGCGTTGGCAATACTCTCCTTGTTGTCCTTCTTGGGTACTTGGCTATATCCTTGTTGCCTGCCAATCTTCAAGTTTGAGGTTAAGTGGTTGTTAGCTTGATGCGCGATGTTTGCCGCCAATCGCGCGACAATACCACCATTCTCCTGAATAAGGTTAGAAACAGTTCCCTGTACCGGTTCGCCTATCACAGCGCAAGTTGCCATCAGTGCCGATGGCACATGGGGAGGCATGATTTCGGTCCTCAATGCTCTCGCTCGTTTATTGGGCGTTATAGTCAGCCCACTAATTGAATTAGCACATCTCACGGTCCTTAGATCTGGAGAACCCTGAACTAAGGTAAGCAAGGATGCTTGTTGGCCTGATAAGGAAACTAGATAATGAGAAAAGAATGTCCTTCTCAAGTAAGCTATGATTGACAGAAAGGGGAGATGGAAACACAGTTGAGCAGCATAGCATAAGCCACTGAATTGGTCTGTCGTTAATTATGATATTGCGCTTGGCAATACCCCCTTTTCATAAGCCGCCCAAAGTTGCCTCTGATTGGTTTGCGCATCACTTTGCTCAATAGGTAGGTCCGCCACAGACTGCTGTCACTGAGGCTTGTTCGAATGCTACTTAAGATCCCGACCGAACCAACCTGCCTATCCCGGACAGGTGCAGGATGCGTTCCTGTTCCATCGTTTCATCTGCCGACGTTCGACCCACGCCCAAATCACAAGTTAATGCGGCTTTCTGCCTTTGACAGCACACCTCGGTATCACACCTTTGCAGAATGCGGCCGACGATATCACTCAAACAAGCTTTGCCCCCAGGTCTTGGCCGCTTGGCTGCAGCGCCAAGCGCTTTATTGTCCGGATTCCAGAAACTATCGTCATGAGGCTTAAAATATCGCTTGTTTCAAGTTGACGTACTATGTATATGTTGAGGTACTGCTCTGTTGAGCGGATCGGTAGAGCTGTGATCACTGTTTTCATCAATAGAGTGTGGACTAAGCTGTCGTCCGAGGCAGTGTTGGTGATCCACCAGTGCGTTCTATTTACGGTACATCCCATAATTATTGTCAACATAACGTGATCCCTGATTTTCGATCATCAGGGACTCCCTGGGTTAGGCTGCCTATTTTGCAATGCAGAGCATCTGTCATGACGCAGATCACTTCAAAATACCCACACCGAGGCTGGAAGCTTAGCATTAGGGCCCAATGAAGCACCGCTTTTCACAGATACACTAAAATGCATACTGGTGTTATCCGGAAAGCGGCCTATCCCAGTATTCAGCTTGCCTATTCCCGCAATCAAGTCCCTTGTTGTTGCTGGCAATTTTGCCCGAGTCGAAGCATCTGTATCCAGTCAGCTGCCTTTTGTCGACAATGGTCGTCGATCCTTCACGTGCTGTTGCTTTATTCAACAAATGTTATCTCCAGTAGTATGGCCTCGGTAAGTGATATGATAGGGCGCTCGTCCGTCCCACATAACGCCGATCACCATTTGAGACTACTACTGTTAAGTTGAATGCACCGCATCTCACGATTCTGGGTTAGGCAACTACTATGCTACAAACAATAAGCGGCATTTTCTGACAGAAGACGAACTTTCTTATCACTGACTTTCTCTAGTATTCTGTCGTTTTCCGCTTTCCTAATGTCGCCATTGACCGCTGATTGCCTATCTTTCGAACGTTGCGCTTGACACATAACCTAATGGAATTGCGAAATCTCACAATAAAGCACGCCTCTATCGTTACCGCTCCCGCTGCGAACAGCTGACTATATTGGGATAGTTCCAAACTTATGCTGAAGCCTAAGGCACTGATATCCTAAAGCACGTCATGAAGGGGCCGGGACGGAGCGCGAGCGAGAGATCCGAGTTGTCCTGCACCTTTTGATGAACAGGTTTGCGTAGTGGATATTTCACAGCAAACCAAAATAGACGCTCCGTAGTTTTAGCAGTATACTCTCATTTGACTCCTTGATCGGGTCAGCGAGAGTCTTCCGGGTTGCAGAGGTGAAAGGTAAGGATACTGTGAGGCTTACACCATCCGTCACTACCCAGGCTCGTCGTTTAAAGATGAAGAACCCGACAATACATCTCGGTCTCAGTGTCTCTTGCTCTACAGCTCCTTGTCCCATGTCGAATTCCCGTCTAATCAACGAAACCACAACTCACCCCTCAATTATCTCTAGTCCTACCCGGACATTAGCTTTCACGCCATTTTTTGCCATGAGGCAAGTCTTGCGAACTACGATTCGCCTACAGCCCCAAGTCGTGAAGGTGCTGGCCCTCTTCATGCCCATTTGACGAGTAAATAGAGTTAGCATGGCTAGCAGGTCCAGAAGCGCCACAAGCGTCTAATCATGTTAACCTGTACCAACGATTATAGGACTGGCCGACGCTAAGGCAAGTGACAGAGCCTACGGCACGCCCGTTCGACGGCACGACAACCCCCGGAAGTTAGATCTTTTTTTTTTTTTTCGGCTAGAAGTAGCCGAAGACATCTACGCTATCTTCTTCCACGGGATGTCGTTATATCCAAAACTTAAACTTTACAATTAAGCAAGCAAGTAGACGTAAGCAAGGCCTCACCTTTCCTAACTATTTAGTGAATGGAATGATAATAATGTACTAAGTTCCGTTGCAGCGTGCACCAATACCTAGAATCCAAAGGCAACTTAGTCTAATGCTGGAAGATTTCCTATAATCGCCCTACTACACAATCTCCTAACCAGCCGCCCGACGTAGGACATAGATGCTACTCACGCTCGCAACACTAACAGTCTACCTGAAATCGCAATCAATAACAATACAATCCGTACCTTTTCAAGAGTAGTTCGTCATTTCGCACTCTCTGTAATCCTTCATGACAATTACCACGCGAGTGATATTATTAGCGTACTTGGTTTATCCATCTTCCTCTCCTAGATAACTCTGGTCCGCATGGACGGAGTGTTGGGTCCCCCATCGACGGTTGTGTTCTGTGATCGAGTAATTGACAAGGCTGTATTGATCGTCTTGCAACACCAGGGCGTCTTCCCATTCGCACTCGTCTAGGATTCCCCTATCAAGAACTACCAGTTTTGTGCAAACATTCCTCCTGTATGCATTGCATTCTTTGCCATTCAGGAATCAACGGACACCTAGCAGCAGAGGCGCCCATAACCCGAGGGTAGGTGTGTTGGCGAAATCCGACGGGGAATTCGCTAGTAGTTCGCTATTCGTGTATGGCCCCCGCCATACGAATATGGATTGGTCGAAAGAGGTCTTCAGGATCTCGCTTTGATGCTTTTGGAATGCCTTCTTGGCCCCCTCACCATAAAGAATTGGCATGCTAATATTGAAGATACCCATTAGACAGTAATTATGCCATATCCTCAGGTCGAGTTTTTCTTCTCTTTGATGCCCACGACATGCGTGTCGCTGTGTAGTATCTTGACAAGAGCTCTCGATCTTGAAGAAGGTGAAAATCTATGCCTGTAACTTTAGCGATGAAAGTCATAAATTCTCTATCGACGCGAATTAGGGACGAGTCTTCTGCGTAGAATTCTCGGACAGAAGAAGCAATCAGCTCCTGGAGGGTCCAACCTCTTGTGAACCAGCGACTTGACTCCACAGCACGAAACTGTCGGTATCTGCTAAGGCGTGTTCCACTCAAATCACCAGGAACGTCGGCGAGGTAAATGAGACACTTTCTTGCGCTACGATAATAGCTATACATGGAGTTGATAGCCTCAGATAATTCTGCACTATGAAGTTTATCGATGCCTGTAGATTATCAGAACCCCGTATAAGCTAACGCCCACATCCTATGGGGACATACAGCAAGTGTCGACCCAAGCATATGATATTCCCTGAGCAGCGGCTAGATCACAACACGTTCTTATCTTGGGATAGGCTGCTTTGGACCGGTAACCTCCACTGCTATCGCGCATATCTTGATACGAAACCTCTTCTTCCTGCCATGTGTGGGATAGAACAGCATATTTCGGGACTTCGTGACTATAGTGCTCTTCATGGGAGTACGTTTCTGTGTACAGAAATCACATGTCGATTCTCACTGAAATTCTTAACTGCGAGTCTTGAAAGCCATTGGAGGCTGTAAGAGCACGGCAATTTACGATACAATTGATAGCACCGTAGTTTTGACTAAACATGACCGTGCCGAGAAGGCCGGTAAGTGTTGCATATAGTAAAGCGACGTCAAGGCGCAAAGGGAATGGGCCCCCAATTCCCACCCCCTCTAGTCCGCGACTTGCATTGTACTATTCTCGATAAGCACAGGCAACTATTTCCGCCTCATCAAGCTCACCTCTAGATTGATAAAATTCTTCCCTAGTTGGTAGATAACAGTTATTCTTTAGAGTAGCCTTTTCTAGCCACACAACCCATGTTGACTGCTTAAATCGTAACCCATTCTGTATAGAATTTACAGCAGGACCCGTGGAAGCTCTCAAAACAACCATTTCCACACTGAGCAATCCGTCTAGACCCTCTAGGGTCTCATCGCGATTCTAGTGTCAGCTGTTGCGTTTATTCGAGCTGCGCTTTGGTTTTCTAAGCTTATTTGTGATTGATGCGTAGATCATAGGCGCGTGTGGATAAAGCTGCAACTTGTTTTCTGTCTTTAGCGCCCGCGCGCGCGCTTAGGAGACATATAGGACGCAACTTATTCGCCCCCTCGAGTTTCAATTGAGTTTTCAACTTACTTTTTCTGAGACGTGAATTGATTCAAAGACAAGGCACTATGTAGTCAGGGCGCAATCGGTTTTCATATCATTTTGGAACCTTTCGGGCTAAGTCCATCCCCCTCATTAAATGTCAATCTGCTCGTTGTGTGCCGACATCCAAGACAGGGGTAAACAACTTACCACGCTTCCACTCAGGCCACTTCTGATATCTGTGGATAATAACCAGTATTACTACTAGGGGGTCCAGACAAACAAGGATGAGCAGTCCATCTTTTTTCCGCGACGACGAGAGGAGGCGGATGTGGGAGCAGGAACTTTCGCGCGAGCTCGAAAACTCCTAGTGCCAGAAGCGCCGAAGGTCAGAAGACCCTCGCGACGACTGGCTGGAGTAAAAGGCGCAGCGCCGTCGCGATGCATGTTGCATCAAGTGTCAAAAGATGATCGGGACGCTAGAAGGTCTACGTGCATTAGTCGGGGATGGCTATGAGCATTACAACTAATATCAGATCCAGCAGTCGGCAGACATGGGTTACTAACTGTGTGAACTCATCTGGGATCTCACCGTGGGTGAAGACAGGGCGAAGTATTAGCTGTGATAACCTTCGACAAGGTTATCATCGATAGTCGAGGAATACGGTCGAAGAGACCTGAGCTTCTTTGCGGACCGTCTTCCCGCCCTCGCTTGCACAGCAAGCGAGCTTTTCGCAATTTACGGGGAGAGATATCTTGCGGGATTTTGGGAGACTTCGATAGTCCAGCATCTTGGCTGGACGAGATCTGGTGATTTTCTACAGCACTCGCCGTTATTCAATGGTATTAGTGACAAAAAGCCTGCGGGTGTTCCAAGCTGGTCGTGGGCAAGTATGCCATTCCTGGTCACTCTAAATAACGTATGCAAACCGAAGCGTGGCTATTGGACTGTGATATACAGCTAGTCTATCACAATATGCCATACAGACAGATTCAACAAGCCGTTCTGGTCTTGGAAGCCCTCGTTTTCACTATATTACAGACTACAGACAACCCACCAATCTGTTTGGGTAGCAACAAGTGTTTCTGTTCGCTTCATCCGTATGTTCTAAAGTGTTCACAACCAACTTTTCTTCCTGTTGGCGTAATTTCGGTGGGCTATAGTAAAGAAATCAAAATCAGAAGGTGTGCGACTGATACCCTTAGGTAACAATAAGGGAGAGCGAGGCTATCTTCCTAGTTATAAACCCGACCACTGGTGAATACTTCCACCGAATAGGTTATGCCGAGTTAAGAGGCTCGAGGACAAGAATAGAGAATTTCTCAACAACAAGAAAAAAGCAAAGTAATATTCTCAGTATGATGATCATATAAAACTGATGATCTCTTAAAACATATAGTTCACCCACTATTACTAATGCCATCGTTAGCGACAGAAGCATGTCTTCGACAGTGCATGCATCCAAGGTTAAGATATTTCAGTATAAAGAAGGCTAAGTATCAATAACGATAATAAAACAGCGTAGCATGCATGGAGTGAACACTCTTTCAGGCCATTAACTATAGGTCCTTGTTGCAAATGATATCTCGATAGGCGGAATTGTCCTACAAACATGTCCTTTGGTTATAGCCATTGCTTTTAGAGCATACATTTATTCAACTCATTTATAGGTTTCAAATCCCGACTTCAAGGATCCAAACAATCCTCATCATAATAAATCAACACGGGAGATATCCTGCCTCCAGGACCGAGACGATCTGCTCGCAAATATACTAAAGCAGATACATTCAAATGTTTTCATTTTCTAGCCAACGATAGGGAACGGATCGAGGTTCGCATGCTACTCAGGAAGCGTTCGCGTGCTAACAAATTCTTTGATTCTTACTTCGTACGTGTAACATGTCTAACAAATCTACATACGGGAAACGGAAATAGGTAAGATAGAAAATAACCATTTTCAGTTAACCACCAATATCGCATACATGTAACTACTTAGATGTATTCATTCATGATTAGGACAATCTGGGAGGTCCTTGGTCTAGGCCAGTAGTCTGATGCAGTGGAACGAACACCCGGCAAGCTTCCCCGCTGCTATAGACAATAACGTCACAGCCGAACTGACAAAGCGTAGAACAAATTTCGTAGCTTATTTCTCTCAGCCAGCATCTACTTGGACAATATAATTCCTGTTCACCGCAGATTCTCATGCATAGATATCAGCCCATATGTTTCGGATACGCGCAGGCTGAAGTAATAATTAAGACTAATAATCCAATTGTATACTAAGTACAGATGGATACCAAGACTAGGCCTCCGTTCCAGGATTGGTTCGCGTATCATAGCGAGACTAGGCGGTGATCAATATTATACCAAATCGGTAATAGGTGGAGAAGGATGTGGGGAGCTAGCTCTCGTTAGCGGGTGTAGCCGTCTCTCATCGGATACTGCAAAGGGATGGCTTTTCACATTACTGCCACTCTCCGAAATTCATTTAATCACCATTTAAGAAAATATGAATATCAGGAATACAAAGACAATATTGCTCTTGCCGACAGCATACAGAGTCGTACACAAAATCATTGTATCAAACCGAAGATCACCTCATTGTCGGTTAAAAAGCGGGGAGCGTTTCCCGTCCAATTTCCAATCTCGACGCGGACTGGTCCATAGTTGCATGAAAGAGGCTAGCTGCACATAGCAGGACTCAGCTGTGTCCAGGGACCTATGCACAAATGGCTAGAAACATTGTCGAGCTAATGCAGGAATACGGCAGATCATCCCCAGGATTGGTCCTAATATGACATATCAGCTATCTTCATTGGGCACTGTCCAAGTCATTGTACTCGTAGCTAGTGAGACCCGAAGAAAAAAAAAGCAATAGTCGACGTCGGTTGGGGGAACTTGTGACGTGGTAGTGTCCTATTATATGGCAGATTGGGGTGAAACGAGGGGAGGAGCTTGTGCAAGCCTCTTCATGCTTTAAAACCCGAAGCAGCTGCTGCTCTGCTACTTGCTCCAAAATCTACGTGATCTTGCGATTTCGTGCTTCATCACAAGTAGGCAACCGACAATGTCTCAACCAATCCCCCAGCCGCCGGGTCTTCCCATCCTAGGAAACATCAAGGATATCGACCCGAATAACACATGGTGGTCTCTAAAGAAGCTGGCCGAGAAGTACGGAGAAATCTTCCAGGTCAAGATCCTAGGCAAGACTATCGTCTTCGTTGGCGGTGCAGCATTGGCGGAGGAGCTGTGCGACGAGAAGCGATTTCGGAAGTTCGTGGGCGGTCCCATTGTCGAGATTCGAGCTCTAGTACACGACAGTCTCTTCACGGCGTTCGACCATGAGGCATCATGGGGCATCCACCACCGGATTATAGCACCCAAGCTGTCATCCTGCTCAATGACCAATATTTTCAACGAGATGCGAGACATCACCAACGAGCTCATCGAGAAATGGAAAGGTCTGGGGGCCGACACCAAGTTCGCTCCTCTCGATGACCTGAACCGGCTCAACCTCGAGACGACGACTTATACCCTTTACGGGAAGAGGCTGAATGGTCTCACAGGACCCGAGCATCCCGTCCTCAAAGCCATGGAGGACTCGATATCCGAGGCCATCAAGCGGCCGACACGACCGGGCATTCTCAACTGGTTTTACAGCGGCAAGTTCAAGTCTGCCATCAAGGTGCAGCGAGCCTGGGCGGCGGACCTGGTGCAATACCGAAAAGACAACCCCACGGAGCGACGTGATCTGCTCGACGCTCTTCTCACAGCCAAGGACCCGGAAACGGGCACAGGATTAACGGAGTCACAAGTGATTGACGAGATCGCCACGATGCCCATCGGCAGCAGCACGGCGCCTTGTCTCCTGGCCACAAGCATCCTCTTCCTGCTCCAGAACCCAGAAGTGATCATCAAGGCACGCCAGGAGCTAGACACGGTCATCGGCGACGGCGAGTTGCAGAACGAGCACCTGCCGCAGCTCAAGTACATCGAGGGCATCATGCGCGAGTCGCTCCGCCTGTCTTTCGCGGCGCCGGGGTTCAACATTGAGCCGATTCCCAAGGAAGGGGACAAGAGCCCCATACTCCTGGGCGGCGGCAAGTACCAGATCGCTTACAACCAGGCCGTCATCATCGTGCTGGCGGGGGTCAACCGCGACCCGGAGGTGTTTGAGGAGCCGCTGGCGTTCAAGCCGGAGCGCATGGTGGGCGAGTCGTTCGAGAAGCTGCCGATCGGAGTGAAGAAGTGGTTCGGCAACGGCAAGCGAGAGTGCGTGGGCAAGCACTGGGCGCTGCAGTTCAGCATGATCGCGCTGGCCAAGATGATCAAGGAGGTCGACTTCGAGGCCGTCGATCCGGACTACAAGCTCGAGCAGGACGGCTGGTTCAACGTCCGGCCCATCGACTTTTACACCAAGGTGAAGCCGAGAACGATTTAATGTGATTAATGTGCACTGAAGGCCTTACACATCTTGATACCCATGATCTCTTGTGGTGTGAAGGCCGGAATGGAAAAAGCTAGTTTCTTTGTGTTCGCCTACGTATTGTAGTGTAATAATGGGATATTGAGAGGGAATTGAGGGTATGAGTGGTGTCACACATTAATACTAGCAGCTATGATCAATGAGAGAACCTTGGAAGTATCTAAAAGAGTTGACACCGAATACCTTACCTTTGCCAACCCAGAAATCATCACAGGAAAAATTCAAAATTTCAATGGTTATCTTCGAGTGCCGCTGCAAGTCCGACGTAAATGCTTACTTCGATTAAATGTTTTCGTTTGATGTTCATTGCAAAGGTTGCGTGCCTATGTAAGTCCGCGAAGCTGAGAATTGGCGTATGTGGCCCGAGCTCAGTGCACTATGGAGCTTAGACCACTGGTTCTGTACCGAGAATAGCAGAGGCCAGCGCTGAGCCTCGGTAAGTTTCAAGGCCTACCGAATGAGGGAATGGGGGTCAGTTATCTAATGACGCGAATAGGTTAGATATTGAGAAAGCTGTTTGCTCCTTCGTCTGTCTCTACTCTACTTATCTAGTTCATTAGATAGCCAGTTTCGACGGCCACACCCACGAAGTCGATCTCTCTATTTCGCCATTCCTTTTCAATTGGATACTTCTTTTTAATCTCTTCTTCCTCATCTAATTCTCATGTATCACCGCTTATAGCGAGCGAGTTTCCCATGTCGTCGTCGCCGCCCGACGCCGTGCGCAAGTCGGCCGCGCGCCCGACACCGACACCATCATCGCGGAACCCGATCCGCAGCCTCGTGTCGATGCCGCCCAAGTGGCTGCACATGTACAGCGACTTCATCACCAAGAACGCCCACCAGGTGTCGCAGATCGAGAGCGCGCTGCGGTCGCTGACCTACGTCATCCCCGGCCGCTTCCGCGACGCCGAGATCGCCTCCGAGACCGTCCACTCCGGCGTCCAGCTCCTCGCCCTCTACCACGATTCCGTCCTCCGCAATGCCCTCAACAAGATCCCCTCGCTCTCCGCCGGCAGGATACCCGGCCCACATGCTCGCTACACGCGGTTCTGGTCCGCCAAGAGTAGCATGTATCGCCGGATAGCGCTGCTTCTGCAGATCATCCAGTACACGGAGCTGCTGTGGGAGATGGCCGCCAAGCGACGGGGCGAGAAGATGCGCTGGCGTGTCGTCATCGTGCTCGAGGCCCTCAAGGCCGTGTGCCGTCTCCTGCTGATGCGTATCACAAGTTCGCGGCCGCTTGTCACTCCGCCGCTGCCCGAGCGGGAACCGATACCGGTTGAGGACGAAGGGTCTGACGAGGATGCATTGAAGGAGCTGATGGGAGAGGAGCCCACGCCGGCGGATATCGACGGCTCGGCCAAGGCAGCTCATGAGAAGGAATGGGCCATGCCGCGGACGAGGCAGAGTCTGCCCAGTCTACCCAACCCTGGTGACGTGGGCTCTTATCTCCAGGGTCGCGTCTTGACAGCCGACGACATCAAACCCGCAGCCAAGCTTCTCAACACGCTATCGAGATCCGGCAAGGCCGCCGAGCTCCTACATATACTGTCGCCATTAGTATATGCCGTGGCCATGTCACAAAGCAAGGACAAGAAGTCCTGGACACCGTGGGTCATTGGACTCAGCATCGAATACACGGCGCGACAACTGCGCGACCGAGGCTTACGAAGCACCTCTCTGGAACAGGAGGAATGGGGCAAGAGATACTGGGCAGCCGGGTGGTGGACGATGAGGGGGGCCTTCTACGAAAACGTCACCAAGGGTCTCATCACTGGTGTGCGTCGGCGCATGCCCAGTCTCGTGTCCGGTATCCTGGAGGACTATGAATACCTCTGGGAGAATTATTACTTCAGCACGAGCGCCTAAAACTTTTTCGAAGTTCTGGTTACTTCACCGATACTCTGTCTCGTGGGCATATTCAGGTTATTTGCTCATACTGTCCATCGACCGCGCGTCCAGGAGGAGGCAAGACCACACATTGTATAATAGAAACAACACCGTTGTTCAGTTAGATGGGTGATATGATTCAGGACGATTCAATGTAGTATTTTATAAGTGTTAATGCATCTAGCAAGCAACCTCTAAGCATATTAGTAAGAATAGAGGTCTGACTCGGAGTAATAAAAAGATACCCTAAAGAACCAGATCAAGCACCACTCTTAAATTTTGAGGTTGGATCTGCCAACAGAGATCGATCTTTGCCGCGATCTAGTTCTATGAAATAAAAATCTATCTACCTTATCACAATCGATGGATAAGACTTTTTGCAGACCGGCATATAGTTGGTAAATAAACACGGAGCTGAACTAAGACATTTGTCCAAGTCAGCAAGTGCCCCTCCCCCCTCACCTCCCGTTCTCATCTCATCTTCGTTCACCTCACCTCTCATTTCACACCCATCTACTCAATTCCTCTTAGCCTACTCAAACACCCACATCGCAACCATGAACGAAGCCATCAAAAACCTCATCCAAGAAGCCGAGGCAGCGCACAAACCCGAAGATTCCTTGCCATGGGAAGCAGACAAGCCATTCACACAAGCGCTATACACCTACAACGCATCAACGACAAAATGGGAACCCACGCCCTCTAGTACCCCTACCCCTAACACAATCAAGAACTTGGCGCTCTTCAGCTGGAACATAGACTTCATGCTTCCCCACGCCAACTCACGAATGATTTCCGCGCTATCCGAACTGGAGACGCAACTGAGCAAATTACCACCCACCACAGCCGCAGTGATCTTCCTACAAGAATGCACACCCTCCGATCTAGACATCATCGGCGAGACAAGCTGGGTGCGGTCCGCGTTCGCGCGGACGGACGTCAGTCCGGAGAATTGGGCAAGCGGAATGTACGGAACCACAACGCTCGTGGATCGCAGATTGAAGGGGGAGGTGTTTAGGGTGCATTTTAGCCTTACGAGGATGGAGAGGGATGCCCTTTTTGTGGATGTTTTGTTTCCTTCTTCTTCGCCTGAGGGGGAGAAGGAGGGTGAGAAGAGAATCATCCGCTTCTGTAATACCCATCTCGAATCCCTCGCGCGCGAACCGGCTTATCGGCCTCCGCAAGTAGCTCTCGCAGCAAAGTTCATGCACGATGAAGGTGTTCATGGAGCGCTTCGTGAGTAATTTCTTTTTTCATGTCTTAAACATAACTCATCTGTTCTATTTACTTGCTACATGTCCTCTACCTCCAACCCCATAAGTATCCTTCATCCCCATACATACCCTTCCCCTCTGAACTAACACCCAAACAGTAGCCGGCGACCTAAACGCAATCCAACCCTTCGACCGCACCCTTCACAGCGAGAACAATCTCCACGACGCATACCTTTCTCTCGGCGGGGTCGAAGACAGCGAGGAAGGGTACACGTGGGGACAGCAGGCAACGCCGGAACTACGACAGATGTACGGATGTTCGCGGATGGATAAGGTGTGGTATTGTGGTGGGGTGACGGTGTCGAAGTTTGGGCGGTTCGGCGCCGATGTCGAGGTTAGGGATGAGACGGAGAAGGAGATGATTAAGCGCTGGGGCGGCTTTGAGAAGGCGTGGGTCACGGATCATTTGGGTGTTTGGGCTATTGTTGATGTTGTTGATTGAATAAGGGGGTGGGATGAGGGTGAGGGTAAGCCCCTCGAATTCCTAGGCGAGGACGAGAAAGATGATAACGTTCGATCTGTAGTCAGACAGTAATGAGGAGTCCTGTTCTTGTCAGAAGTTGATGAATCGCTTATTTTCGACGTTCTTTGACGATCAATAGGAGTCGAGCAGCTGGGATATTCTAGATGTCGCATTTCCACGCGTCCGCAATATACACTACAGAGTTCATCACTTTCATCTCGTAAAGTAGCTGGCCTACGCCTAGCCCAGATAAGAAATACGATGATTTTCTAGCTCGAGATAGTCATCAGAAACTCCAGGGCGGTTTACAGCCCAGTATAGTAAATAGAGTAGTTTACACAACACTAAGCCATATAGTAGAAACGAAAGAGCGTGAATCGGATATAGGTAGCATGCTGTAAATCATACATTGTAGGTCATAGAACTGAATAGGAGGTTATCGCATACAACTCAGCTACATAACACAAAATGAAGATATACCTACACCCATACATAAAATGACTTAAATACCAAGTTATGCCAGCTCGCCTTTCCTAGCCTCACGTAAACCATCTTCAAGATGAACATCTAATTGAGTAAACAGTTTAGTAAGCGAAAATCGCCTTTGAAATGAAGCCTATGTACTCTAAACAACAGATCGGACTAAGCACACATCATAACCAACACCCCAATGTGATATCCAAAGCCAAGTCCAGTTGAGGAGATGATAAAGACAAGGCATACCAACCTCAATAATATTTGTTAATGAAGTCCACTCATTCCCTAAGTACTAGCGAGTACTGCCTAAGGACCCCCCTGTATGATATATATTCATGTACGAGACAGACCAATAACCACATCGCCTCGTATCGACCACGTTGAGGATCTACATATCAGATTACGGAGTGGAATACAAGGAGGGGTATACTCTCTCTCCTCTCGTATATCGTTCCTTGCCAAGTCGATTTGTTCAAGGTGCCGCCCCTCCACCCATAGAGATGATGACGACGACAGGCAAGCAGGGAAAGAGTCCGCGAAAATGATGTATCCGTTCATACGTGTACGCCGGTACTATACGTTTCGTACGCCGTCTTCTTCCATCCTTTCTCCCTTTGATATAATGTGAGGCGTCGCTATCCAATTCCTCCTGCCCGTTTTGATTTGGATCGTACGTACACCAGATTCATCACAGAATACATACCACACGGAGAAGAGCTAAAAACACAACACGCACCAACGATACCCTCACTATGTCTCGTATCATTGATATTGTCGAGTCGTCGAATATTTTACTTGCAGCTTCACTGGATAATGTCCACTATCAACTCTCTACGGATCCAGCATAATTATATGTCTTGACGCCTGGATAACCTGCATCAGAAGGGCAGAGGGAAAAGCGGGTAAAGACTGCATACACTTAGCCGCCAATTCAATGCACGCGAGTCATAATTCAGATATATTCAGATATAGTCAGGTTGATAATGCATACCCCAAGGCATACTATTTAATTCAGAAAGTATATCTAAGAAAAAATATAACCGACCACCAGCACCCTCCTTCCAAGACCATCTCGCCCGACATCAAATCTACACACCATTGGTAACGTGTCGGAGACCATTCCCCACATGCATACATTCGACAAGCTCGACAGCGCGCAAGAGAACATCGCGATCCTTCTGAAACGTAAGACGCATCAGCGCCTCCCGAGGATCCAACCACTCAGCCCGAAACTGGTCCTCGCCCTGCCCCTTGCCATCGAGGCCGTCGGGTTCCAGCTCAGCAACGAACCACCAGACAAGCTTGACGCCCTTCTTGCCGAGGTCGCGGACGTCGAGCATGAACGGCTCGACCACGTCGTCGTACACGCGCGGCACGTCCTTGACGTCGTGGGGTTCGGCCGCCGAGGGGGCGCGGGTCGCCAGCGTGAGGGGGAGCAGCGCGATGCCGTACCCGGACTCCTCGCGCACCTCGCGCCGCGCCGCCTCCTGCCGCGTCTCGTGGCAGTTGCGCCGCCCCTTGGGGAGCACCCATTCGCCCGTCTTGGTGAGGTGGAGCAGACACACCTTCTTCTTGCTGCTGGGCGTCGTGGCCATGTCGAAGACGATGGCGCCGCAGGCCTCGACATAGAGATCCGACGAGTACAGCGTGCTTTTCCACCGGTGTTCCGCCATTACTTGCTTGCTCGCTCGCTCGCTTGCTTTCCTTCACTCCAGGCGGACTTTTGCTAGCTGGTATTCCCGGCCCTGTTCCGTTTTGTCTTTCCCCTTCTGACTTAGCGGATTAGAGCATATGGGGGTTAACTTGTGAAAGAACAATGAAACGGTCTCTTTGTTTTTTATCTTGGGTTTCTTTTTAAACGCGATAACCCGATGCTGTCCGTGCGCTTGAAACGAAAAGGCAAAGTTTCGAGCTATCTCGAGCTATCTCAAGCTAGTGAATAAGAGAATGCAACATTCTCAGCACGCGGAGAGGAGCCGGTAGAAAAGAAGATAACTGAGGTCCACAGCACAGACCCAACAAACCCAGAGCCGTCTCCTCATTTCCCCCGTCTATTCACTCACGTCCCACCCTCTCAAGGGAAAGGAACGGAAAGAATGGCGGTATCAAGGGCTACCCAGTAAGCAGGCATGAGGCAGCCAGGCCTGTCAGTCAGTCAGATGACTCGACGGCAAATAGGAATAGCGCAAGCAACACCCAGGGCAGCAATCAACGAGGCAGGAGTGGCTGAGACTGACGGATGGGCAATAGGAAGCGATAATCGTGCATGTTTAGGATCACGAACCAGCCGCGATTGGAAGCAAAAGTTTGGCTCAACGCTGCTGACCGAACCAGGAATGCTCGCCGCTGCATGGCCAGGTAGGTAGGTTAAAAGCAGGCAGTCGAGTGGTCGCCCATCTGTGAGATGTCAGATTTCCCCGGCATGATGCAGTTAGGGACGTGAGCGTTGTTCTGCTGCACCCGAACTGCACATCATCAGCAAGGGTTCGTTCGGCCAACGGCGACGAACTGCGGCACGAAGGCGACACAAACCCAGACCACGACGCCGAGGGCGCCGACGACGAGGACTTATGGCGATCTAGCTACCGACTGGCAATAACCGCATTGGCACGACGTGAGCCGCGCATTGTGTCGTGAGTGAGCCAAGGCTCTGGAACCTGTTGTCCCCGACAAGGAGCGACCTGAGTGGCCATTGCGCCGGTTCGCTGCGGAGCAACGATGCGGGACGTGGGATGCTCCAACCAACGTGGGGTTTTCCTCCCATGTTGGGTTCACGCCAGGATACGGAACCGCATGCAGCTCGGTGGGAAGCGTTGGTAGGAGCTTGGGGATATGCCAGTTAGATTGGAAGAACACCTCTGGGCACACCTGCATCTCCGGGATTAAAATGGCATGCTATAGGTTATGCTAAGCGCCATTTAGGAATTGAGGCACGCCCATCTACTACCGGGAGCAGAGAATCACGCGACAAACAAACAGTAACCGCGGTTATCAATGCCGACAACTCGGTACAGGGACATCAAACTCATGGTCTAAGCTTACTTAGAATGCGACCACGCGAGAGGACTCGAATGGAGAGAGGCACTGTTCTCCTTTTGGCATTTTTGACAAAGCTTTCTTGCCATAGATACCTAACCTACCCGGATAAGCAGATGGCATAAATGAATGAATGGATGTACCTATTCTCATCCGCAGTAGAAAGAGAAGTGTTTAGCAACACGGAACAAACCCCAGATTCCGGGGATAGCCGGACGGCAGAAGCAGTTCTCCCTGGCGGCCGAGGGCGGAAAGAGAAGAGAGAAATGCAAGATTGCGAGTTGCCGAGATGTTCAACCTGCTACCTAACCTAAGTTAGGTTTAGGAACGAAAAGGAGCATAGAGAGCATTAGGTAGGTAGTCTGTTGTGGAACGATGGTGGATATATGAAGTATGAGGTTGTAGAAGATGTAATGGAGTCGGCGAGGGGTCGCCGTCGTTTCTACTTACAATGCTGCCCCGTATGCGTCCTTCCCGAAAAGTTCATGGAGGGGTCATCCATGGATGTAACTAATTTGGCAGTTTAGACTTACCTACTTCTCACAGGTAGGATAATTCTTCTATCGATAGAGTTGACAAGTCATTTAGTTAGTTCAGCCATTGACAGTAGCTTGCCTCAACGTCAGTGGGGTGGAGGGGTAAATAGTCCCCTACCAACAGGAGACCCATTCGAGATGCTGCCATGCCGCGTCAAGTACTTAACTACTGCTAGGAACTCAATTGAGGGGTCGGAGGGGTTGGAGGGGTTATAACTCAGGGTGAATGAACAATTTAAGTAACTCTTGATGTCGCTTATCTGATAAGTCGGCATACGACGTTCCTCAATTGAATTGATTGTTCTGTAAGGACATATGGTAAAATGAATAAGACAAGATGCATTCTTCTTTCTCTTGCAAATCCAATACAACCAAAACTGCCAAACTCAAAGATATGTAAGAAAGGAAAGCAAGGAGCGTCGTGTGCACCTTAGGTAATCGTAAGCAGGTAATGTTATTTGCTACCTACGTTGTACGTTGTATTGCGTGGGCGAGGCGCATGTGAAAACGAAAGTGGGTTCGCACACCATCAGATAGAGTACCTAGTGAGTCTCCAGTATGGCGCCTGACTTATAGTGTACCACCATCCCTCCAGCTGGTGGGGGATCATTAAGGTCAAGTGACATTGTTAATCAGATGAGCATGACCATAACATGCCAAAGATGGTGTCGAGATGTGAGTACACAGTCCATGGCGGTGCTCTGTTAGTCTGGATGACGAGATAGCTTGGCCATGATTATAACATATCACATCGGCCTTGGACCGGTGAAACTGGGTGAAGTGGGTGAAGTGGGCGGGGAGGTACTTGAAGTTGTACAAAAATGCCTGGGAACACATAATTGGAAACAAGGTTCGTGCCGCAGTAGACGTGCCGTGGTAGATCACGAAGATTAGGTTGCGGCGCATATCTCAACTCTCCGAACAGCCGGGCACACACACACGCTCACAACCAATGGGGCGCTTAACTGTACTTGGCCCAATTAGTTAGCTGATGTTGAGCTCGACTGGAGCAGTGAACAGATTGGTTTCATAACGCCAGCATGTAAATGATGATGGAGTCATGACACTCTAACTTTGGTGTGACTTGGCGTCATCCACGTGAAGCCAAACCAAGTAAGTTTGTGTGAGGAGGGTAAGCATTCCGACAGACAGTAACCCCAGACTGGGTACTCAAGTATACAGAGCTACAAGTTAGTTAGTTATCAAAACTACAAGCATGAGCCCAGTAACTGACGTGGGGGTGATTCTATAGCGGTCAATTGACATATAACAACAAACCTTGAGCGAACAATTAAACCAATTCAAAGTGCTTGTGTGGCGATCTCTATCGAGCGGGCGATCCGGGATGCAGTTCGGGGGAGGTAGAGGATATGGGTGGCTTTATCGGAAGCATGGGCGGCGTTTAAGAAATGACTAATTGGTACCGGATCCGTCGGGATAAGATGGCCACGTTCTTCGTCTTACCTTCCAATTCATCAATTGATGAAGCCAATTGCCCAGCATTGAAAATGCTGATAAGTCCAACCAGGGTCAAGAATTCGGCAACAAGAGAGACATACAGACGGTTAGTTAGGTAAGTCATTCGTTAATTGTGCGGGTTAATTTCGGAGCACGCCCGTGGCCCTCCTCCCCTAATCGTGACGTAGTGCTACAGGCAAACGTCTAGTTACAGGGGCACTACTTATGTGCGGCCCGATGGCCACGCTTGCAGCCTGCAGCACACAGCCTGGAACTCTACTTTGCATTTGTGTCCTTGCATCTACATAAACCTTCCGAGTCCGGCATTTTCCAGTTACAGAGTCGCCTGCCTAACAACTTACCCCGGACAGCCTACCTACATAGGACCTCACAGTAAACGCGCATGGAATGCGATCCATACTCACATGAACAATGTAGAAAATCTAATAATTAACCTCATCATCGAGGCGAGAACAAACTGGATTAATAATCGAGAAGGAGGGAAGTCTTATCTCTCCATAGAACCTGCTTATCACTTGGATGTCTGGTTCAGGCCTGGACAGACTATTAATAAATGGCACACCCAATCTTGGCCGTCGGGTGTCTAGCGCAGATGCGTGAGCTTGTGACTTTGCAGTTCGACACATGATGTGGGCTCTGCGACAAATGTATTCCCGCGACCAGCAGCGGTACCGATACTTCTGGTCGCACAAAGGTACACACGTCAAAAAAAAGCTTGGGGGATTACTTACAAGAACCTTGCCTACGATCTTGCAGCGGACGAAAATCATGTGCTAAACTTAAAGGGGTAATTATGCGCATGCCCAGCGCCGACCCAAGCGACGTTTAACCAATGGCCGCAGTGAGGAATCGAGAATTAGGAAAATTGCCCAATTGTGCTTCACCACGAGGAGCGTAGCGTGGATCAATTAATTGATGGGCAATTTATCTCTGTTCCATTGTCTCATCATCGCCTCAGAGTTTCTGCGCATTCCATGCATTTCCTTGCCATCGCAATATGACTCACAAAGCAGGCTGCTGCATAAACCAAACAAAGCCAACGCAATCCCTTAACCCCGTCAACAACCAATTCGCAAGCGTAATTGGTCAATTATTCATCCGCGACGAGTTCTCCTTGCTTTTGTGTCTCCCCGAGCTCCGAAATCTTGCTCCGTCTCGTCTGTGTGTGTACTCTAGTGAAGCGTAGGTAAATGGGGCACACAACTGCATAGCATAATTATCATGGTATTGTTCCCGCCTTATCCGCCATCTCCAACGCTGCTGGAGATGACATGAAACAGGGAAGAGGGGAAAGAGAAACATAGGTAGGCAGGCTGCCATGAGATGACGAAGGCACCGCTATCGACCAGTCAGGCAAGCAGTATTCCATCTACAGTAAGTAAGTACTGACTTAGCACAACTCAGTCGCGTCAGCCAGCTCGTACATACATATACCAAGCAAGCAATAGCATCATGCCGCGCTGCAGCCGGGCAGGCAGAAACAACACCGCAGCGAACAACTGGACAATTCGAGCCAATAGATTAATTGCCCGGCTTTTTGCTGCCTGCTACTGGGACGCCTGTGCGCAGCCCAGGCCCTACCAATTCGTACAACATGCTGTTTGCCTTGCTTTGTTGGTTGTATACAAACATCTGACGTCCCGTCGCGACACAACAATGCCTCTTTTCGCACCACTATCGTCTCCAACATGCATCGCACGCTTTATTGGAGGTTAATACGTGACAATTCTGAAGCCCCTCTGGACCACAAATGCACAATTGACCGTGTGTAAAAACCACTCATAAAACAAGAATTACATAATAGCCATAGTATATGTGCTACTCAAGCGATACGATGCCCGTATACTACCTGGGCAGAGCCGCTATCGCCACTTCGTTTTCACCCTTCGGCAGGCCATCGAAGGGGTTAGCGAGCAAACTCCATCGCCAGATCTCAATTCAATCCGCCAATAACCGAGAATCTAACGACTCTCTGTGCATATATGTACGCCATTTGGCTACATATGTAGGCACTAATTAAGCTAGCTAACAATAGATTGCATGTTCGCGGAATTAGTAAACGTTTAAGTATAGCACTTTTTATACATGATGGTGAGATACGGCTCAGGCCAATACACTACGGTCCGGCCCATATGCCCTTTAGCCCGAAGTACGCCCATGGCATAGCACGGATAAGCATATTCCACGAAAGCAAGAGAAAAGAGGCGGGCGGGATAGGTATCTTGTAATTAAAGTTGTATTGATGTTGGTACCCAACGTGTCTTGTCGCAACGACGCTGAAGAGTTGTCTCGTTCGGTCTAAGCCAATTGAGCACGGCGATTGGTCTAAAGGCGGCTGTGGGCTCCACCACTTTAGGTATCACAAATGCTTTACATTCAGAGTTGTCTCTTGTCGCTCCGCCGCAGGATGTGGGTTTGTAGCACTTCTCTTCGTCCGCAGTTGGGCGTCAAACGTGGAACGCACACAAGGAGGCGCTATCGTCATGGACCTGGTTGATTGATCCCTGATGCAGGCGACGGACAGCAGGCTCCAGTCAGTCCATTCATTAGCATTGGCGAGTCACAAGCTGCAAATCGTCGAGGAATCGACCACTCTTTTGTCTACAACAGCCCGCTACAAACCCACCGTCGAAACACACAACTCGGGCCAACACTCCAAGATACTTGGAAAGCCGTTATTGGCGGGTGCTCGGCAAGAGTTGGACGGACAGCGATAACTGTCGCACCTGAATTAAGTTATGGAGGAGCCGTGGGCGTAGACGAGAACAGAACGCTAAATTCCACGAGGTTTGAGATTTGTGTTACGCCGCGGCGCGTAGGATGAACTCCAGAGTTTATAAACCTTATCCACGCACTTACACACCGTCTGCAAAGGTACAGTACCTACCTGTCGCAGGCAACAACTCCAAAGTTTAAAGTCAAGAAGTTTATTCATCAATTCACCGGGACAAGGGGGGGTTCATGGCTGCAGAGAGCCGTTTTCAGTTAGAGTTGGTATCAGTTCTCCGCGATGGTTGGCTGAAATGCAAGCGGCACATTGGTCTTCTGATTGGATAACCCTTGCAGCCAGCCGACTGGGCAGAGTCACTTGTCCGACCCCAAAGTACCGCTGAGACGGGGAATACATGAGATACATTGCGTTATCGGCAGGCCTGTCTTTGTGTGCTGCTGCTGCTGTGCTACTGATGCAGGGTGCTCGGTGCCAAAATCAGCCAACGATGCCACCCCTGCGCCCCGTGTTGCATCTGCCCTGCGCTACCTCCATTGGATGTACCTGATGACTGACAGTTAGGCGGGCCATTGGGGCCGCTGGAGCCATTGGAGGAGCGGGGGGGAGGGGAGTGTGACTCTTTATTCACTACACCCACTAACACGGCTTGCTGCCACAGCACCACCACCACCGTCAACACCTACAACCCATCAGGAGACATCCACGTCTTACCTTACCTGTCTCGACCACTTACACGCATGCGGTACTTGCACTTTACCCTAATTCTTTGGAGGCGTAACCAAGCCCATCCATGCGGAGCCCCAGAGCATAATCCGTAATCACTGCCTGGGTACGAAGTACCAACCGTGATTCTGGACCCCAACGGGATATCGAGCTTGGTATCAATCGATGTCGTGTTCTGGGCTGGAGGGTACAACTACTGGTGCCTGTCCGTCGTTACCATTGCGGTTCGGTGCTGCCTCCATTCCTCCATCTCAGGTCTCACGTCTCCAATCAATGATTCCTACACTCATATTTGGGTACATCGGGTACAGACATTCACGGCCTTCTTCTTCTTGCTCTTGATCCTTTCCTTTTGGATGGAACTTGTTCCCTCTTTTCTCTCTCTTTCACCCCTTCTTGACCACCCGCACTCAACCGGCTACTATATCGTGCTCGCTCTTCGTCGCACTCAATTTGCCACCGAATCTTACACAGCCAGCACACAGTAAACTCGGTGACTCTGGAACTATCTCGCGTCTCCCTCGCTTATACCTCAGAACCGCCATCGGACTTTAGATCGCTCGCCCGGTCAATTGGTGAATTGATCGAGAAGCGCTCCATGCTACACCCCGCTCGCTCCGAGATCCTAAGTCCTTATTGAAGCTAAAAGGTGAGCAAGTCTGTACAGCGTTTACGTGTACGCTTACACAATTACTCACTTACCACTTGTGCCAAGGATCAGGTCCGGTTCGCCTCTTCATCTGGGTGTCCATGAATAATAAATACACTTTGGCCAACCGACGAACTGTGTTACAATACACTTTCCCGTCGGCTCATCGGTTCCTAAACTCAATCTACACGCGCTCGCATCACGCTACCAGACCCGGGGTATAAATGGGCATTGTCCAGGCCCCCATTGTCGGTTTTGGATAATTTCCACTCCCAGCAACCAACAACAATAAGAAGGGCCTAAGTATCATAAGGAACAGCGTCGATTACCAATTGCCGCTTCTTCCTCTCTACCTCTTCAGGTCTTGCTTGTCATTGTTATCTCCGAGACCAATTCTCGCTTGCTTGCTTGCTTGCTTCTATCCTCTTCCAGCAGCCATATATAGCATATCTCCACACTCCACACTCCCATACATACACTGGACGTATTCATCCATCATCACCTCCGTGGAACCGAAATATAACAGCGGAGCCACACCTTCACCACCACCACCACACTCATCCTCTCACTCTTCCTTGGCGATCTGTCAATTCGGCTTTGCTTGAGCTGCTTGCGATTGCTTTCTTGATCAATCCACTTCTCTTCATCGCCAGTGCGCATGCATTTCCAATTGCATCCAGTCGTGTTACTGCTGTACCTGTATATCTGCAATTGAGTCACACCGCGTGCGTCCAACCAACCCCATTCGCCACCCCTCAGCTTCAAGGTGATTGTGGCTTACAAACCAACACACCTTGCTGTTGTTGCCTGGGAATCTTCCATGGCTCCCGTCTCTCAAATACCAACGACTCCCGCCCATTCCCACAACCCCTTCTCCCTCCGTCCTACGCCATACGACTACAAAATCATCATGGCGTCGACAGATCCCAAGGTCACAGAGTGCAAGAAGACGCTCGACATCAGCAATCTGATGTCGCCTCCGGAGCCCCCCAAGTTTGAGTCGTTCACACACAGCAGCAGCAGCAATAACCTGAACGCTGCGAACAGCACGCCCATGTCGATTGACACGATTGTGTCCGATGCGCGCCGGCGTCTCGGTTCCGTCGTCCCCCCGCTATCTCCGCCCATATCACCAGCCACCAAGCTCGACGACCATGTCATGGGCGGTGTCGCGACGTCCCCGAAGGATCCGATATTGTATCCGGTCCACGATGTCACAAACTCTCCTCCACAGCAACCCCTGTTCGTGCCGGAGGAAGTGCCGGAGGAACCCACCGATACCAGGCGAATTGTGGATGACCATGTCTCGGCCAGACCCGCTCGGCTCTTCCGAGATGCATCACCACCCAAGCAAGAGGAGTATGAATTGATTCTGTCGTTCCAGTCGCAGGTCATGAAGAAGGTACAGGAGAATCGCAGAGCGTGGCTTACAAGAGAGCGCAATCAACTTATCTCCGATCGACAGGCTCAAGCGCGACACAGGCAGTTCAAACTGCCCCGTATCCTACCGGCCGTCAAGCCGCAGCCACCCCGTAGGGAAGTGCAGCGTGTCAAGCCTACCAGGGCACCCAAGGTTACCAAACCCGCGGCTAAACCTACTCCTACCAAGCCTCGCCCTATTCGTGCCGGCCCTGGCCCTTCGACAGCTGTCGCCGGATTGACCAAGCCCATCGCCCGTGCGCCCAGCTCCACCCCGGACCCAACTCCCCGCCGTGGTACTACAGCGAATCGGGCGGATGATGACTTCAGCCAGATTCCGGACCTCTCCCCACCTCTAGACTCCCTTGACGATAAGGAAGGTATTATCGGCAGTCTGAAGGTCGAGTGGAAGACCGGAACCATGGACCTTTCAAAGGACCCCAATCGTCATCTGCTCCACCCAGAGGAGATCATTCTGGCGTCCAGCTTGCGGCTGACTTGCGCCGTCTACTTGACAAGCAAGCGACGCATCTTCATCCAGCGTCTCCAGTGTCTCCAAAAAGGGAAGGAGTTCCGTAAGACGGATGCTCAGCAGGCCTGCAAGATCGACGTCAACAAGGCCTCCAAGCTCTGGACAGCCTTCGACAAGCTTGGTTGGCTGGATAAGGCCTGGGTCAGCAAATATCTTGAGTCATCACCGCAGTAGCATGTTTGGCTGCAATTCCCCCCCATAGATGGTGCTGGATATTTTCCTAGCGATTTCATTTTATTTGCCTGCGTTAGCAGGATGAGCGCCTAGCGAGACACACACGATACTCCACTTTGTCTTGTTATGAATTAATAGGTTGTCGGATTTCATTTTATTTCTTTTGGTTGTCACACGGTCAGCAATTTTGGAAAGGGGTATGGTTTTTCTAGTTCACGGCACATGATAGCATATGGGGGTTTTCACAATGATACCCGGAGTATGAGGGTCACTCCACTCCACTTACACATCACATCATCATTATCGGATTCTTGTTTTTATGATCACTCTGGCAGGCGGTTCGGTTGGCATGGGCATTGCATTGGTATGGTCGGCACGGCTGTCGGATATGGCAATGGGTATTGGGACTCGAGACTGCCCAATACACCCCTGCATCATGTAATGGCGTTTTTACAGAATGGCCCGGTAGAGATTGAGTTGGAAGGGCCTATTTGATCTTTGTTTCATTTTCATGTTTACTGGGGACGAAGATGGACCCGTCCCAATGAATGCCTAATATGGTTCTTTGGATTAGAGAGGGTCTGGGGAAGCATTTCCTGAAGATCGCATATTCACAGGGAGGGGACACATTACCTCATCTAGGCATGGGACTTACGGCGCATTCATTATACCCAATTCGATACCACTCATATGGTCATGGTCATGTAGATAGGCTGCGATTTTGGCTCTTTAGAGATGATCTACCAGGCGTAGGCATCCTCAAGCAGCGTAGCGGCAATAAATAAACACAGCAGATTGCTCAACACTCCATCTTACGTATTCTACATGCTCAAATATCACACGCTTTTTGAAAACAGCTCATGATCAAGTGTAGTATTGCCTATCTTAGGGTAATTCGCCTTCGTCATGGGGGAATGACGACGATCAACAACGAACAAGTTGATTATGCACGAAAGCCATAAAATGTAAGAATTCACGGATCAACATTGGTGACCACTTCTTGTTCTATCTACAAAAACTCTCTCATATCGAACTATTTACCCAGGCAACCAACTGAGTAGGTATTCCGGAAGGACGCGGTTCAAATAAACAAACACATTAAACTTTGAAAAACTTTCTTTCTCTCTGGGTAAGGTATCTCGAATAACCTTGATTTAACAAAATTTACAACGATGCGGCCGTTAGCGACGTACAGTACCTACCTACATACATGCAAGACCCATGGGGATCGGTATATGCACGGGGCGGCAGCAGAAGGGAAGGGTTTCCCTTGCAGGCCAGGCCAGGCTTACCCCGGCCCTTCTGCTGCAGGGCACAGCTTGCCGCCTACCCGCGTCTGCCCGCCCGTCCGCCATTGTAGTGTTGGTAGGGTAGTGCCTAGATGCCTGCCTAAGGGCCGCTGGGTCCCCCTGTCCTGGGTCCCGACAGCTTGGGTCCGCGCTAACGGGATTTTCGTTCACCGCTTAATCATCAGCATGCTCCGTGCCATGGGAAGCAATTCTCGGTAGACTAATGACTGAGGTAATGAGCTTTTCTTTGGTTTTGTTTAGGGGGCATGTCTATCTATTGCTTAATCCGTACGTGATGACCCATTTAGTATTTTGAACCTATCTAACCTAGGTACCTTGCCATTTACCGGCATGTTTTGCTTTTGATCTCGCTAAGTGTGCGATCTGTTCTAGGTTAGGTATGTCGATGCGTGGGTGGGGGGTGGTTGGTTGGTTTGTTGGTTGGTTAATGAGATAGGTAGGGTAAAGTAAGTAAGTTATTAGTCTGTGATTGGGTTAACGGCGGTTGGTTGGGTGCAGCATGTGGATGGATGAACGATGACATGCTGATGTTAATCGCATATCATTCGGGTATTCTCTATACACGCGTCATGGTTTGGAAGCCCTCCTAAAGTTTCTCGATGGCGCATCCAGGCCTTACTGAGGTGCATCTAACTAGATCCAGTTCGCCAGGGGCTGATGAACAGTTCTTCGGTCCAACGGCACCGGCGTCTCCGTAGTTGATAATAGTTATGATTCATCATCTACCTTTGACTTCAATGAGAATCGTAAGTTCGGATCCATGCCGGTTGGAGAATTGGTTCGATGTAGTATAAGTGCTGGATAACTTAATTGATAGAACGAATCTTTTCAAGGGGTCGGCAACGCCGCCTCAAGCGGTGAGCAGTTAGGCCCCGTGTTGGCATAGACGAGGTTAGTGTAGTACAGTAAAGGCGTGAAGACGGTTGAGTGGAAATAGGAGTTCATGCTGAAGATATAGCGTGGTTGGACATGTTGTTAGCATACTCCGTATAAGTAATTCAAGCTCGACAAGAAAAAATGGGGGAAGTTGGCACAGATTATCAATAGATCCTAGTCGTCTCAATCTAGTAAATCGGTAATAGCCGAGCAGCATTAGCAAATTGAAAGAAACGATAATGAGTGATAGCATGTATTACCTAATGGCTTCGATCTATCGCGTCTAGCGTTAGCTAGCCTTATAGCTCTCGAAACAATGTAGCACGTACTCGAGGAGCTCTTGTATACGTAACTCATCTCACTATCAAGCTTCTAATAAGGGCGCACTTTGCTGTCTGGGGCTAGCAATATTCCCTTGCATTCGTGGTTAGTTTTACTCATACCCGGATAGATCCGTAGTGACAATGATTTTCACCCTTACCTGAAGCGCAGAAAGAAGGGGTCCAGGCGCCTTCATCGTTCACGGTGATCCAGACAGTGCAGTAAGACTCAATACTGGAAATTGCAAGGAATAAGTTTTCTATAGGTAGATTATGTACATGATGAAATGGGATATGTTGCTACAATCGCTGGATCAACACCCACAATCCTTACTTGCCTACGCCAAGTGTATACGCCCCATCTACGACGTAAACCTCACCATTCACGTACTGGTTACAGACCAAGGACAGAACGGCCTGCGCCATGTCTTGATCACGCCCAGGCCGTCCAGCCGGGATCTTCTCCTCGTACTTCTCCTTAGACAGCGCGCTCTTCTGATCCTGGCCACTCTCGCCAGCCGTCATCTCACTGGGGAAGATGCCGGGCGCGATGGCGTTGATGCGGACGAGAAGCCCATTGCCTACGGTGAGTTCGTTCGCCAGCATGCGCGTGAGGTGGTTTGCGGCCGCCTTGCTGGCATTATATTGAAAATGGTGCTGCGAGCTCTTCACCAGGCCCGAGATGGAGGTGATGTTGATGACGGTGCTGCTCCAGCCGTGCTCCTTCTCGCTCGCCTTCTGCAGAAGCGGGAGGAAGGCCGTGGTCGTGAAGAAGAGCTGTGAGACATTAGTGCGGAAGACGTCGGTCCAGTCCTCGAACGTAGACGGGTCGAAGAGGTTGTTCTTGGCCTCCTCTGCCGACTTGGCTGCCGTTTCCACCGTCGCTCCGCTGATCCCCGCGTTGTTGACGAGGATGTGTAAACCGCCATTGGACTCTTTAGACTCGATTTCGCTGACGAGCTTCTTGATCCCCTCTTTCGAGGTTATGTCTGAGGGGATGGCGATGATCGTGTCCTTTCCCTCGGAATACTTCTCTACTACGCGGTCTAGCTTCTCTTCTGTGCGGCCGGTGATGTATACCTTGGCGCCGTTTGCGACGAGGGCTTGCGTTATCATGAGACCGATGCCTGAGCCGCCGCCTGGGTATAGTAATAAGTGGTTAACTTAGCTCCATAGACGATGGGACTGGGAGAATAGGGGCATTGGAACTCGACAATACAAACTCACCTGTGACGAGGGCTACGCGACCCTTGCAGTCAAAGAGATGTTCTCTCGTGAAGTTCTTGTTGGCTGGGTTGCTGGAAGACATTCTGACGGTTTGGAAAGGTATTGAGGCTCGATTTTGTGATGACTGATTGAATGGGAAGTTGATGATGGACGGGATTGTTCGTTGCAAAAAGGACGAGGAGTTAATAACCGCCGGAGCAGATCGTGATATAACACTTCTTGTATGCGTGTTGGCGACACGGCGCATGAATGGTGAAATCATGACGTCGAAATTGTTGGGCTATTAGTGGTGATGATGTTGGTGATGACGATGGAGGACAATCTTATTAGGTGTGACAAGGCGATAGATGCTTTATGTAATTGCTTCATCGACGACACATGTGGTATTTAGATCATGATATATCTCATTCAACACACTTTCGGGTGGTGATTTCCTCGATCCATGACGACAAGCTGATGAAGCTTCATGGCGTCATTGGCCAATTAGCAAATCAAACTGGAGTTGCTAGCTTAGTTGAACCCCGCAAATCGTTGGAGCAAATGCTCAGAGTACTTATCACTGCATCATAACTCAGGCATAGAAAGTTATGTTTCATGTTTTAAGAAAAATGCAAGGTGAAAATATATGATGAAAAGACTTAGTGTTCGCATAATTCTAGGGTCGAAGCTCATCGTTAGCTAGCAAATGACGAAAAGATGAGTACCCCGCTCCAAGCTTGACGCTTCTCTCAAAACTTTGTGATGTCTTATATGAAAAATTGTGTCTCGGTTCTTAAGCAATCGCGGGAGATTTATGAGGCACTGGCAACACTTGAAGTTTAAGATGAGATTATCTTTAACTCTCGTGAAATGTAGAAGGTTGAGGCTAAGGATAACGGGACGGCCCGCTAATCAGTCTCCCGTCACATCCTGGACCATGAAGGTCCAACTTCTGTCAAGTCACTATCAATATTCTCACAGAAGGGCCGTTGAACTACTTGACTATTTCAGCATTTAACATAATACAAGTACCAAGATTCGTTACGCAGCCACATACTGACCGGGAGTCCTTCCTTCGCACTGGTACTCGCCCTCAACAATACAAAGGCTCCATTCCATGCACGAGGTTATCTAGACATGAATACTTATACAATTTCACATTGAAGGTGACGACTGGACAGATGTTGCGCATCTGGATTTTATACCCGGTACCCATAATCCGCTTGTAATGGCCTCATTCCGATGATCTTGAGAGGCTCCCAAGCGACTTTCAAACCGTTCGTAGCTTAAGTGCTTTAACTTGGACAAGATGATTATAACCCAGATGGCCTGATAAAATAATTCGCTAAGATATCTGCTAGTAGCCTTATGATAGGTTCCTCTAATGAAAAATGAATTATGATTTGGGAGTCATGCGTAATGTTTAAGTGGTAGTCAATAAGTTGTCACTTCTTATGACCCATGTGTAATTATCATCTACATGACCGTCAAAGGCGACGAGTAGTCGCTAGAAACCCAATCAAACCCAAATTAATCAATCCACTTGACTCATTTCGCAATATCAACTATGCTTGTCATACGTATCAACAGAGCAAATTTTCGATGTAAGACTGGAAATCTGCATTCCAGATATACAGCCACATGGTTGTGAGGCTTTGTGCGAGGCTTTCGTATGCATTCTATATTATATTAGGTGTTGTCTCGAGCACCACGATATGCTCCGTTCGAATTTATGTCATGGACCGCGTCGACGGAGTGCGAGCCAGCCAGACGGACCCAAAGGACTGGGACTGCAATATCTCGTATGTAATCATATGAGCGGCAAGACATATACTGGGCTTCAGCTATTCAGCTATCCCTATATTGAATGAGACAGGTCATAGGGGAGCGAAGGCGGGGTTATCGAATACGTAGACCCTGGATGGCTGAAGGGGAGAACTTGAACCTCACGGCCCATTTGAAGCCATAGGAAGTCATTGCAATGCGAACACTCATGCAAGGCTTTGACTCAAGTACTTCTTACAGAGCCTCATGATGTCTAATCGATTTTGTAAGCCTTCATTAACAACGGAGGGGTTATATCAAAGGTGTGCTAAAACCGTCAATGTTGTTTATTCCAAAACGGATGTTTGGCTTGTTTAAAAAGGATCAGATACTTAAAAACGTGTATCAATGTAGAGTCAATCAAGTTACTGACTATCTGTATGTTGCGAAAAACTGCTGATAGATACCTACACACAACTTCTGATGAAGAACAGTATATCCCTTTGTAAGGTGTAAACCTTGTTCCATATATACAGAGGACAGCCCGGTCATCACTCCAAATTGTAATCGGACCAATTGATTATAAATATAACTCGCTGTAGACGTGCTATATATGTTGTATCTGATTAGGCTTATTAGGGCTTTTGCCTTGACGGCACAATTTCGAACTGAATGAAAATACTAAGAATTTAAATTTAAGGTTCAAAAATTGGACCTAACCATATTACTAAATACTCTAAGTGATATCATATGCTGATCTAGTAGGTTTAGTTATTCAAGTCATCCGATAGCTAAATGAATGTTACAGAAATTTTGTTCGTAAACGTTATTCCAATCACACTCTTTTTGATTTTGTGTTGATATTACTTGGCCTAGATAGTTTTCTAGTTCACCAAGAGTCCGGACATGTGGAATTGGAACTAAAACTCATGACTGAACAATCTAAACCTGCTAGAATTCATCATTATTGTAGGCGTTCTTGAGTTTTTCTGGGCAAGATCTTTAAGTTTGATTCAATCGCAACTACCTCTTGAACTCGGCTGCGAAATCCCAGTTGGCAGGTGTGATAACGTTAAAGATGTTGGAGGAGCTGGGCCCAACTGCTCCGCGCTGCCAAGTAGCCCCAAACCTGGATTTGATGGCATCTTGATTTACAATAGCCACGCTTGCCGATAGCGATGAACCTAGAGGTGCTTGAAAACCACTCAGAAAGTTGCAAGATGATATAGTACTACATCGTATTTGCTATCCAGCTCCACTGCAAAATTAATCCATAGCTCCGACCCTAACACTCACGCTTCTGGGGGAATCGCTCGCGAACTACGCATATATCAATTGAGTCGATCTTCAGTTGCATGACTAAAGCTTAGAGGCGAAGATAGCGACCGAATTGTGCTTCAAGCGACAACGTGATTGCGACTACTGCACGCTATGGTTCAGCTCCACACCACGCCCACGTCGCTGGGAACTACTAGTACTACGCCTTTTCTTTTCTTCAGTCTTTGTTGCATGAAACTAGCGCATGTGATCTGGTTTCGCTTCAAATACCCCTCTGGGGATTGGTTTTCCTGATAATGATTACCGGAGTAGTTTAGTCGAGCCGGCCGGCAACCAAGGGAACACCTTAAACCCTGAAAACCCATGCGGCTAACAGTACTGGTACGTCCCTATCACACCGTCACAATGATAGTTGTTCACATTAGTAGCCAATAATTACCAGAAACCCTGTGATTGCAGTAGGCAATGGACACTTATCCATTGTGAAGGTCTCTCAAACCACCTACGCGGACTTGTCCAACTATAAACAGAAGTCTGCCTGGTTGCATATGCAACCCGTGACACTAACTAAATGGTTTTTGCCTAGGTAGGGGACATTTTGGCGACAGTTGTGAATACGGGTATCGCGGCTATCTTTGATCCTATATCTGGACTCAATGACAAACTGGAGCTATACTGTAAGTGTAAAGGAAGCAACTTTTCAGCCCATCACGAAAGAGCATGATCGCCAATCTGAAGTCGATATGCCCCGCGTGATATGACTGTGACGCAGCCAAGAAGGCTGAAAGTGATACGGGATTAACAAAGAAAAAAGGGCATAGCCTTCTGGTCTACGTTACCTCAAGAACTGTCACGCTCCACGCTGTCAGGCCCCCCTTGCCCGCCAGTTATCGCAAACACGCCACGTGAGATGAGTACTTTGTCTTGTTTCCCGAGAGTCGTCATGATCATTTCCGCACGTTCCCAACTTGCTTCTTGACAAGGTATGCTTACCCTGTGATATGGTCAATAAAGTGGTTTCTCAAAATTGTGTTTGTTGAGCTGCGGAATGGCTTATATTGATCATAGTTCCTAGAGTCCATTTCGAGTGCTTGATCGATCCAACACAATATTCTTCAACGTGCAGTGGTGAGTAATTCTAAGGTGTTTACTGAGAGAATGTAATGTATTAGTTTTATTGACAATACGGGATCAACTCTGAAAGCATGTTGGTCGAATTGACAGCCACTCCTGAATGACAAGACGAGATGCTGTAGCTACTACAAAGATCGTATCCAACCAATGGCCCACGTTGATAGAGATACGCAAGGCACTGTGGATCGCAGCCTGACTAAAAGAATTCGCACTAATGTAATGCAATGAGTAAGTTTTAGCTGCGCAGTACATCATTGATTTCTTTGAATACCTCTTTTGAAAATGGTTATCTTACGATGTAGATCGCATCCCCTCTAAGTTTTACAGCATTTATCAAAACGATCATCAATTGAATCTCCAAATGATCAGCGCGGTGATATCCGATGACAACCACCATCTGCTGGGCGATATATATATTATGACCTGTAGTTATTTGCGGCTGAGATGTATGATACACAAGAAGAGGCTAGGTCCCAATTGCAGATTACGTTTACTTGCAGATTATAGGTTGAAACAAACTTCACTGTGCTTACTTACTTGTACGCCTTTGTCCAAAGTGAGAAGCGAATGGCAACGTAGCATCATATTTAGGATTTGAAAGGATCCTGGCAAAAAAACCCTTACCCGTAAATAATCCTGGCTATGATGCCATCGAATTGAGACATGGTACTGGTGTTCAACCCACCAATTAAACAACTTGTAATAAATATAACTAGCGCTTCTCGCGGGTATTTCCTTGAATTACAGTATTAGACCCAAGATTGTATGGCACCAAATATCGCGGAAGTACGGACCATTACGTCGGTAGTTGTTAGCATAGTGCTAACAATCTAGCGAGGTCAAGTAGCACTCGGTGTGCTTGTCCTAATTGGATCACCCTTGCTTTTTTGGAAAAAGCTCCGACACTTAGCGTAGCGCTAAGGCAAGCACCCTGGAAGATTAAATGAACGGGGCAAATTATTCTGATAGGAGTGGGCTAAACACACAAGGGAGATCCCGGATATTAAGGGTAGGGGTTCCAACGCCACTCCACGTGTTTCCGTTGACGCGCAGGTGAGGAGTGCATCTGCAGGTATAGTACGTTGTAACAACGATATTTGTCATTTCTCAATACCTAATCGTCGAATTAATACAAGTAAATGCTGCTCTGCTACGCTATACTCATAAACGCCAATACCCGAGGCAAACCGTCATGATACCTACCCAGGAGATGAACCAATTACAATACTATACTTAGAGTGCCATCATCATTAATGCATTTCGCCATCCCGTAGCGACCTGATTGTAGGCTCCAGTAGAGGACCCCTGTGATGAAATAGCGGCACCATTTTATGTAGTCGAGAATGTTGCCGTGTAACCGTGCATCTTCCGGTGCTATTTCGCCGAGCTCTTCTGCAGCAGCGTCGAATCTTTCCATTGATTCCTTTAGAGCAATGTCTAAATCCCTTGACACGGCGGTCATGCACTTTTGATCCTCCTGTTTCATATTCTTGAACATCACGGGAACGATATTCAGCAATGAGCCTTGGATCTACGATCGAAGTTAGATCAGCGCGAAACGAACCGAGCTGTGAAACTTACTATTTCCTTTTGACATGAGTATACATCATTGAGAATGAGACATATATAGATGGTCTCTCTCCAGAGAGCTTTCATCGCTGTGCACTCCATCACCGTCTCAGGAAGTCTTATCTTCAACATGAAACTGCGGGCAAGTGAGCTTTGTGAGTTGGAGCAGAACGAGATGGACACTTACTCTGTAATGGCAATCTGGGGCGCGCACCCGACAGAGCCAGATCGTATATTCATGTACTCTTCCGTGGTTGGTATGGTTCCGGCCATACGGTGTGTGTGCTCGACTCCCACCTGTAGCATGAAGTTCTCTAGCTCGTCGAAGAATCGCTGTCGTTGTTGGATATCGGTTGTTTCCCGTATCCCACGAGCTACATCTGCAAATAGGGCCATGTTTTGGTGCGGTGCCTGGATCTCACCCTGACTACCATCATCAAGACCTAAAGCGCTATAGATGTAGGCAAGAGATTGTCTGTAGTACGCTTGAGCTAACTCCTCATTGTTTGCGGCGTCTGTATCACCAGCATCAATCTCATCATCCCAGACGAATATCCATACTGAATAAGCCGTAGCAACCTTCAGCTCCGGCCATTCTGCGTCAGGATACCACCTAGAGGACATTAGTGATAAGTCGAGCTACTTGGTATGAAGGGACTGACAAAGACATGAGTTGACCAAAGTCTGCTTGTTTTAAAGCTTCCAACTTCCGTTTATTCGTGATGATTCGCTCAAGTAGCGAATCAACCAGTGCCTCCAATTCTTTGGCATGTTTGTTTGTTGCTGTTGGCCATGAGGCAAAAACTTTGGTGAGGTCTGAGAGATGTAACCTTTTACCAACAAGCTTGGTGGCTACTGCCAAGGCCTCCCCGTGAAGTTGTGAGTTAACATTTGGCAACTCTGGGTATTTAGTAGGCTTCCCTGGCTGATCTGATGTGGGCTCAACGTGGTGAAAGAAAGAGGCTTTCACAGCAGAGCGAACAAGCTGAGCAAGGTGTAATATTGTAGTCTTCATCCTGGCCTTCCAAACTGAGCGCGGAACGGCACGAGGTATTAGAAATGGTTAGAGTCAAAGCGTTGATGCAGAATCCCGGTGAGCTGTGGGTATACGACGGCCTTATGTTGTGTAACTGGACGCCTCACGTCCTTCTACCGGGCAAAGTTGGTAACTTGATAAATCATTAACAACGTCCGAACAACGGAGAAAAGGAAATAAGACAAATATATTCGCCAACAATCTCCGGAAAGGGCTATCAGTACGTGAGTGCTTCCGCCGAACGCCTTTGCAACTTAATGTGAGATGCGATGATCCTGCTAACTCAAGATCCACGTGGGGAGGGCCAAGTTATGAACGAAGATGGGACAGTTGAGAGGTATGAACTAATAACACTATACTGGATCCGGAGAGCTGGTCGTGTTGAGCTAGAAACTCGGCACGGCCAGATTCAGTCACTAGACCCCATCCGTGATGTACGTGCGTTGACTTTCATGCTGGTTTCGACAACGAACTTTGGCTAGCTTGGGAAAGTATCATCCCTGTTGGTCAGTCTCGATAGTGTACGGAGTAGAGGGTGCAATGTGCAGCCAACAAGCGGGTAATTGTTTATTGAAAGTGGGCATCCGGGAGCTTAAGAAGTTTGCTTCGTATGGTTTATTATACATAAAGTGGGCGATAAATTAGCATCCTGCATTCTTCTACCAACATTATGCACTCTGACTGCGTTTCTTATATCAAATCTTTCTCACCGACATTATAGCTGTTATGTTTGCACAATTTATCCTTAGTTTTGTGAACCCGAGAAGCGGGCATATCGCGGTCGTACCTTTTGATGCTGCAGGTTAGGTTACCAACGCCAAGAAAACCCCTCGTAAGTCGCATATAGCTATGTAGTAAATAGTTAGTCCAGACAGAGGCCTAGAATTTGGAGGGCCGTTCCTTGCATCCCCACACAAGTAATCGGGGCTTTTACTTGATACCGCCTTCGGCCCCACGTTACGCTGCCAGTCATGCAACCATGCTCCTAACATTACAAGAGCGACCATGTGATTCGCTATATGCAAAAACGTGACCATTGTATAGCAGCTACCAGGCTTAGAATGAGTAGCCGCATTAATTTTGTGTTGATAAGCACAAGACGACCGACGAGGCCGATTCTTCTGGAAATCATATAGATCTTAATTAACAACTTGGCTAAGGTGGGGTAATCCAAGTCTTTTCTTACCAACAAGATACTAAAACTTATCCGTTCCGGACACGGGAGTGCTAATTTTAGAGGTATAATAGTATAAGTGTAAGTTCGTGCACTATCTTAGCGTACCATAATAGCTATCTTAAACTCTAGAAGGCTGTTGAAAAGCCAGTTTCGTCTCTGTCTAGAGCAGTAGACTAAGATAAGCAAGCTCATTTAAGTACAATTAGCATAATTTTGCGTACACATGCTTTGCCCAGAATAGTTAGGCATACTGAAATTCAAGGCGGATAATAGAGGAGCTTCTCAGGGGCTGTCAAATTGCTATTTACGAGCGAGAACAGCCCATTACCCGCTTATCTGTTTCCACTTTCCCCTCATTTCTCATGTTGCTGCTTTCAGGCCTTTCGTTTTCGTTTCTTTGATTGCCCGGTGTCTGCTGTGTCTGTCGTATTCCACTTTCCCTAACACTGATTCAAAACATCAATGGGAACTCACTCGTATCAATATTCTTACGATTCTCAGACTCTAGGTCGTCGCTTATCTAGTAACTGCCTACTGCTGAAATATGTAAGTTACGTATGCCTTCTAAGTGATCATGTACAGTACTACTGCGAAATGTACCAGCTGAGGCAAAGTCTTAAATGAAGCAAATTATAACTGGTGCCATTTCAGAGCATCGCGAAGTTGCTCGGCATCCTACAGTAGAATAACTGTAACGGTAACCTAAAACTGTTTAGGAAGGCCTATCTTTATGTACTTGTGCAAGTGGATCGGTCTCTTGGCAGAGAACACTTGCATCTGTGTGGCGTACCTGAATTCGCAACGCCATACAATTGAGCGCTTGGCAGTTCATTCTTCTCGACACGTACTGGTCATATGTAGCTTATTTCAACCAACCGTATGGTGTATTAGAACTTGTTTTTTTTTTTTTGACTCGTCATAGTCCCTTCCTATCTGCGGAAATACAGTGTTTTGAAGCCCTGCTTTACTATGGAGCGCTAATTGAAAAAAATCCCTGGAGAGATGCACGCTAGTGTAGATGATGCGGTACGGATGGTACGGGATACCTCCCCAGCAGGGGCAAGTGAAGCTGAATGGCAGGTACTGGCGGTCAGCGCAACCAAGACCAACTTTCTGGCCTGTGGCAATCCAGTGATCACCATTTCTGGGTATTGTGCGCCAATTATGAACCATGTTGTTTAGAGAAACTCCCCCAATAGGGGTTTTGACGCTGCTCGTCAAAGTAGACATGTCGTGTACGCCACGTCTTCAAGCCCCCTGGTTGCTTGTACATCAAATAATGACAAGGGGGGCCACCATGTAAGCACCATGTCCCCGGCTGCAACGGTTCACCCGTCCGGTCCTTGTCCGAATGAGCCCTCTTACAGGGTGGTCAACAAATCAACGCACAATTTTTTCGCAGAAGCAATGTAGGTAACCCAGTGGCCCCAACGTACTTTACACCGATCCGTCGTCATCGTCAAATAAATTGTTTTTGCATCCCTCTATTTTTTAGAATAGCCAACGTTATCGACAATGAACCATGCAGAAGATCAGGGAGACGCTTGCTCGGCTTACTCGTGCGAGCAGTCGTGATTCACGAGACACTCTACAGGGACCACGCTTAGATCGTGTCGGTCGCACAAGCAGTTCGGCTGGCAGCTCCCGGGAAAGGATACTGTATAGCGCTGACGGAAGAGGACCATGCATACTGCACGACGGAGTTCACCATGGGGAGGAAGGTGTCGACATTGTCTTTGTACACGGGCTTTTTGGATCTCGCCTGAGTAGTTATACCAAGGGGGGTGTTTGCTGGATTCGCGATCTACTAGGACAGGATATACCCAACGCACGAATCATCTCATGGGGGTGGGCGGCGAGCACTTTGAAAGAAGGTGATACGTTTGCTGGGCAGGCTGAAAACCTGCTTAGTGATATCTCTCGGGTCCGCACTGGAACAAGACGCCCTATTATTTTTGTTGGCCATGGATTGGGAGGTCTCTTGATAAAAGAAGCGCTGGTCACGGCGGCCCTGTCGCGAATATACGGCGCTCACGCAGAGCTCGGCAATGTCTATCCACGCACAGTAGGGTGTATATTCCTGGGCACCCCTCACATCAGGTCTGGGAAGCGATCTTTAGGAGAATGTGTCGCGGCGACGGCCGTTCTTTCACCTTCGATGCCCTCGCCTTCACTCTTACGTGGCCTACGGGATAGTAACTTACTCCTCGAGACACAACACAGCACCTTTCTACTAATATCGCGAGATATTAAGGTCGTATGTATCAGAGAGAAGTTACCGACAACGATTCATGCATCCATCGATACCATTCAGGATTCCAACGGAGTTGAGCTGGGGAAAGGCACGATGCAAACCATGGTACCAAAAGACTCGGTAGTATACGACAACTTCAATGTTTCAAAGGATGAATTACCAACAAACCACCTGGACCTATGTCGATATAAGAGTAGGGACGATGCGGGTTACATGCGGCTTGTATCGCATATAAAGAAAATCACATCGGGACCCTCCCAAGCGGAAATCGAAGCCCAAGAGCCTCGAAATCAAGGTACGCTTTTGACGACTTTCAGCTTATCATACACCACTTTGGAAGCACCTGGCTAACCTAGCTAAATCAGATATTCTCAACGCCCTGCACTTCGATACTATGATGGAACGGGAATCACGCATCGATCCAGCATACGGCCAAACATGCGAGTGGATATTATCACCGAAGGTCTCCCCATTCAAATCCTTTTTATCTTCCAAGGATCCTGTTCTCTGGATTAGTGGAAAAGCAGGATCTGGCAAGTCAACACTCATGAAGTACGCTTGGAAATCGGAAGACATGAGAAGGGAGCTACTTCAAGGTTGGGCCAGGGGAGGCGAATTGATCATGGCCAGATTCTTCATGTTTGAAGGCGGTAATCGGATACAAAAGACGTACGAAGGATTTCTACGCAGCACGTTATACCAGATACTGTCGACAAGACGCGATTTGATCAAGGTCGCTTTTCCAAGCTTCTTCGACTGTTCGTGGCCACCACCGGTCCAATTTACCAGTACGACCAATCTGAACCAAGGCTTTTACTCTCTATTTGCGCACATGTCCGAAAGACTGCGAATGGTCATTTTCATCGATGGCATTGACGAATATCGCATAATGGAGCGCAAGGACCATTACGAGCCAGGAGACATCGAGGTTCAATATGACAAGGAAGAAGGAGACGAATCGTGGGGACGTAGCAAATGGCGGTCGGACTCTCACGCTGAGATTGCCAAACTTATTAATAGTATGGCAAACAAAGACATTATCAAATTTGTCGTTAGCTCCCGTGAGCTACCCGAGTTTGAAGATGCCTTTGCAGATTTCCCCAGAATCAAGCTTCAAGAACATACAGAAAAGGCCATTGCGGAATATATAGGAGGTCGACTAGAAGATGAGGCACCGGGATTACCTGATACAGTGAATCTATGCGCTGAGTTGGCGCAAAAGAGTCAAGGCGATATTCTCTGGGCTCGTCTGGCTCTCGATATGGTGATAGACGGCAGCCTTCGCACTTTGAGATCTACCCTGAATTCCTTACCAAACCGTCTTGGTGGCACTGAGGGATTATACATGCGAATGATAGAGAATCTCAAACCAGAAGATCAAAACGATGCTTGTCGTATTTTCCATCTGATTTTAAGGGCTCAACAACCGCCCAGCATTATCACTCTGGCTTTTGCTGACCAAGGGTACCTAGACCCTTACCGGAACGAGCTCAAAGTTAAGCAAGATACTGCAAGACCTTTCAACAAAATGTCGCTTCAACAGTTAACTGATCAGATGCAACGACGTCTCAAGATATGTTGTGTCGGTCTTCTGGAAGCTGAATCAAAATCGGCACCAGATACCCTAGAGACTGCTCGTCGTGTGGTCTTCAATCATCAGACTACCAAAGAATGGGTGGGACGCAGAGATATTTGGCAACGCCTACCAAGTATTCACCCAGTAGATGACATCGATCTTGATCTCTCATTGCTCAGTGGCTGCGTAAGACATCTAAAAGCTTTCGAGACTATTCAGCGGCCTGTTCTCACATGGCCCAATGTCCGATTCCGACCCGACGCCTGGCTTATTGTGGCAAATGCACTCCGCTATGCTGAGAGAATTGATGGCGAGACGAAGAATATCGAAAGATACGCTCAGATGCTAGACGAGCTGGACGAATCCAACCAGCGCTCCTGGATTACAGCCTTAAATAGCCACAAGCCATTGGTTGAGGATCCAGATTGGTACGACAGGAAACTTCCTGGCCTGCTACGGAAACACTGGGCTTCTTTCGAGCCTATGGAAGCAGGCAAATCACCCAAACGCAAAGATTTCCTCTCCCTAGTCGTGCAGGCCAACCTAGTCAGATATGTCCAATACAAACTAAGCCAGATGGATAGGGAATCAAGGCGCAAGAAAGCACAGGAGTTGCTCGTTTACGTAGTGAGTCCAAAGGGAGATGGATTTAGCGCCTGTGTGAGCTTGAGCGGAGATTACCTGGACTTTCACCACGATATGCCCGATACCAGACTACTGGATGTCCTGTATGAAGCAGGCGCGGACCCGAGAGATGACAGCCAGGTCTGGATGAGAGCGCTCAAAGCAGGACGGCATTACTTCTCTAGAGGAAGCGCAACTATGACACACTTGATGGAAACGTACGCAAGTAAGAGGTTAATGCTGAATAGGGAAAGATGGGTGGCGGCGATCAAGTCTTTGCTCGCTCACGGCGCCAATCCCAACGTGGAAATCCAAGTCAATACGCCTACCTCCAGCGAAGATAATCAGTCATCGAAATCGATGACAATAACAGCAATAGACTATATTCGAGAGACGTTGGAGGGCGAACCGGAATATGCGATTGACTTACTCCAACTGGAGACCGTGATGGGGGGGCGAAGACCAAGCGTTGGACTGGCACGGTAGACTATGATCAACATGACTTCTATCACGAATAATTAGCATAACATAGCCGGTTGGGGTACGTTAATGGGAGGAACAATGGATGCATCGTTAAATCTTGAATAAATGAACATAGAACTGACTGAAATGAATTCTGCCTGTCGTTGCTGCTTAAGTGAACAAAAAACAAAGTAAGTTTGGTCACAGTTGAGGGGGTGACTAAGATGGTCAGTATTTATCTCACCAACTTAGTATTGATACTAAGCGGCTCAACTCTTCAACTAACCACAGACAGTCGGTGCACGAAGAGCTAGTAATACCTCGCAAGCTACGTACGTTTGTTATCTCCGGGGTCGACTACTTCTCGATAGATAATCAAACTCATAGCTTGCCAAGGATTAATCGTATACTGAAATTGGGGAGTGAATATAAGTTGGAACTGACAAGACATATATACGATTACACCACCATTAAGCAGACGCCAGGTGCTCGGTATTTTGAACAAGGCTTGATTAGGCCAACTATAAGGCTCCCAAATTTCTCTATTATCGCAATGATTATGATTCTGACCTTTAATGAACGACACCAGCTCGATCTAAAGTGGAAACGAAAGAAAATAATTCCAAGAAAATATTTGCGGACACTAGTTCACTCGTTTCAATCTCAGCCGCAAAAACCCTACATTCAAAGCTTCTGCTTGACCGTTCTCTTGCATTTCGAAGACCCAATCATCCAAAGCAACTTGTCCATAGGTTGGCGCTCCTACAGCAGTCCAAGCCGAGAGACAGGGGTCTTGAATTTTACCAGGTTGAGATGCATTGAAGAATTCAGCTCTGAAGCCCAGTCGGGAATCATACGTTCCTGATCCGTCTTTCGATCTACTTGTCGCGCGTAAATTGGAAGGATATAGTCTCGCGGATTGCCCAACACCGTAAACCTGGATCAGAGGACTTTCTGGACCTACGACTTGAGCACCATGACTGGTAAGACCTGTCACAAACAAGCCAGGACTTCCAGATGGTGCTGTCTGGATTTTTACAGAACTGTTGGTGGCCTCATCGGCGAAAATCCCTGCAAAATTGACACCAGCTTCATTTTGGGCCTGAAGTTCAGCCATGGGGAGGAACAAGTCGCCAAAGGAGTTCATCAACGTTTCTCTGATTCTACCCGCATTCGTGTTTGTGGCATCCGCGGCGAGCACAACCCAGCCGAGATCATGCTCCGGTGAGAGTATAAACGCCGTATGGTAAGTGCCTTCATCACCCTGCTTCGTATGAATCTGGCTGACGCGTTCGTCTTGCAGTGTCAGATAACGAATTTCCCACGGGGCACCGACCGCCGTGCTGAGATATCCAGTCTGCGTCAAGGGTTTCATCCACCGTCGAGTTTGAGCTGGTGACAATAATCTAGATTGAAGGATCGCCTGACCAGCTTTGACCAGGTCGGCCGTTGAACTGTATATGGCACCGGAAGGACTAAAGGGACCTAAATCCTCGTTCCAACCAACCTGTGACTCGTTTCCGCCTGGAATAACGCCTCCGGAGGAGGGCTTACGACTGAAGCTACTATTTTTCATAGCCAATGCCTCGAAGATGTTGGTCGTCACAGCGTCGCTTAGTGGGGTTCCGGTGATAGCTTGTTGCGCGTATCCGAGTAGTGTAAAGGCGACATTGCTATAAGCTGGGGAATGTGCAGTAGGATAAAGTGGACGCTGATTTAGGAGATAGGAAAACAATTCTAGATGCCCATTGTCAGAATAATTATTATCGACCGGCAGGAGGGTTTTCAATCTCGATCGGGCTGTTTAGGAGGCTAATCGTACCATTTCGTGTACAAATCCGACTACTTCCAGGAGTGTTACATGTAGGAATCTCGTCAGTTTTTAGAACCGGAAGCCCAAGGGCTGAGACTTGACTGGGACCTAGTTCGGCCGCGAGATCGTTATAGGTGGCTGTAGGCAAGTTACAAGTTTGTTAGCCATAACACATACTATTAATGAAGGGAGCAAATCTGATGACTCACGATCACGAGATATTCCAGCCGCATGACTCGCAAGTTGGCTTAGTGTAACCTCTTCCCATCTGACATGATCGATATCGTTATAGACTTCTTGGTCGCTTCCACCGTTGTAGGTGAGATTCGCAAGTTCGGGGATATATTTAGTGATGGGGTCGTTGAAGCGCTCATCGCCAACCTCTATCAGAAATGACCAGACGCAGAAGACCTTAGAGACGCTTCCGATGCGGAAGATAGAGCTGCTGTCGACCTTTGATACTCCAACGTCGATCGGCGGGGTGTAATAACGCTCGTACAGCGTCTTATTTTCCTTAGACGAGAAGAGAGCTACGGCCCATGCGGTGTCGTTTGCCTGCAAGTCGAGTTCTGCACTACTCAGAGACTTCTCGAACTCGGTAATGCTCTCATTAAATATTGAACTGTTGGACAGACCAGAGGGTGATGGGAACCCAGGCCCTGCCAGAGCGCATGGGTGGGGATTCGTTGCAAAGACTTTCGCAGTAAGAGCCAAAAGGCCCACGTTCTTGAAAGTAGATAACATCTGTAGCTGAAAACCAACGAAATGATGGTGAAGACAAGTTGTCGAGTACATTTAAAGATTAAGGAGGCGACCAGACTATTTATGCAAAATCCATTTCAAAGATAGACTCAGGTTCGGGCGGCATGCTGACCAGTCTAATCTCCAAAAGTTTCTAACTGGCCTACTAAGTTGAAAGCCCTTTCATAATCACTTCTGGATATGGGTGGGGCGTATCCGAGATGGATTCTCAAAGTCAAGGGACTTGCCATGGGGGCGAAGTTTCTCGCAAATGCCCCACACGCCATGTTTGAACATCTGAAAGCTTCGGGTTGTGACATATAATGCTCCGTGGGACGTGTTTTGGGAAAGGAGTGGCCTGTCAGCAATTATGTGACGTCCTAGCTGCTGAATGAAAATCTGATCTCAGTAACTTGGCTCTCCAAGAACCAAGCCACATGTAAATTGCCCACTCACGCAAGATGCGTAGAAGTTCGGGGGTGCAGATTTTTGGAAACGCCAGTCACCGCAAATGTTACGATTTGATACATGCGATAGAAATATTCATTATAATAGCTTGAATACTACTTTAGTAGTTCGAAAGATACACCCAATCTCGAACTATTTTAACCCCCCCTGGGACTCCGCCGCACATATAGAAAGAAATCCTCCTCTTTTTTATTCTTGTTCTATTGCGATCTACGTGAAATTGCGTCTCGTCATCAAGCCACGAATCTCTGATCCTTTTGTCATCACTCGGTAGTGCATGATTCAAATGTGTATGTTCCAATCCTAGGCCAATTAGCCACGGTGAAAGTTCAAGGCCATGTTCTCGCTCAATGATGCGCCTACTAATAGCGTACATCCAGCGCAAATCCCATAGAGACTCCCTAGCACAAGAAAGAGTTCTGAGTAGCTCCAAAGCTTCCAGCCGAACTTGTAGGAACCGGCACTTGAGGAGCACAAAGTGTAGTAACGGCGATAACCCCATTTCGAACTTGAAAACACTGATTTTCTGAGATCCGTGAGAGATTCTAGAGGCGGCTTCCTCCCGCGCAAGTTGAACTATACGCTCAAACTCATCTCGGAATGTATCGCAGAACATTTCATCCTGGTGGGATGCTATATGAACCCAAATCTTGCAGACGTTCCATCGCATTTCCAGAATGCGTAGAAGTCCCTGGTTCTCGTCATTCGATTTAGAGTCTTGAATAAGGCTAGAAAATTGTGTATGCCATGTGTCCAAATCTCGCGCCAACTCGTGTTGAGTCGTAATCAATGAACATGGTACCTCGGCCATGTCGATTATCCCCAGCCGATAAGGATCAAAGGCGCGAACTAACCTGGTAGATTCTGACATAAGGCAGTCAAGCGTCTCTACCGCTCGAGGTAGATCAGGGAGATGGTCACTGGGATGTTTCGTAATTCGCAGGGCAGGGAAGTCAGAGGGAGTGGCGCCAAAAAAGAAAGGAAATATGCTAAGGTGGTGGATAATGGCTGATGTGTCAGGCGAGGCTTGTTCTATGGAGTCCAGTATGTGTATACCATGGCGGCAATGTTTGATGGCTGCAATGGCGTTGCCGCGTAGGAACTCAATGCAAATGAACAATATGGATATCCGGAGTATTATCTCTGCGTCGAGGTGCTCCGATGTAGCGACATGCCTCAAGGCTTTGTTGTAATAACGCACAGCCGAAAGGTACTCATTTGAGGTTGGAGCGTCGTCAGATGATAGATCAAAATGTTCGTAGAGCGAACCGATTGCAAGAACCGCATACCTAGTAGCTGGCTCTTGGACGGCTAGCTGACAAACAGTATATTTCCAGAACGAGTTGCCAAGGGGGTTTGTGAGAGCTGGCGCCACGATACAACGAAAGAAATCTAGACCACGTAACTCGGCATTGTTATTGGCAACTGAACATGGAATAGTTGACGGTCGTATCTGTAGCAAGCTGTTCCAGGAGAATGACCCGGGTGGAGGCGCCCGATAACCGCCGCAGATCCGGGCGCTAGTCCGGCATCTTAGGCACTCAGGCCGAGCCTCGTCACATTTTACCTTTCGAGCCCTTCATTGGTGAGCCTTCGCGTTAAAATGTAAGTGAATTAGTTGGACTCAACTGACTTGCATGTGATACAACCACTACGGACCTTTTCGAAGCCTTTGCGAGGCGTCATACTGAATTTGCTATCAAATGAAGTTTTACGCACACCTGCTGTAAAAAGGGAGAAGTGGATGGTATTGGGTACGAAAAAGAGAACGAATGACGTTTAAGCTGGCTCAAAATCAACTTTGTCATGTAAATAGTTATAAATGTAACCCCTGAAGGCTGTGCAGGGTACTGTGGGGCAAATGCGAGCTGATGGAATCGCCTTGGGGTCAGGATGGTTACGATACCCATTATTATAGCAAAGAGCGCAAGGGTTAGCTAGCCGGTTCCGAAAGCCAAGACCTACAGGAACCATGCGCATACTGTAATATGTGTGAAGCACAACAGGCGAGCAGGTTCTGATAATAAATACAAAAAGGCAGCGGTTTCTTGAGAATTGGGAATTAAGATCACGACCATTACTGTTAATCTAGTTACTCGGCACACGTGTATCTATGAAAACGAATGAGATCTATTACCTAATGCATAAAAAGGCAACAAATATGTTCTGTTTACTCATCTAATTCTCAGGGGAACACATCAGGTCCTAATACATTTTCAGCTACTTCATACCCATCACAACCCTTCATAGATGCGATCAATAGACTCCCAAAGTCAGATTAGACCCAGCTATTTTTCCTCGTCATTTTAGCATTCTTCATTAGCGTAAAGGTCGAGATGATTCAGCCAGGCGCGGCACTTCGTAGCTGTAACTACATCGAACTCGGCGCTGTGGTTTACGTGCCTGAAACCACTGCGCCTCCTTTCCTGCGTATGAGATGTGGTAAGTCCTCTATGCACATTTTTTACCTTTTCTGTTATGCAATCCGGAACTGATAAAAAGAACACATGCCAGAAGAGCTCTTATCGTTCTGTGACGTCATAATTGACCTTAGCCGTCCACTGTAGAAATCCACAGCAACGACTCTTAAGAACAACCGACAGGCGTATATTGGCAGATTGCTTTTCCTAATCTATTGTCAGCGTGTTCTGCCTCTCTATCTTGTTATTCTACGATGATGCTGAGAAGAAGGACAAGAGCACGTTATCTACAGACACTACTTTTAATGTCGGCGGCATTATGGTGAGCGTTGGTAGCATGATCCGGTTTCAGTTAGATGCTCTGTGTTATGGTTTCTATAGCTAAAGTTTCCTGCACGATTGGTTATGTGCGGTCAACCATCGATCTTGGTGACTCCGGAACCTGCAGCCATAAATTTTGGCTCGCAGCTAGTTTGGGCTCGAAGAGAAGCAGACTCAAGCTTCCTGCGACCTGCCCTTCTTGCCCTTCTGCGCGCAACTGATTATTGAAGCTATCACTATGGTATGCATGAAGTGGCGGCGTGCAAAAAAACGGCTTGGTGGTGGATTAGAAGCGTTGAATAGACTCTGCGAACTGATTTCAGGTTACGCAAGAATTCCAACCCTAGACAGCGTCTGTTCGCGATCTGTTGGTGAAATGATAGTTGCAGGATGCGGTATAGGTTTTAGTAGTAGCTCGGATGATAGCGTAAAGTAAGAACTTGGAAGACAGTATAGAAAGCCAGCTGAATACTGTATAGTAGCGTTCGGGTCCTTTCACTGCTGCCTGCCGAGTTGTACCCCACACACTGTACGTGCCCTAGCCACGGAACCTTATACTGCCATATTTGGGTTTACCCGGTACTGGATAACACTATATATAGCCACCTGTTCAGGTACTGGGTAAGGGGACATAGTTAGCGGGTAGTGCAGTATGTATGTACTATGATGTATGTAGGCCACGGACATGCCCCGCTCACGATAGCCGGTGCGATTTTTGAACCTTCTTTATTCTCGATGGCGGTTTAACCTTTCGGACTGTACCTGCATTCGTTGCAGGCTGCAGACCTGCACCTACCCACTTGGGTAATGCGCAATGCGCGATGTCTGACTCTAGCGTGCTTGGTGTGACTTGGAAATAACGGGAGGGGACCAGATATGGAGGATTCAGCGAGTTTCAGCCAATCCATTGGCCAATCGACGGCTTTTTAGTGGCAGCCTAGAATAAACGGCTACCTAAGAGGTAAGCTCTCCATCAAACTTTACGGGATCCGACGCGATGCTCATCTTCATTTAGGTCATTCGGGGATGTTTAGACTTTTTTTCATTTAGACTTTTCATCACAGCAATAAGTAAAAAGGAATCGCCAAGTCTTGTTAGAGCGAGGCTCACTGCCATATATATATATACATTCTCGAAGATGCGACGGCTACTAGTACCATCAGTCACGAATCATGCGCCACCACGTATCGTCTTCGTCCATCATGTCGCAGACATCGATATCTGATGTACGGAGCGCCACCCCAGCGCCGAGGCTCTTCGATCCCGCTACTCATTCAGCCCTTGCGGCTTTGACGTTCGGTGCATTGGCATGCCATTTATCATCCAGACAGTCCGAGCTGACCTCCGAGTTGCTGTGCTGGGTCCTGTTGCCAGTAGTCTTCGTGATAGCGACACGATGCCGAAATGCTTTCCGGCATGTCACCACGGAATCGAACCTACACGGAAAACCCTCGGCACTCTCGCTATGGCTCGTAGCTACAGGCATCGCTATTTGCAGTCTCTTTAGAGCCGAATTAGGCCTTTTTGTCTTGTTCGTAAGTGGCCAAATCACGATACGGATAACGCGTGCTACGAACCAATCTAACTGCGACACAGCCAGCATTGGCGCCACTTCTTGCTATAGGCTACAGATATCTCAGACCTGGCCTCTATCCTCCAGCAGCGTCTCCTGTATCGTCATTCTCTCTATTGACCCATAACATTGCAGGTCTTGCTTTGACTGCCGTATTCATCATTATCGTCTTATCAGAATGGGATCCTCTTGCATACGCTTTGTCAATAGTTCCTGTCATCGCTCTTTTCCTCGTTTATACTCTGCTTACTCCTCAGGCTGGCCAGTGGCCGCGATGGCCTCGAGGGTTTGATTTCGAAGCCGCAGTTTGGCCTCTCTCGCTACGTGTGGTGGCCATATTGGCTATCATACTTGGTAGAGAATCATACACTATCGGCCTCTCTGGTACCCGTGTTATAGACACTTTAATTCTGGGGACTGTTAAGGCCCTCGCGTGGTATTTCACCTCGCAATTAGTATGTGACACCCTGCCATCATTGGCTGAAATACTTACAAGGCTTCTAGGCGCGAAATTCGTCATGGATCGCCGCAACTACAGCCGGCACTTTCAGCCTGCTTGCAATCCAAAGCCCCTTTGCCCAGCAGACGGACACTCGAGCTTTCATGATCGTGATAGCTTCCTTGGTTTCTCTCGGGCAGAGCTTGTCCTTGCTACCAAAGCAGGCTACAGCTAGATCAACACTATGGGTTCTGGCTCTTTTACCCGTGCTTACCTATCTCGCCAATTTGAGCGATATCCAAATCGCAAGGTCAACGGCTCTGGTTCATTTCGAGAAACATCCAGTCGAGATGTTGACTCGCAAAGCCAAGACCGATTTCGATCACCTCATTGAAAGCCAATCAAAAACTTTCCCAGCTGCCTATGCTGAATACCAGCGTCGGTATGGGTTCGACCCACCGCATGGCTTCGAGGAGTGGTACAAGTTTGCACAGTCGCATCAGTCTCCAATCATTGATGAATTCGATATTATATCCGAGGGCATCACTCCTTTTCTTAAGTTGAGTGGGAAGGAGATTCTTCAGGTCATGTCCGAAGTCTACGATGAACCAAATCATGAACTGTGGAGTTGCGCGATGTCCGGCCGACCACCCAAAACTCAGTGTAGTCACCACGGACGAGAGAACGACAGAAATAACGCCCACTTCTTTGATAGAATTACGAGCAAGATTCCTTGGACGTTTGACGTGAAATTTCTTCTCAATCATCTTGATGAGCCGAGTGTCATTATTCCTCCCCCATCCCAGCAGGCAAACAAGCTCAACATAACTAACTTGGGTGGCAAGCGCAGTTGGGAAGCCCTAACAAAGTACTGCTCTTTAAGAGAAAGTAAAACGATTGCCGAACAGGAGTCTCTGATAGAAACCTACGGCTTGCCTTTCGTTACAGGTCGCAAGTTGTCTATGGATTTATGTAAGCACGCCGAATACAACGACATACATGGCTTGCTCGCAGCTCCCGAATCCCTGCGCTTGACAGAAGGGTTAGTCCCCGTATTGTCTACTGGCGCACCATCAACGATGGGGGACCTACTGTATCCGAGCTCGGCATACTTGGAGGAGGATCGATTCAGATATCACGCAGACCACGATGTCGACTGGGATAAGAAGAAAAATAATCTGTACTGGGCTGGCTCTAGCACCGGCGGCCACGGCCGCGCAGCAGAATGGCAAAATCTTCATCGGCAAAGATTTGTCGCTCTGGCGCAGCACCTAACGGCTCGGCCTCTCCGTTATCTCCAGGAAAGAAACGGCATTATTGCTCCAGTGATATCTGAGTTCCTGAATGGCAGGCTATACGATGTGGCATTTGCCAGGATATTACAGTGCGACACAAAAGCCTGCAAAGAGCAACGTCAATACTTTAAGCGCAAGCCGTGGACGAGCGGCGACCGGCCCTTCCACTCGCAACTGGTCTTCGACCTGGACGGAAACGGTATCAGCGGTCGTTATTATAAGCTCCTCGCTTCCAAGTCGGCCCCGTTGAAGCAGACGTTATTTCGCGAATGGCACGACGATCGGCTCGTGCCGTGGGTGCATTACATACCAGTTAGCCAGAGCATGGAGGAGCTCCCGGAGTTGGTTTTCTACCTGACGTCCACCAAGAGTGGACAGAAACGGGCTAGAGAGATTGCTGAACAGGGCCAGCAATGGTTCAATCAAGCCTTTCGCGAGATTGATATTGTAATTTATGTTTATCGGTTATTACTGGAGTTGGCGAGATTACAGGATCCGGATAGACCTGCTTGGAAGGTAGATGGTCAGTAATGAACGAATGATGCTTTTGAATGGTTCACTGCTTTTACGATTTATGCTATGCGGCTGTATGAATAGGAAAAGGAAGACTAAAGGATTTAATTAATTAATAAACAAACCTTAAATTGGATAAGCCTTAATGTGAATGAACCTACATTCATCCACTAAGCAACCCGAGTTAAATTATTTCTTCTTTCTCTGAGTTTCTGATTTCGGCGCCGACGCTGAATTCGCTCATGCAACACTTGAAGCTCACGAAGAGGGCGCAGCAGAGCTGGCATTGCTCCGCGATGTCTTATATTGGCGGCAGGCATGACTAAATTTGACCATAACTGTGCATACAAGTCTGCATTCTGTTGTTTAGGCTTGAGCTATTAAGAGGATCTTGAAAAATAATATTTGGGCGATTCCTTTTCTATGCAAATCGTCGGGATTCATTGAGACCCTTAGTTCGATACTAAGCCGTTGCCCGCTATATCGCCTCCAAAGTCACGGTGAGCCTCATGAAGCCAGGAATATAAGGGTTGGACTCATTTCTAAGATGCTCTATCGTTTCGCATATTGAACCTAGCCACATGATGGGGATGCTTCATCAACTAGTCTAAGACACATTCATGATTACTAAGCTTTTTTTTCTTGTTCTCCTTGTTAGCTCATCTCATTCTTCTTATTCAGCATTATCTGTAACCCCTTACTATCTCTGAAGCCGTTGAATTATCTAATCCTCAGGATCCATTCGATAACTGGCACAGCGCCTTGCCTTCGTCTCTATGTTTAGTGGATTGGGCTTCTCCCACGGACGTTGTGTAGAGATAAACTTAGCGACAGTCGTCGATGACGTATAGCTAAGGGATGTAAGGTTCAAAAGCGCAGGTCTATCGACTTTAGGAATGACATAACTTTCCAGACCTAGAAATATGAATGAAACTCACGGTATATAGCTAGAGAGCCTTCCGAAGATGATTCCAGAGACAAGTGTTTTCGTACCTCGGATAGGGCCCTTGACAATCGTATCGCCTTCGATCAAGAAGCATCGAAATGCTGAAGTGATTTTACCAGCTCACATCCTAGGACCCAGGAGACTGACGACTCACTCAGACTGATTCAGTATTGGATCGCACGTAAGCCACGTAGTCTTGCGTCATGAATAGGTAGACGAATTATGCCAAGGGCTAGTGGAAAACATAAAATAGGGCTCAAAAAGGGGCTGGCTAAGCTTTGATACTTGCAATATTGAACATAGATCTCTGCTGATTCATTGTGGCGGTGAAACGGTGCTACCGCCCTCCTCGGAGCTCCGTGAAGGCCCGGAAAATGCTGCCCCTCCTGCTCCGAGCAATGTCGTCTCTGTTTAATATCACCTTTCTAGAGGCTCACCAGCTAATCCTTGTGGACAAACCGTTTGCCACCGCCATCCACCGCCCACATTACGGACTCAGCTGTCATGTCGTTGCGAGCGGCAAAGCCACGTGGAGTTGGAACAAGAAAAACTTAAGGATGACCGTAAAGGGGACGCTAGATTGGCGCCGTGTTTCAGTGGAGGATAGGATTCATTGGACGATGGCGCAGACGCTTGTCACCGCCAAAGAGCCCACTAATATGTTATAGCAGCCTAGTCGAGAGACACCCGTATAGACGTGGGTAGCGGGAGAGTATGAACTCTATGTTGACGTTGATATTGTTCTGATGAGTTCTGGTTTCCGGATCATTGCCGCCGATGTTGTCGCCCCCCGTTTTTCTTGCTAATCTCGAGTGGCCTGAAGACCTATTGGCATGATTCATCCTTCTACGTTACGAACCGCGCTTTTTCTCACCTGCCCCCGTTATATAGGCTACAATAATACTTGTTATTAGTTTTTCTTTTTTCTTTTTCACAGCTATTTAGTAGCAGGCCATTTTACGGTGTATTATATCGGCCCGTAAAATTACCTGATATGAGTGCCAAGCGGATCCAGGAACGCCAAGCTAGGCATTGCCTTAAACTAGATAGGATCGACGACACGTATAGACCAGACCACGACGATGTTTACTTGTATCCGCTTTATTGCTTAAGCTGCGCCTTAAGCGAGTGTATTATTAATCGGTAAAACAACGAACCATGATCCGCAGTTTACGGCTTGTTTATGGCCAACACCCCGGGAAAAGCTTGTCTGCAACTCTCGGGTCGTAGTAGTTGTCGCGATTAATGTATCACTGTTCTATTGACCCAAAGTTCCGATTCAATAATAAGCGGAGGATTGCTTAGTATAAAAAAGGTAACAAATTCTGGGTAAAATGCTTGATCGTTAAGAGGCAACAACCACGTGAAATCCATAGATATCGAAACAGTCAATACTACTAAGTAATCAACTATCCGATCCTAGCAGCTATGTTAGGCCTACTAGATAGGTACGCTTGTCAGCATGATAGACATGTTTGACATAAATAGCAGATAGATCAGCCAGTCTTCTACTATGTAGACTTTGAGAATCTCAACAATCTTCCGGCTTGATAAGCCGTAACAAGGTGATTGAAACATTAGTTGTAAGCGCTATGGATTTTGGCTTTTTCTTCTTCTGTGCTATGATCTGCGTAAAGTGATTATGGCGCTGAGGCTTGGACTTTCTGTAATAGCACGTAGATTCGGTAGCGCAGTGGGCGAGGTTTGTGAAGTTGAATCAGTTGTTTTGTAGACCTACATGACGCTTGTCTAATCTATCTATATTCTTGGCGTCAGTATTGTGTAAGAAAGGGCTTAAATCAAGCGGTCCAGTCTCCCCTTTGGCGGCGAGTTAAGGTTATGTACGGGGGCCTCGCTTTCGCGCCTTGCTCGCGTTCGCTTTCGTATATTCTGTCTCATCTAGTTAGTTAGGTTTCGGGCGCCCTGAGACTGGCGTGACAATAATAGGCTGAATTGAATAAATACTTCTATAATTATATGACCATGTTCCTTCCTACACGGAAAATCTACGTATTTGAATCTATCTAATAGGTGCTTGTAGGGAGGAAAAGTCGGCCGAAATCCTTGGCAGACCGCCTCCCTGGTAACTATCCCACCCGTTCCGTTCTATCCTCCAACGGCATATTAAGAACCCCGAATGCCACCTCAGGAAAAGCGCCGCTCCTTCACCGCCATCATGTATCACATTTGTATGCTCCCGGACAACTCGGACATACAGAGTACCGGGGGTATATAGGGTATCCGTAGGTCAAGGGCAGGCTTCTATAATCGTCAAGGTATATAACACGACAGGGATCGCATTGAACATTATTAATCAAATCACTGTATGTAGCCTAGCTTTACATTTTATATCCGTGAAGGCATCCGCGCGGAAATAACTTTATCGGTGAATATCTCCGAGCCGTGTTGCTACTGTAGGTGAGTAACGCACGCACTCTTGTCCGCGGACGAAGCCTAGGATGTTGTGATGTTGTCAACGCGGGGATTAGGACTTATGCGAATGACACGGGGAATGAGTGACTCAACCAATCTGTGTAACTAACACCTACCCTTGCTAGTTTAGATTTTCCGTATTGTGAGTAAATGTGAGCACATAGTAAAATCCTTTGAATATAAAACTGTTCATCCCAGCCGCAAATATACGCTTTGAACTACTACGCCTTTTACTCACTCTACTTCACTCTTATTACTTTCATACCTAACATACCATATCTCGGACAACTTGAAACTCCTCGAACCAACAAGCAACATGCGTAGCACTCGTGTCCTTCTCTCAATAGCCGCTGTCGCAGGCACCTCACTAGCGCAGACATCCGACAGTGCATTCTGCAGCTCGCTTCAGAACGCCTTCTTCACCAACCTGATAGGATCAGCACCGACAACACCAGCGGATATCCTCTCCTTCATCGCAACAGCAACAGGCATCCCTCCCCTCCCCACGACACTGAACCCCTCGTTGCACCAGGACCAGTTATGCGCGATCGCGACGGCCCTGCCGTCGTCGCTTTTGCCTGAGTTCCAGACGTTTGCCGGAAGCCTCCTTAGCTTCGGCAAGTCCTACAGCGGCGAACTCATCGAATACATCACAGACTGTGTCCCAGAGCCTGAGGCCGCCAGCATGACTAGCTACGTCAACTACGTTTTCACAGCCACGGGGAACATCTGCACAGAGACGTCAGCTGCGGCTACTCCCGGCAGCAGCGCGCCAAACGGCACTTACCCGACCGGCACAGGCTCCGTCTATCCCACCGCTACCGGCTCATCTACTTTGATCCCTACGGCTGCTGCTGCCAGAGCCACCGGCGCCTTGATGGGAGCGGCTGCTGTTGGTGGTGCGATCGGCGCGGCCATGCTGTAAACGGCGGCGCTCATTCGCTTTGGAGATCATTGAGTCTTTACTCGTCTTACACCGGAGAAAACTTTAATTAATTCAAACGGCCCGTGCACCTCTATTTTAGATCGGGATCGGCACTTGTTAGCGCAGTCTTCCCACTAGGAGCCGGGTGGTTTACTTAGCATTTAGTTCATTATGAAAAGTTGTGGTTAGAATTAATTGAATAAGAACAATCTAAACAAATCCCTTCTGTGACCGAACGTTTTCTGCTTTACGAAATAAAGAATTGAACATTAAGTTGGATTTTTTTAAATGAACTTAAAACAGTTAGCTGCAAGATCAGCGAAGTGACAAATTCAGTCTCCAGTGCTGGGGTATCCTGGCTTGATTTCTATTTGCTATTGAACGAAGGTAGGTAGGGCAGTTGGAGTCACCGGCATGACAAAGAACCACGTCATTTACGACATGAGCTCGGAGATTCTAGAAGTATTTATCATTAAATATTAATCGTGCTAGTGACACTATTTCTCGTCCAATATAGTGATATTTTTTCTTTCTTCAGCAGTTGTACTCGGTTTACCTTGTATTCGTGAGATTTCACCCAGGAGGACGAAGTGAACTACGCACCCGATTCTGCATTTAAATCGGTCAACAAAACTTTTTCGGAAGTTGTTGTGGGCGCATCGCGAGCTAATTGCATTACTATGTACACTTCGTTCTACGGGATTATCAAAGAAGAAAGTTGAATAAAACCCCCCACCACCTATGACAGCCATTATATCGGAGATTTCCACCTGGCCCATGGCGTTCGGGCAAATTCTTCCGTTCAAGTCAATGAGAATAATTTCCATCGATTAGCGGGCGACAGATTTTCGACGAGCCACACCGCAGAATTTGATGGCATAATTATCTGAAGACAGTGCTACAGGCTACAAATAGACGGCCCCGGCATTCGGCTGCCTTTGACAGCAAAATTATACAAATACTGTCTACTTCCTAGGGCCATTGTGATTTCAACTTCCATCTGGATTGTAGGGAATTGGTCACGACTGATCAACTCTGACATTGGGTCGATATGGGTAACTATTTTGGGGCTTGGGAAATAACATTCCTAACTATCCAGAAGGCGCCTTAAACGACTTAGGTTTGATGCAGCTTTGTCAAAGTTCTCCGCTAATGCAACAGTGAAACGTTGCTGGCAAAGCTAGCAAGCCAAAGTTGTGCATCTAAATTAGGGTTAAAAAGTGTGATTTACGAAAGACATGCCTCAAGACCATGCACTAGGGGAATGGCGCCCAGGTTTGAAAAAGGTGTTGCCGAGTTGCCTGAGAGGCGTAGTAGGTTATGGACGAGAGCGTTACTAAATGGACTTTATAGTTGGAGAAAATAATACGAGCAGGGCCAGTTGCAACGAGCGCAATCTTAGAGACAGAGGCAAAGATGTCGAAGATTTGATCTACCGTGTACGCAACTGGTGCGAAATGATGCTACGGAATGACTAAGTAAAGAGAATAGCGCTGATCTCAATTGAAGACTGTTAAGTCCAACGTAAAAGGCGTTACTAGTCGGCTATAACCTCTCAACAACGACGCTAAGTACATACTGAAAGGCTAGGGCACTACTATGTACAGCGTGGCTGTAGCGGGTCACGATGTGGTGCGTATGTACAAGACAGAGGGAGCCGAATGTAGAAGAGAGGAACGGTTTGACCAGGACAGTAAAACTTTCTACGATCGTTTACGCTAGAGCACGAGATAAGTAGAACAGGAGTCAGAAACCAGACAGATAGGGACAGCGCGGCAGAAGACAGCGCTCAATGCGCTTGGATACCTCATGGAACCTGATTTAGATGCGTAAGCAATCTGGTCAGAAAATAGTGACCAGGACCCCGCAGCCGCCTAAAGCGCGGTCAGCTTATACCTCACATCCAACATGCTGACGACAAAGCAGAGCATTGACTTGGAAGTCCTAACGACAAAGAATTCATCCGAGTTTTCAACCGTTCGGACAAGTTCTAAGCGACCACTGATCCCATGAGTTCTGGGAGCATTCGGTTCGTCAGCATTGCTGAAACGGACTCTGCAGAGGAGAAGAGAGCTCGCCAGAGGAATATTCGATCACATGTCACATCTCGGCATTATCGACAAAAGCGTATTAGAGACGCAGAAAAAAACGATTCTAAGAGACAAAATGCTCTTTCCGTCAATCGAAGCGATGAACTTTCTCCATTGCCAGAAGTGCGTGGACACATGCAATCACTGCAACTCTCTGCCCAATCTACAGTGGCGGGGACCGTGGGTCGGCAGCAACAAGACATAGTAGCGCTGCCCACTGCATATACCGAGACTCAGAATGAAGCACGCTATCGAGAGAGTGCACGTCTCAATAGCTACCTTGGGCAGGGTGCAAGCGACCCATTCGTTGGATTGCCCACGGGCCTTGTAACTTCTCGCATGGGAAAGCACTTGTACTATTGTCAGTGATGATCAGGATCTGTCTTACTATTAGGCGTCTGTATGCCGACAGTAGAGGCTGGTAGAATGAACTGACCGAAGCAGATGTGAACATTTTGATGCGACAAATGCGCCCGAGCTGGACCTTCGCACTGGTACGAAAAAGGTTTGGATGTCGCTCATTCATCGACGCGGACGAGCTGCTCCTTAATTCCCTTTGTGTCTGCGCTTCAACATCAAAGGCACTGCTCACTGGCGACATGGCAATATACACTATAGCGGATGATTTACAAGCGGCAGGGATACAGTCTGCATCTTTCGACTGGCTCTATTTTAGAGGGAGGACCATGCAAATCATAACTACCAAACTTTCAAATCCTCAGGATGCCTTCTCTGACTATACGATCGGTGCTGTTTGCGAGCTCATCATGTCTGAAGTGCGTCTTAGCTCAGCGAATACCTCGTTACACTTTATTTATTCTTTTCCGTGATTCCTCTTTTATATCCTTTTTTCTTTCTAAATTCTAATTATACTGGCAAGAATAGGCATTCACTGGAAACACGACGCATTTGGCAATGCATATTTCAGGTTTAAAGCGTCTCGAGCAGTTGCGGCGATATAGTTCCGAGCTATCGTACAATTTGGAATTTAAGATTTTAGAGTTCGTGTCTTTTTTTCATGCATTCGTCCAAGAACCAGATACGGAAGCTAATCGCATAAGATAGATCATACACCAAGGCCTATACCCTCACCCTAGCGAGGCCGACGGCTCCCTTCACATTAAGCTTCGGCAGCAGCACGACTCTTGCCAGCATGGATCAAGTTCTTCCCGAAATAGGCTCAGCTCTCATTCTGAGATGGCCGGAACTATCTCGGAAGCAAGACTTCCTATATATACTACACGATATTATTAAAAGTACGCGCTACACACAGACCATTTCTGAAAGCAGTTCTCGATACTCAGATGAGTACCACGAACGCATTGCCTACGAGAACCTCTATATCGAGCATCGACTTCTTGGCTGGAATGCCGAGGGAATCGTCGAGGAAGCCTGCCGTATCGCGTGTCTGATGTATGTTAACACGTCTCTAATACGAAGCTATCGGTCATCCGCAGCTATCATTAAGAACCTTGCCAATGCGCTGTTCCAGACGGTGGGAGCTTCAAACGACGCTCAAGTCGAAGTGCATAACGCCTGGGGAAGCTGTCTGGACATATTCTTCTGGGTGCTGTTCATTGGCGCGCACTGCTCTTACCAACAAGCTCACGAGCGGTTCTTCTTTGACAGTGTTTGGCGGACTGCAGTACTGCTGCAGCTCAAAACTTGGGAGGATGCAAGGACAGTTTTGGCACGGTACTTATTCATCGACGAGATTTACCAGGAGACATTGGAAATAATCTGGTTACAGAACAACTGAACAAGGAAGACAAGTGACGACCGTCAACAGTGGATTCAAGACTCGTTGAATGTTAGACAATTTTGTAGTTCCACCAACTTTAATATATAAGCAATCTAGAGTACTTCCACAAACACTTGACTTTGAGACGATCTCATTAAATCCGAGAATCCGAGATTTACTTCAGAAGAGTCTTAAGAAGCGCCTCACTCCCCTCCCAAAGCTGAGCAGCCAACGCCGGGTCCTGCGCCTGCTGACTGGCCTCCTTCCACCCACCGAAGGGCAACACGAACGCGCCGGCGTACTTGGCTCTGTCTAGCACGGGCTCTGGGTGCGCAGCTGTGAAAAGGATCGTCAGTGCACCCTCCGCTGGCGTAAGCGCCTCGCGGAAGATGTCACTGTCCCTGCCGCCGAGGTATCGCGCTGCGCCGTCGGACGCGACACCGCCGGGGTTGGGGTTCATGACAAGAATGGGAACACCCTCGGCGTCGAACTTACGCTGGAGCTCTTTGGTGAATAGGATGGTTGCCACTAGGATTTTGAATATTGTTAGTTGACTAAACAATTGCTTCTGACGGGAATCGCATTCATATGAAAGTAACTGCGGTACTCACGCTTCGTATAACCGTAGTGCAGGTAATAACTCATAGGGTCCTCTGGCTTAGCAAAAAGACTGTTGAATTCATCCAAAGTGTTGAATTTCGCGCCAGCGGGTACATCGTAATGCGTCGTAGATCCGACAATGACAACTCGCACATCGTTCTTGGGATCCTGCTTCGCAGTCGCTTTGAGTAGCGGCACAAGCTCTGTCGTGAACAAGAATGGTCCAAGATAATTGGTGGCGAATGATAGTGATAGGCCATTCGAGTCGAAGGCCACAGGGCCCGGGAGAAGAGCTGCGTTGTTTACCAGGATGTCGAGTCTGTCCTCGTCCTTGAGAAAACGGCGCGCGACTTGTTGGACTTTGCGGAAGTTGGACAAGTCCATTACCAGTGGCTTGAGCAATGCCGCGTCGAGTGACGGACTGTCTTCTAGCATATTCTTGATAGCCTCGTCTGCCTTTTGCTGACTGCGTGCCCCAACATAGACTCGGGCACCTGCAAGGGCTAGCTGGTACGCTGTGTGGTATCCTACCCCGTCACGAGAGCTAAAGGAGTGTGAATCTCTCAGTGAGTTTGACTATTTGGGCTCACGGAAAATCATAGCATCGGGGTTAAACTAACTTGGCGCCAGTAACGATGGCTATTTTACCGGTGAGAGAGGGCAATTCTTCGTAAGCCCATTTCTCCTGGGCCCAAGAACACGCTGTTAGTAGTCTATTCGATCTGGTATATTTCATGGCTGAGCACCTGTACTTACGGGGCGTGCAAACTCTCTATGGTGCGCCATAATTCTTGATCAATCGCTTGGCACGCCGACTTTGAAGCTGTATGAGTGTTTGTGAGAGTAAGACAATGTCTATGAATATTGGACTGACTTGTTGCGATGTTGTCTATTTCCTGTAGAAAGCGAGAGGCCGCAGCCCCTTTTATACACAACTCGTCTTCCTACTTTCATGTCCGAATAGTGATGCTTAGAAATCGAGAGCTTCAGGCTACCGTCATTACAAACTATGTAGAAAGAATCTGCCCGAATCGTTCAGCTATTGTTGTGGTTTACTTAATCATGGTGGTTAAACGAGTTTGGTGTTGAGGTTGCCAAGCATCGCGATATCCCTTTTAGGAAAATGCGTTCGACGCTACCCTGGTCCCAATTAGCCCATGTCGCCAATACTGCCTGCATAGCCGGGGCCATCTTAATCGGTACAGTTTCAGTCGCTTTTGTATGCGATAGAGAGGACTAGATGCATGATCAAGGCCGAAACCAACACAAATCGACGGGACTAGAGCGACTAGCGGATAGAGTTAGCTGAAAGCCTAGGATCTACCATACTGTACGTAGAGTCTAGACTAATACGACAAAATTAAGCAAAGTATTCACCTGCACTGTTGCGTAGTGCGCTAATTCTTAGATGCTCAATCACTACACCAACGTGATCATAATAGCCCATAGTTATATCGCAACTTCAAATATTTCTTACAACAACTTGAAAGTATCTTTCATTGTTAGAATAATGACCATCTAATGAATGTAGCGCTTGCGTCTCACGCGTAATAATCTCATAAGATAGCCGTAGCAACTTGAAATCTTGACAGAGGCGTGTAGTAAGAATCTAGCCCCGGCCGTACGTTGGCAAACTTGTAACAAAAAACTGTACCCAAATATACATGAATAGGAAAAAATGAGAACGTGGATAAAAGAACCTCTTTATGCCAAGATCAAGCTTGGGTGACTGTTTTGAATTGGAGACTTAATATGATACAAGAGGATTACAGACCATTGTCAGAGTCTGATTGTTTCGGCGATCCGTCTTCCAGTCCCTTCTCCACGCTTTAACCGTTATACCTAGTAATGGGGGTTTACTACGTCAGCCTTCAATACAAAATTCTTTAAAGAGGTTATCTCGGTATCCTATGATACGCTAGGTACCTTATTGCCCTTAAAATAACACTGCACATCTTGTAGAGCGTTTAGCGTCACTTCAAAAACCCTATTCTTCAATATGTAAAGCATGATATTTATATTCAACAAAAAGAATCCGGCGGAAAACCAACGCTTTTACCGCCAGTACCTATGGCAGCAACAGTATAGGGGACTCCACATTTCCGCGTCAAACAACAATCAATACCGGGTTCCATTTATGATGACAGCTCAAAGCCACTGCTTCGTACCAAATTGCGACACACTATAGCTCACAGTGGTTAGTAATTCCTCGTTTAGAGAAGATTGAGATGGGATTCTAGGAGTTCTACATGCTCTGGAGTCCAGATTTTAATAGGAAGGAAATGACTCTAGGTATTACTCACAAGGACCCGCCATCGCCGTTCTCGACGCTGGATTTACCAACGACGGTCAAGAGATCCTCGACCGCAGATTCCGTCGTCTTGGGCCCAGTGAAATGCGGTGCGTAGCGCTGAAGGTTCTGAACGAAATTCCCAAACTTCTGTTTCTGTTCATCGGTTGCTGCAACCCAGATGATTAGTTTGAATCGTCGAGGTGTCAGGGTAAACTAGCTTACTACCGGCGAACTCCTGGGTGTCAACCATCCCGGGACAGATGCTCATCACGAGAACGCCGTCCTTCGCGTATTGTGCGCTGAACTTGGCAACAATGGCGTTGAGGGCCGCCTTACTAGCAGCACTGTATGCAACATGTAGTTAGAAGCCATCCCCAATAGAAGGTTGAAGCAAACAGGCAGAGACAGGAAGGGGAACGAATTCGGAAATACGCACTATGTGGGCGATAACTCAAGATCGTACTTGCGCAGTAGCTCAATATCGGCCACCCCGCTACTAATAGCGATAACCTTTTTGGCTTTTCCTTTGAGGATGAGAGGCATGAGCGAGGTAAATAAATAGACGTTGCCGATCACGTTAGTGCTCATAGTATAGGAAAAAGCATCGTCGAACACTTTGGGATCCTTCGCTCTGCCATTTTGCCACAATGATCAGCCTCACTTGTATATGGATTGCTCATTTGACGACGTACAGTTCTCCAATGTTCGCAAACGCCTCAGACGGTGACATCACACCTGCATTCGCGATGATGTAATCGAGGCCCCCTCCCGTGATCTTCTCAGTCTCTTTCGCCGCTCTCTATATTACCGTTAGGATCGACTAGTATTTGACGAAAGCTCGAGAGTTCTACGCACTAGGATGGAGTCATAATTGGTCATATCCGCCTGCAATATGTGGACATTGGGCCGCGCTCCCAACTCCTTGGAAACCTTCTCCTCGGTGGCTCTTTGGTTTCGAGCAAGCCCAATAACGGTGTTCTCTGGATTTCTAGAGAGATTTGAGAGGAAGCCGTACTATATAGTGAACGAGAAAGGTCAGTTAAACTGGCTGTTTTGGTGAGGAAAGTGCAGCATCTCATTCACTTACACCAATGCCTCTTGAGACTCCTGTGATTAGATAGGTCGACATTTTGGATAACGTAAAGTGATGAGATAGAATGTCTTAGTCGATAGAAATCAAGCTTTAGGGCGCATACCGCTTTGGTAGAAACTTGACTTACACTGGGAGACTGGAGCAATATTTATAAATGTCCGCCAACAAGGTCTAACATCATAGAGTCTTCAAGGCCCATAAGAAGACCATATTCATTCCGCTTGATTTATAATTTGATTTATAATATTTATTCATTTTCTTTTAGTTATGGGAGTGCAAGTTAAGAGATCTCGTGGATTCAGGTGGTTGACAATCTCTCGACATGTGGAGTTACAGGGAATCGCGATTGGATGCTAAGGAAGCTAGTTAAACTAAGATAGGATTAGCTCGGGAATACTTGCCAGAAATCTGATTTGTATACTCACTTGCATGATGAACATGTGCAATTTATATAGAAATCGAGCGTCCGAACCACACTAATAGGTGATATAATAGGGCTTTGGCTTAATAACTTTCGAAAGCCATGGAAGCTGACAACATGGCATGTTCCTGGTTTTTCTACGACGAGAGAACTTCAGCTAAGATTAAGCGTAATGTAGATAAGGGATCTTCTTTGTATATGCTGAACCTGTTCATGTATGTATCTCTGCATTGTCCCCCTCTCTAGATGTCCACTAAAGGGATGCGACGCCATCTAGCAGTGTTCCCGCGAGCCTTTTCTTAAAAGCCTTGAACTGTTCAAACAAAAGTCGGCATCACCTTACAACTGCTGATTAGAGCATTCAGTTTTTCGATATAATCAATTTTCAAACCCGCATGGTCAGCTAGATCGCTTTGCACCCAGCTGGCCTTTACCAACGTCTCGACTTGGACGAGCGGTGCCGCTTGGCTTCGACCCTGCGTCCTAGAAACGAGTTCGAGATAAACGACTCTGTCTTCTTCGCTCCGTGCCTCGCAGCCAAGCACAAATAGAGGGAACTGTCGATCGCAGCTTTCGACGATTGGAAATATGGAGAATGCCTTCTCAATATGCTGCTCCGTCTTATTGGCTAGTTCTGGTATTAGGTCGCTGGTGGCGCGACCGAGATATACTAACAATGCAAGAGTGAAGAGCTCCGTGACGAGCTGCGCGTTTGTATCATCGTCGTGCGTTAAATTTGGGAGCAAGGTTTGTCTGATTTTGAATTCGAGGATGCGGAGATACTTCAAGTAGTCTCCCTGTTCTTCCACGGACCTCTCTTCAGAGCGCTTTTTCGACACGGCCTTGTAGGTTTCTTCTAGAAAATTTATTGCTTTCAAGTGGTCTGGCCTCTTGTAAAGTCCCTGAAACAGTTTTCAGCAAGTCACGCAGTATCAAAAGAACCGTGAGTACATACCGCAACGCAGAAGTTCCCAGTTGGATCAGTACCGTCTCTGGACCAGTGGACGACCGAGAATTTCCCCAGGGATTCGTGATAGGAAGCCCAGTCAGCCAAGACTTGAAAGTCCCTGTCCCTGTCTGCCGAGCTCAGTGACTCTGCAATAATGATGTACTTAACACTACGGATATATGATGCCCACTCGTCCGAAATGCTTGTCTACGGAATAAGGATCAATATGCATCATCTATTTTGAAATAGTAGCTAAAGGTGGGTCCTCGGAAACAGATAGATGCTTACCTGAATCGAACATAGAATCATAGTGGCGCCTATATGCCGCACACCTTCTTTGGCTCCAATAAGGCTTCTCGATGCTGATGTCAAAGCTCTAACGGCGGTGATCTTGAGTTTCAATACCTGCGCTTGATGCCCATAACAATGGAGATACGAGAATGCAAGCAGAGACTTCAAAACAGCTGTGGCGGATGGACCATCGTCAGCTAAAGCCATTCGCATGAGCATCCCGCACGCATATTCCGTGTCGTAGCCAAACGTGGCAAGAAATCGGGAGGCGTGGTGTTGAACTGTGAACGAAAATTACTTCCAAGGCTTCTTATAGGGGCGGATTTGCAGCTTACAGTATTGTAATAAATTCAATTCTGTGTCATCTAGGTTAAACTTTTGAAACGCATTTGGGGCCGGGGTTATCATTGGGACGCGATGGGCTCTCTCATTTGATTTTGTAACTAGGAGGTAGTGATACAATTGGATATCCCGGAACGACTACAATCTGGTAAGTTAGCGTACTCTAGCTGGAGCGAAGCTCGCATAGAGTTTAGAGGCAAGTTGAATAGCACTAGGCAGGTCACAATTTCCTTCTGATTTCCAAAGGATCATAATCAATAACCGCAAAAGTCACTCACCGCATTAACGAAGTGAAATCTCGATCCCGAGACCATCCTCCTTTTATGAGGCGGTGAATTGCCGATTATCCAGCGTCTGCCATCGACCCTGGTTGGCCACGACAGGCGCAGTGCATAGCCCTGGCATGGAAGTCTTGAGCGAGAACAGCGCTCGCAGGTCGGGATAGATCGGTCGCAGAAGACTTTCCGCTCTTAGAAGAGTTAGTTACAGGGATATTATGTGTTAGTTGGGAGGATAGAACAATCTCACATACCTCTGCAAGTCCAGCAACCCTTATTCGTCATATCTTTCAACACCAAGTGCAATAAAAATGAATAGCAGGAACTTTATGTACTTACGCCAATATATCAACCTACCAAGATAGATATAAAAGGGAAATAGGCGTGATTAGTAATACAACCGGTCTAATCGCAACCCCCTTGAAGCTCAAGCCAAAAGGGGTATAGCTTAGCTGGACTCATGTTAAATACTTCATCTTTCGTCATCTGTTGCTGCCTTAATATTGGAAAAGCGCCAAATTCTTTGCTATTCACAAAGCTCCGCGGTGTCAATGCCTGGTTACTTGCTCAACACCGACGGCGGGCCTTGAGTGCAAATAATTTTTTCAAATGCAGAACCTTAGAAGGTTGACCTCATGTCCTATTTAGGAAATACCCAAAGAGTTCAATATAGTGACTCCCCGCCCTTCAGCCACTCCGCCACTTCTACACGCCACAATAGGCCTTAACCATACACTTATAGCCTATCCAAACGAGGGCCGTAAGTTCAACTTACACGTTTATAGCGAGCTGATAGATATTACATTGTCTTCGTTTATTCTCCATTTTGAGAAATACGTAACGTCATGTTGATCGCCCTGGACAAATATTAAGTTTATCGATAGGAAGGGCAGCGTCTGTCCAAACCACATTCTAGCAATCGGATCCTTTAACATATACGTAAACCTAACTAGGTACCTATGCGACATAAGTTTTTTTTTTTGAGAAAAGGACGTGTTTATGAACGGATTCGAACCTTTTACTCCTTTGAATTGAGAATAAAGTCCTATGAGACTATTTTTCAACATTCAACATTCTTCTTACCAAGCAACCTAACTCCATGTAAATCATTCGTTGAAAAAAGGTTCAACAATGAGGTTTAACAGGTCAAAAGATAAAATACATTAGCTACACTCCTTAGCCACCACTACTACCTGGCGAGATGCCGGTGGCATTATTTTCATCATCCGCGTGAACGATGCGGCTGAAAAGTTCTTAATGCCGTATGTGCCCCCCACCTTACATGCTATTTTGGTTGCTGATGACAGCGTGACAAGGGTACTTCATATGGCGACAGCGCCTTATTTGAACTTTTATAGAGCCTCATGATGTCGCACATAATTGGTCGCCGCTGTGTAGCTTCAAAGGCGTAGCTACTTGTAATAGGCTTTGTTGGTGGATACTTGCTTCCTCCAACCAACATCCCCGCACATTCATACAGCCTACATGAAAAGTGGCGTTTCTGACCCTCCTTCCTCCATTCTAGGGTAATCCGCCGACCAAACTTCATCTGTCTATTCGCCCGGATAAGCCCGGTCATCATCCAAGAACTGTATGCTCCCAAAGCTGATTTCTTACTTAAGATGGGTGTGTCACACAGGATGTTAGGTAGAGAAGTCCTCCCTAACAGCCATAAGGCATGGAGCGACAGACAGATAGTTGGTGTCTTCCCCTCTGCTGATTGCATTGCTTGTTATGTTTCCCTTTATTCCCCAATTTCCCTACCCTCTTAGCCTTTATGCTTCAGAAATGCGTCGCGCATTATAATTGCGAAGTTATTCCAATCGAAACTAGTTCTCATATATCCGAGATATGATTTGAAGTCATGCTGGCCCTCATCTGTTTCTTGTTGACAGCTACGCCATTCATCAGGCTTGCTGAAGCTGATGAAGTGCAGTGCTGGGCCCCTGACGGCAAAACCTTGGCAGATAATGAGACAGTCGTGCCTTGCAACAAGCTCGGTATTCAACAAGAAGGTGTCTATTCTAGTTGCTGTCGTCTAGATGGCGATGCCAATCAAAGGGACTATTGCACTACTTCTGGACTTTGTCTTAGTACATTCGATGGTGTTCTACGAAGAGAATATTGTACAGATAAGACATGGAAAAGCCCTGCTTGCGTCAACGTCTGTACAGACCCCGAGGTAAACAATTCCCGACTCACATGCTGTCTTTGTCTAATTGAATACAGAATGATGGATCATTGAATGGTACCATTGAGATGACCGCCTGCTCGGATGGGACTGGAACATATTGCTGCGGTCGCAATGAACTTGGTTGCTGTGGGACTGATCATGCTATCGTCATTCCCACTCAAGCAAGTGTCGTTTCATCGGGAGATACTACTAATACTACTGACTCCTCATCAAACTCATTCAAGAGCGCAACAATTGGTCTCGCAGTCGTCGTCGGCGTCCTTTTCCTCACCGCGGCGGGGATTATAACATGGCTGCTCCGTAAAAATAAGATAATCGACAAGAAGCTATTGGAAAAGACTGAAGAGGCGAGATATGTGCCACCACCTATTGTTGCTCATCCATACTCGAACTCCTACGAGCCGGGGACACCCCAAATCAAGGATGCATCTGAACGAGGGTCACCAAGCGTGGCGTCTGGAATTCCTACTAACCATCGTCATTATTCTGAGCTGGATGCCAGCATAGCAGCCCGAAGCGAGATGGGCTCGCCGGTACATCATCATTTTGATAATGGCGAAGCTTCTCCTCGAAGTTTAAACAGCTATCCCCATTGATGAACCTTATATAATAAATACACCAGGAAATTCCCCATCTGTTGTATGAGATAACCATATCAAAAATCACACTTTATGGAATGTTTTACTAGCTTGTTCCCTTAGCCACGGCGGCTGTCTATGGTTGTTATTTCGTGAGCACTGGTATTAGCTAGGTAGTCTGCGCTTTTTGTCACTTTTGTAAGCAATTTTAATGAAATTAACGCACTTTTTGCTTTAATTCGGCCGTGATGGTACCAATGGAATCAAATTCCTACGTTGTGAAGGCATGAGACTTTTGTGCCCTCGCCACTAAAGATCGCATTGCCCTGTTCAGTAAGGCTCCAACGTGAGCGCATCCTTTTTCGATTATATAGGCGACACTTACATTCCCTAGGCGCGTCTATTCTCGGCCGCCGCAGACACCTTTTGTGAAACATCTGACGAATTAAGGCTGGCATAGCCTTAGATTGAAGAACTAGAATCCTGGTGGCGCATTGTGCAATAGTTTCAACTGGGCATAAAGTTTCAGCATGGTTATTTGTTACACACCATACTACGCATATTCAGTTAAAATTGACTAGTAAAGGGTCACGATTTGAAAGTCGAAACTTAGATAATATAAATAGAAATGAATGGTCTTTAGCTGGCTCTAAAGGTGGACGGTCATTGATGAAGTAAAACATGTCGGCGTTATCAACATTCTCGTAAAGAAGGAGTGGCAAATATCAAGGTTTCGATTTTCCATTTAAAACCCCATTGCATGCAAAAGACGCCGGTCAAGCCCATAATATTCTTCAGCCTGCAATCACTCCATGAATACCTAGTAATCCCCATAAACAAAGCGTCATCTCCTTTTGATGAATTCCAGCTCATTACATTGGTATGTTTTTGTCGTTATTGTTCTGGTTTATATGGTGATGTTACAAAGTCAGGAGTTTGTACTTAAGGTAGGAAATAGACCTTTTTTGTTGCGCGAAGGGCTCTGAACTCCTTAGCGCAGTAAGCTTGTGTTTTGTGACATTTGGCATATCCTACCCATGTAGAAAAGCTACACATTCTTTCGGAATGGTGTGATTGAGCATGTGCGGTGTGCTAAGTACATGTTCTTATTCCCCAGGAACAACAAATCTCAATAACCGCTGCGTAAAATGGCGTTTAGGTAATAGCGGCACACTTTGCCTCTTACATCTCCCTCCTGCATTTTGCTCTTCCAAAGAGTAAGGTTTTAGCAGTATTAAAGATTCGAAGCTGAACAGGTTCAAGATATACTAAGCCGGTTGCGGTGAGCTATAGTGTCAATCAATCTAGACCAAATGATTTAGTTATGTCTTCGCCTGCCCGATCATCGAGTAACCCAATCCACATGAACGATTTAAGAATGTCCCGCATGTCTTTCCACGTTCTCACTCCGCATTTTTCAACGTGCTGTTGGATTTCTCCCCTTAGCCAGCTGTCTTCCACTGCATCGAAAATAGAAATCGCTCCAATCATCAATAGCCACAGCTTTAGCTGAGGGGAAGCATCATGATGGGACATAAAGCTCTCAATACGGGTCCGATAACCTGCGGGGAGATAGGGATAAGGTAATTTAAGATCGCTCCATTGCAAAAATATATGGTAAGAGAAGATCAAAAGGCCGTACCTCAATATATTGTCAATTGAGCCAATAGCAAAGTCGGTTTCAAGAAGTCGGTAAGTTACCGCAGCCATGGTATCGCAGATTGTCTCAGGGCGTATGAATTGTTTAGTCTGTGTGCCCACATTGACAAGTAGGCAAAATTTCCTCATGACTCTCCAGGCGGCGATCAAGTCATGATCTACCTTTTGAACTAACTCAATATTGTCGAGTGAGTCGCTCAGCTCGTCAGGGGAGCGTAATAGTGCTTCCGGATAAGCAGGTATCGCTTCTGAAGGCTGACGGAAAAAGGTAGGAATGGATCCATTGAGTAAAGTGATCATTAAATCGCATCTGCTAAGCCTTTAGCACTCATTCTGGTGATCACAAGCTATCTCCTCTCTGCGATGTGATTACCTTAGCATCTCTTGGCGAAGCCGTGTGCCTTTAAAGGCATCCAGTCCTCCTCTCAAGTCCACAATCCTTCGAAGTCCATCCATGTGGTGCTTAGAAGATTGGTAATCGCCATGGAAGTGGGCGGCGCCTGCCAATTTCAAGACCACGCCCATCGTAGAGTCGGAAATCTTGATCCCGGCCTCATCCCCCAGAAGCCTCTCGCGGAGAATTTTTACCCCCTTTTGAAAATGTTGCATCGCCACGACGTTGACGCTACAAATATCACGACGTATAACCTTCGTAACAAGTTCCTCCATTGCGAATGCTGTTATATGCAGGCCGGCAGGGTCGTCTCTTAGCAGATCAAGCCAATTATCTTTCTCTGGCTGAAATCCAACAACAGTCATCAAGGGGAACATCAGATTTCCTGCAATTTCTGAAACTGCATCTCTGTTTAGTCTGCAACGTGGGTCGCATTTCCAGATGACGTACCTCTAATTAAGTTTAGGAGAGTTGTAGGGTCTATCTCCAGATCGACGAGTGAAGTATCTGAGCAAATACTGGTGGGTATTAAAGGAATATACATGTCGATGAAACCTTTCGGGCTGATTGGTCTGGCTCGAATCCTGTTCTCTCGATGCTGCCCACTGGTTAACCGTATACCTTGCTTGGTGTCCCTCGACTTTTTGTTTTTGCCTCGCATTACATGGCTTCTGATAAACGTGCGCGTAGTGGGGTCGGCTTTCCCAGCATTCGACGACATAATAAACGGTAAATTGCCTTTGATTCTATGTTCCGCCATCATTGAATTTCTTGGATTTTCTCTTTGTTTACCTGATGCGGCGTTGGCAAGATGAGGTCGTTGACTCGTAACCACACTATTATAATACCTTTGGCTGACGTTGATTACAGATTTGGTTCATCTACACGCTAGAACGCCAAGACCATCATTGTTTCCTTCATTAGGTATGGCGCATGGGTACTTGCATGGGTATGGGTTATCGATTCGGTAAGCCAAACCGGGGACAAAGTTCCAAAAAGCTATATATAGCTCTAACTACCGCTCACAGTTTTGTCTTTGCAATGCCCTTTTGATCGGCGGTATTGTATAATTGAGATACATATGTACATACATACCTGTCAAGCCCTGCTCATGGATGTCCTTTCGATGGTCCGCTGTGTGAATGTAAAGATTGCTGAAGATAAACTTGTGGCGAAGAACAAATAATTCAGAGTTACATTCGGAAAAGATAATTTAGAAATTTATCCAAAAATGCACTCTAGTTGAGACCAAGTCGATGAGATCCCCGAAGCGATCTTAATAGCTTCCATCGTCGCCTCGGAAGACACCTCATTTAATGACGACGGCGCATCCCAACAGCATATTCCTAGCCGTTTATACCATCCTCCGATAACGTTATCAGGCGCTAGCATCGCTATCAGACCAATAGCAATATCTGGGTTCTCCGTGGACTCTTCGTTCCTTTCTTGACTCAAAATTCCCAACAGGAAAATCGAAATACTGCGACCAAGATGTTCGAAACAATTCGATATTGCCTCAGCGACTTCCAGCTGTTTCCCTTCCACAACATTCTGTAGCGATATGCCCTGGTGTAACATTTCGTAATTGATTACAGCAGTGTGGTCCAAACATATTCGAAGCCGAAAGGGACGCTTTCGTCTCCCGGAACCTCCTGTCGCCTCAGAATCTCTAGTTACGTTATCCGGATCTACTTGACCGTCATGATCGTTGTTCACGCTTAGTGTTGTCCATGCCCTCTGTACCACCTTGAAATCACACGCCAAGCCCTCGAAATATGCATATGTCCTTCCGTTCACTTCTCTCAGTTCCAACTTCGTGGTCTTACGGGTAGAATCACGAATTTGCCCCTCTAGACATCCAAACTCATCGAATTTCAGGAAGTCCAACGGTGTAGCGGAGGATCTACTTATCCGCCATGATTGTCTATTCTCAACGGCCATCTCGTGGACTTGTATTTGACTTTCGATAGGTAAGTCGAGAAGCAAGCACTTTCCGAGCTCCAATTCTAGATCTTCTAAGGTCCAATCTTGTTTTGCTTTCTGCGTTAGCACGTCTTGACCTTGTTGGTCTTTTCCCTCTGCTACGGCGAGCGGCAGCAGTTGTGCTGAAGCTGCTGCACCAACCTGAAAATCCCAGATCTGCATAATTCCGTATATCCTGTCCTTCTCGTCCATAGCATTTCTTTCACCAGAGCATGAGTACAATGTCAATCTGTCGCGGTCGGCCAAGTGGTGTAGGCCCGTTCTTTCGATCATTTCGACCCATTGCAACTCCCAGAGATTAATCTGATCTAGCTTGCTAAATTCTTTTGATGTGGAAGGCAGTTGATAGAAAGCCTTGCAGTACAATACCACGTCCTGAAAGGTATAGAGATTGCCGCTTATATGCGATTTTGCAAAGGAGCCAGTTCGATCAACAAGAATTGAAGTGGGTTGGAGGAACGCCTCCTGAAGGGTCCAAATGGAGCTGAACCATGGCATGCACGTTAAGGTGAAAAGCACAGGGTTCACTGCTCTGGTAAAGTGCCAAAACGTCGCGGGAGAGGGCTTCGGGTTTTTGGAAGCTTCCAAGCCTTTGGTCAAATAACTCGACGAGGCGCCGAACTCCAGGTACCATCTTTCGAAAATGTCTTGTACATGAGTATAGGCTCTCTCTAACACCCGTAGCCATTGCTCAAGAAGCATTGGATATTGAGAGGGATGTGTGGCTGATGACTCAAGATTTGGAACTTTAGAGAGGGTGTTATACTTCGGGAAGTTCGGCAAAGGAAGCAACCAAACAAAGGCCTGGCTGGCTCCCCTGAATATTTTCGCTTGCCTTCCAATTTCCTGCATCTTCTGAGGCGACTCGGCTCTTTGATCAATGCAAGCAACATCCACCCAGATGAAATCTGCACTAGCTTCACAAGCGCATTGGCGTATGGTTGTTTCAAATTCTTGAACAGTAAAAAGTTCTTCGCCAACTGGTGGTATCTTCCATGGTATCCCTGTCACATTCAAAGCAGGATGAGGTGGCTCGTGGTCAGAAGGGAGTTCCCAGCGCCCCCAGGTATAGGAGAGAACTGCATATCTAGGCTCCTTATAGCAGCCTCCATACACGTTCCCGGGTGCCCAGCTCATGGAACACATGGTGGGAACGTGTAAGAGCCTTGCTGGCCAATCTCCCATTGGGTCTGCTTTAGCACGGGGACTGTGATGAAGATTTCGATCAGCTGTGTCCGACACGACTACGAAGATCATAGATGGGAAAGCCACTTACACAACTGGGTCGATAAGCGTCCAGAGATCTGGCTTAGGCTTAAATGAGATATCTGACTCGGGAACGAGGGTCTGAAGATTGATATAGCTATAATTGAGAGATATGGATTTATAGAAATCCTTTCCCTTCCTCTTGTTCTGTCCACGTAGGAATTTGAGACCTCGATCGGCAAGGAGATCATCTTGTTTCTGCCGTTCCTTGCTGAAAAGCTCAACTCTATCCGCTTGGGTAGGGTCGACATATGAGACGGGAGGAAACCCAGAATCAGTATTCGAAGAGTGATAAATGGGCCGACCAAAGTTATCCAGGCGTATCCCCTGAGGTTTCCTATGTCGTTCGAAAAATAACTCATCAACGTATTCTTCGGAAGCAACACTATCACTCTGGTCTCTTTCCAAGTAGGCGATTTCTCGCTCTTTATCCCTAGTTGATACAGCCTCGTCAATATCCGGATCGACGCCCTTGCCTGGCCATGGGATATAGAATTCGTTGGTATGCTTCATGACATCTTTTTTCTTTCTAGGGGCGAGTTCGTAGCGGTGTTCTTCAAAATACCAATTAGCGACTCCAATAGCCTTTTCAACGGCTGCGTACTCGTCGAAGCCCCGTCTATCGTGACTATGGTTCCAAGCTTGATTCGACATTGCTAGGCTAAGTGGTTGAGCATCTACCTAAGCCAACAAACTGTAAAAAGTATCTAAACATGATATACTATTAGTTCAATGTTGCCTTTGATAAGACTTGAGCAATGCTTGACTTATGTATTAGTGGGCAAATGTCACGTACCTGAGTATAAAAATGAGGATTGTATAAGTCACAGTAGCGCCAGGCAAGCTGTCACTAAAATAGAAAGCTTTACCGTTGATGGTTCAGCTGCCATTTTGATACGGTGAAAATTGAAATGCTTCGCATTTCAATTTTAGTGATAGAATTTTAGTGACAGATGCTCCAACCAATCAAACCGTTGCAGAGTACGTCTAGGCCAATAGGAACTCATCCCACTTTTATAGAGTTTTGGGGGGTCTGGTGTTAATTTCTCAAGCTTCACTTTCCCTCACACTTGATTGTCGTTGCCAATACGTGTTCGGGAAAGGTAAAGCTTTCCAATAAGTGCATTAGCCAGCTGCGTCAAGTCCAAGGTGCGGGGGCGGGGGCGGGGGCGGGGCAGTGCCTAACTTCTTACGTGGGGTATTGGTATGACGCGCCAAGACATTTATTCAAATGAGCCCAATTTTACCATCTTGGGTACGAAGTTAGTTACTAGTAGGTAATGCGTCAGTAATTTTATAGAGCTATTGCACCATAAAACAAAAGCCACAAGCAGATTCATCAGGCCCGGAGATCGTATTTCGTGAATTAGTTAAGAAGTGTTCCTTTCGTAACTTCGATATGAACTCAGACGAGTCCTCTAAGCCATTATGGAAAGCCACGGAAGAGTTCTTAAACGTCTCTGCGACGGCTGGTCTTCCAGGAGCCTTGGATCTCTACGAAAAGCTCGAAACCGCCTTGGAAAGAGATGATTCAGAGCGATGTCGGCTTGCCACTGCATTATCAGATGCCCAGATGACATCTCTAAGGGTCATACAAGAATGGTGGAGTTTCTCTATCGAGCACGAAACTTGGTTTGCCGAGAATCCAGACAGAAGAAGTCAGATGAGACTCCTCGACATGTATCCGATCCTGGAAGGTGCTGATCCCATGGTCGTCAGCTTATTCTTTGGTATCAATGCCCCTTTCCCGAAAATATCCACCTACCGCCTCCAAGTCTATCGGCTTTTCCAAATGGAGTTCAATGCCGCAGAGCTTAGCGAAGCTTCGGAACAGTTGACCTTTCTTGGGTTTCTTCAAGAGCAACGTCGGCTTGCCTCCTTCTACGCCGCGATTCAAAGAGTTACGGTCTCTTTTCGTCTTAATCCAAAACCTACTCAGGCTGATCTCGATTCTTCTTCGGGATCTGGTACACACATCCTCGCTCAACGACCTCTTGGGACGTCTGTTGAGTCTTGTCCCTGGCTAAAGTTCCGAAAGAGCGCGATGGGATATCCTTACTTTCTTTGGCATGTTGATAAAAGATGTACTGTCGAAGTCCAAAATCTTGAGTCCCTTCCCAACTACACCTGCATCAGTCACACATGGGGCCGATGGCGAGATAAATCAGTACCTGGCATTAATTTACCTGGAGTGCCTTGGCTGGTGCCTCGTAATACAAGATTTCAGGTCGAATATCTGCCAGATCGCTTAGCTGCATGTTTCCCGGGCTGGTATATCTGGCTCGATTTATTCTGCATTCCCCAAGACGGTTCGACTCGGGCTGCGGAAGAGATTGCTCGCCAGGCGGAAATTTTTGGTAACGCGAGGACCACGATTGTATGGCTAAACAACATTACGGATTGGACTGGGCTCCGACAAACAATTCGGTGGTTGTGTGAGTTCTGCTTAGCTAACGACTTGAGCGTCAACGAGAGCCCGAATCTACCCTCAGATTTAGATGGCATACCTACTGGACTACTTGTAGAGACGCCGACCACTGGTGACGACGAGGCCATCAGCCCAGCTCCCTGGCTCACTTCTCTCTGGACTCTTCAGGAAGCATGTCTTCGTCCTGATATGATCCTCTGCAAAGACGATTTCGAGTTTCTCACTGTAAAAGAGGGTTACAATACTGTAGTCACGCTCGAGATTCTTGTAGCTTTGATGAACTATACAATTGGGAACTACAGCCAAGGTCCATACGAAACTATCGTCAATAGCATGAAACCTCCCAAGGATATTAGAAATGGGACCACACTTGAGTTTGAGGAATTAAATCCAGTTGTCTCAGGGCGCCAGCGCCGTGTTTTGGAGGATCTCCCGGAAGGCGCGGCAGGCGTGATCGAGCTGTATAATGCTCTCGTCGATTCGGGAATGACTAGTTTGTATCGCCTTTCCCCAGTGTCAATTCTGACCCTCGGACATCATCGTCAGTGCACGTCTTCAAATCGCGCCGAAGCGATCATGTCTGTGACTGGAGCAACTCAATGGTACAAGGCACTGACGCAAAAGACGATCGCGGAAAACGCCCCGCCATCCTTGGAGAATCAACTTATTATGGAGTTTTACCCCTTGGATTTCCTACAGGAAGTGATTCGAAATGTGGGTGCTCTATTCTTTGCAACTGTTACATCGGACTTGGACATGCTAAACCCTGTTGTCGATACGAATAATGAAGGCTGGGTATCACTGAATCTGTCCATAGCCGTAGGAAGTATGCTACCATTTCGCTCCGTCGCAGGCCAAATCGCGGGGCCAGACTACGCGTACACAGAGACATCTGACCATCCCGCCACGGCATCTTGGCTACTTCGCCATGACGGGTCTGTATCTATGGACTTTGCCGGGATTGTATCTTCCTCGCAAGATCCACCGCCCTCAATGCCGCTTCAGGCGAGTATACGTGTACCAGGACATTTTTCAACAGGAATCTCAGAGCGATGCGATCTTCACGAATGGGTGCGCAGTTTCAGAATGGAGTCTTCCTGTGCCAACTATGCTGTCAGTCTCCGCCAACAGACGAAGAAATTCCACAATGGAATCATCCTGAAGCAGATCGACGGCAAAACGATGGTCAAAGTTGGCACGTTTGTGACAGACGAGATTACGATTGATAAAGTAGAGTCGCAACTAGTGAACTGGATTGTATTATGAGATGAGGCGTGGGTGTAAAGTTTTCCTACAGGTAAAAACGCGTGTCGACGATGTAGAGCTGGCTAAAGGAACGCTTCATGTACTAATACTTCGTAAACAAGTTTCATTGGGTTTGCCTGTTAACGAAATGTTAATTGCTATTCCGCATGAAGGCGTCTGCTAACTTATCTTCGCGGTGCAGGGGTTTCATAGATTTAAAGATATAATTATTTTTAGCTTTCAAACACTACCACATTTAGTAATCATCGTTAGCTAGCAAATATCTCGCTATCTGGACCATGTGAGAAGCCCAATGATTGCTTTCAATTCCGTGTGAGTGAGTCTTTCACGAGCACAATTCAAATAAAGTAAATTTCCACGAAATTTATTTAAGGATTCTAAACGCTTTAGCTGTATGTGCGTAGCGCTTGCCTATGATTCCCAACATCAAGAATAGCTCTCGCCCAGGTAACACAATATGACAACTTTATATGATCTAGCAAGACCTGTTAGTCACACCATTTTATTACTCCATTAAGCTACTAACAGCATAGAGTAAACGGTAGCTTCTCTTTCTTTGGCTTTGAACCTGATTCAAACTTTGGAGAAGCTTCCTATTATGACTGCCGGCGTTAACGGAAACCACACCGACTGTAAGGATGCTCTTCTTGAATTCATGTAATATGCATTCCAAAAGGAGGGGTATAGAGTTTCACTGTAAACCCTAATGTACCGTAAGGCAACTAACTACCTATGTAGTGATTATCCTCATGTATCACTAGTAAAGTCAAATTGAGAACTATCACCCCCACATAGTCGTGTGAAGTTAGACCTTTTGCATCATATATATTGACTAGTCGCTCGCCCTCTGGGCTGATTGAATATGTACACTTGATCGTAGTGACCCATTCTGTTGGAAAACAACAGAGGGGCCCTCAACCAACCGGTGTTTCCCGTTACCTATCATGATCTTGAGAAGAGACTCTCATAAACTGGTATTTCGAAATCTAGCCGGTAAGAAGCTCACATGGTAGTCGGTGATCTTCTGACGGGACTCACAGGTGCTAGCTGTGAGTTCGGCGAGCTACCCAAAGCTGTGAGTTCGAGTTCCCCATAGACCATAGCCACCTAACACGTACTTCAAGACGCTGTTTTATGGAGTGCATAACTTATGCATGTGCTAGCTACGTGATCGGCAATTTCGGCGATCAATATACCATTTTCAAACCCCGCTGTCGGCGATGGCCTGATGAAGCACTATTCGATGGTTTCATTGCGCACTATAGAACGCCACAAGCGTAACACAGCATGGCCCATCTTGTGATATTGGGGACGCTCCCACGCTTCAGCTCGAATCATTCATTATTTATTGATTGCATGTAGTAATGTTCTACACTTGTGGCTCATTACTATCCCAAATCGACTGAGATATTAGTGTCTAGCTGCAGTACGACATGAATCATTGATTTCATAGGTTGGAGACAGCTGGCTCTAATTTCAAAACTGTCACAGATCATGGCTCTGCGTAGTGAGTGGCGTGCTGCAGGGCTGCACGTAACGCCCTTTGATGTTCTTTGTGAGTTAATTTTCGATTCGTTTTCGCTCATGGTCCGACTTGAAAGCCTACAAGGCCAAGTTGAGACGAAAAAGTATATAGACATGATACCCTCCTCCCCTACGCACTGAACGCAGATTGTACATGAGAATTACAAGACAAATAATCTATTTACAGATTTGAAGAAAACCCCAAGTATCAATCTGTAACAAAATGGCTACTCAACCCACCATCCCATATCGGCAAGGCCACTTCAACCGTATCGGGGGCTGGTTGCCCGATGATCCTCTGGTCCATATTGAATGGACTCGAAAGTTGATTACGGAGATGAAGGAGAAACGCCAATTCCGAGGAGCAAGGGCCGACGACCGGGCTGCTTCAATCCAAGACTTCGACCGGCTCGTGAAAAGCAACGCTAGATTTCGGATGCTGGCCTCGGCTATGCTCGATGAGGTTCCCAACAAAGAACCGTACTTGACTGATCCAGTAGGAACAGCTACGATTCGCTACTATGAAGAGCTGCTTGATGCTTTCGACTTCATCGTAAAAAATAAGGCACCGCAGTGGAGTATGTCCGAGTACAAAGGCGGCTTGATTGGTTTCCCTTTCAACGCTATTCTTGACTGGCCCATGGCTACCCCAAGCGGATATGCTTTCTTCCTTGAGCCTCAAATCAACGAAAAGCTCAAAGCTATCCTCAACACTTGGAGACATGATGTCCTTTCGACGGGAAAGTCTCTATACGTCATTACCACGGAGAGTAATGGGTGGCTAAGCGATCAAGCGTTGAAAGCCATTGAGGATGACACCAATATCGACGGCCAGAATCTCAAGTTCACCGAGCTCTTCAAATGCGATCCTGTGAACGACCCAGCTCATTGGGGTTTCACGTCATGGGATGATTTCTTTATCAGAAGATTCAAGGATATTAATACTCTTCGACCCGTCCAATTTTCAGCCGATCCGAAATGGATCGTAAACTCTTGCGAATCCAAACCGTTTTCTCGTCAAGCAAACGTGAAGGAGTACGACAGCTTCTGGCTGAAGGGTCAGCCGTACTCAGTAGCTGAAATGTTGAACTATGAACCTCAATACACCAGTAAATTCGTCGGCGGAACTGTTTACCAGGCCTTCCTGAGCGCAACATCATACCATCGCTGGAACTCTCCAGTTAAGGGGGACATTGTATACGCCACGGTGATCGATGGTACATACTTCTCAGAGCCAACAATTACTGGCTTCAGTAACCCAGACGGCCCTGACGTAGCTGCTCCGGATCTGGCTCAGGGTTATATTTGTCACGTGGCAACGCGTGCGATATTTATCATTGACACAAAGGACCCAGTTGTCGGCCTAGTTGGTGCTGTCTATGTAGGGATGGCAGATGTGTCGACTTGTGAGATAAGTGAGAAATTTCAAGGGGGCCTTCCGGTAGCCGTCGAGAAAGGTGAAGAGATCGGAATGTTCCATCATGGTGGCTCAACTCACTGTCTTCTTTTTGAGAAGAATGTGAAGTTAGCCTGGGTTACTGAAGCGAGCCCCGAGACTGCCACAAGGAACATTCCGATCCGATCTGCGCTGGCCTATGCCTATGGATCTGCCTAATCGGCAAAGGTCTGGAGAATAGTGTCTCGAAGTTCTACGACGTTATATGACACAGCAGCAAGCAAGCAGGATCAGAGTATTCTGATAAGTCAGTGGATGGGATATAGGTTCCAAATCATCATTTGTAGTGTGCCTTATTATTTTTTATCAAAGTTTATGTGATCGAAATTCCTAGCGTACTTGCTGCCTAGTTCCGTTGTTCTGCTCGAGAGTATTCAGTCCGCACCTCTGGACAACACAGATACAGAAAAGGTGACACGATACAAATTTTCCCATTCGTTTTTTTTTTCATTCATTTAAATAACCACCCCAGGGACTTCGAAGGTCTGGACCTGGTTCGTCGCGAAATTCGACCAAAACTTCGACCCACTGAGCACCGTATCTTTGTATGTAGCGTATTGCTCCCCTGAGCTTATTTGAGTACTCCAACGCTGAATAGTCGCACCGTTCTGGCCTGGAGTGCTGAATTGAGATAAGTCAAAGTTCAAATATTGTGCGCTGTCCCAGTTTACAGCCACAATCACAAGCTTCTTTGCAGTAGGGTCATAAGCAGCAACTGCGTAGTCGCAGCCAGAATCCAGTATGCGCATCCCTGGCCGAATGTGTCGTGTGAGTTGAGCTAGAACGAAGTATTTCTGTGTCGGTCCGCTAAGTGAAAGAGCTGTGTTGTCGCCAGTAATGAGCCCCCAGCCACCACCATCGATGATTTGCCAATAAACCCAAGCTGTAGGATGTAGAAAGCGAAAATCGAGAATCACGTTACTAATCAGTTGTGATCCCGTCGCATCAGATTCACCATATTCGCTATTCCACAGCTTTTTGCCTGAGCCTACAGCCTGCTGATAGAGACCTGTCCGATCTCCATTTCCGTACTGGTACCCATGCACGTTGATTTGCCCTACAGTGGCCTTTGCAGTCGCGTTTAGACCTTTCCAGGTTGAAATGGCGCTATCGTAGCTGTTTTCGTCCGATGCGGATATGACAGTTGAGCTGAGTCCCCTGTTGTTGAGCTCTGATCTTAGGTAAGGTAGAACATCTTGTTGTGTTGCAACATTGAAATGGCAGCCCTCTTGTGTTCCCGTTTTTCCATTCCACCAGTTTGCGATTGGCTCGTTGAAAGGTTCGACAGTGTTAAATGTAATTCCCCAGTTTTTCTTGGCGTATTGAGCAATGTTAGCAAGGTATACCGCAAATTGTTGATGGTTCCAAGTTTGCAAATTGTCCGAAGAGCCATTATCTGATCCTGAGGGATTGTGGTTGTTCAGCATCCACCACATAGGTGAGTTGCTGAATAGCTCGAAGAGGTTCGCGCCCCGACTCTTTGCCTTTTGCATCATTGATCGTTGTTTACTGTCTACCGACCATAGCCAACTTGAAGACGCGGGATCAGTGCTCTGCCAATCGATCCAGTACCCGTCGATGAGGCGAGATGGAATTATCTTTGGGGACTTAACGATGCTCTCGCCGTTGTATGAATTTGAACTAGTAGCTCCCGCATTATATCGGACGATATTCATTCCGAGCCCTGGCAAGCTAAGCCCATTGAACGACACTTGTCCCATTGAGAAAACTATGTCTGCGAGGTCATCACGATCGCCAAACGCAGCCGCCCACCACGCAAGAGAAGTACCCCAGCCATCCCAGGTTCCATAGTTAGATGATGCTTTAATCGTTGTAGTCACATCAGCGAAGACAGTATCGAAGCTGAATATGGCATGAACTAGGACCAAAAAGATTGGAATGTTCATTTTGTTTGGCTAAAACGACTACTGGTTGGTGTAGGTTTCGACTCCTGGCCGATAGTCGTGATGGGAAAAGAGCTGCATGACAAGATGGAGTTCTTATCTACGAAAAGGTCCCTTGATATAGGTTGTCGGCATACAGTGATTGTATAGAGTAGCTACTATAAGTGAGGGGAAAGACGGACAGATTGCCAACTGGAGAACGGACATCTTTAGTGCCAGAGCTATCCGGTAAGCTAATTGCGAACTTATAGAGGTACGTGGTGCGGATAGTGTTGCAGAGTTGCATCGCTCTAGAGAATGGGAAACGGAACTACGATGTGGTTTTGCGCGCCAATGGTTGGCCTCTTAGGTAATTGGCTATAGGATGTCCTTGGCTAAGAATATCCCGACCTTCCATTTTCGTCCCGAAGACCCGAAAATTCTCCGTCCAATTATCTAGATTAAATGTCAAATCTGTACAGATCGTAGATTGATTTATATCGAACAGCAACATTGGTGACGATGAAAACGGATATTACATCGAGTCGACTATGAAACAGCTTGACGGAGAAGACTTTGACCTGTCCCGTTCTTCCTCTATACTTCCTATCATTCATTATCTTACTTGCATTAGCCCCGGCAGCATGCCCAAGCCTTTGCTATTTATGGCCCAACTCGTTCAATTTCCCCTTTAGACAGCAGCTTTATCAAAAACCCTTCATCAACGGGTCATCGACTTAATTTCAAGGGAGACCTCATATTTTCTGCAGGAGAGAAATTGAAAGAGAATCCAGTAAATCGTACAGGTTAGTTCTATCGCGATAGGCTAATGCACTATTTAGCGCTGTTACCTATCAAAAGCAGACCGTCAAGCCACATAGATCTCAGCCCCCAAGCGCCACAGCCCCATTCGCTCCACCACTGTGCATTCCGTATAAAATTTGGCGGCTCAGCGATAGGGGTTACTGTACTTAGTCCACCGCGTATGTGTGCATGGCCCGTGTCTATCAGCATCAATAACTGGTAGTCAGGGATCAACTATAGTAATAAATTTTAGGTTAAGTATACAATTGCTCTCGAATTAACGTACAGTTAACTTCAAAACTGCACAACAAGTCTTTCAAAAAGACCAAAAGGACTCACAAGAAAGTTAATATTCCAAATTCAAGACGGCGATCGACTTAGAAAGAATAATGCGAGGCAGAGCTTTGCCCGGGCTTGGCCGATTACTGAACTCAAATTGGTAGGTGTAGGCGTCGATGCTCAATATCAGGCTATGCTAATAGAATTATGGCCTACATCAAGATACTACTCATCTAGTCCGTCATACTAGGCATGTTTTGGGAACTAAGCCACCTCCTCGCCTTAGGCCATCTCACGTCGGCCTTGAATGTAAGCATCGTCTGAGGATATTTCCCAGGCATAAGGCCATCGTCCGCATTTTCTGCTTTTCGTCCTCCTCGGGCAGAGGCCAGGACGAATGAAAATTTCACACACCAAAAAGCTCAATACGTTTTTTTACGGCGTAAAAGCTGCATTTAACAATAAATAAAATTTTGAAAAAATAATCATTAGAACTTAGACTTTGCAATTTATTTACTTGTGTAATACTGTATGGTGAACAGCATTGTTGTTTGTGTTATTATCGGGTATTGAAGTAGGAGGGTCTATGCAAGTGTGAAGCTTTCATTCGTCCTCGCCTCTGCCTCGGGTACAGAAAGGTGGGCCAAGGCAGTTTTCCTGATAAGTCGTGGTTTGCCACCTCGTCAAACCCCAAATCATACTAGTGCTTGTGGGCTACAAGTTGCGGCTCACTCTTTCCACCCCCTGCTGATAATATATACACAGTTATTGGTATCATACTCGAGCCAGTAAGCCAAAATTCTGCCACAGCCCCCACGAAGATCTCGTGTTGTTGGCTAATCCCGCATGATTGCCTACAAATGTGGTGTTTGGTCAGTGCTGACTCTATGATAGCAAGTAGAATATGACTACACGACGTTAGCATTGATATAGATCCTGCATATTGGTAAGGCAGTCGTTCATCTTGGCTCCAATCATTTTCTAGAAATACTCTTTAGACCTGGAGAAGAGTAGTCACACTTCTCCGGATGCATACCTGCTTGAGCATAAGCTTTGTAACAATTTCCAGAACGATACCGTAAACCGCAGGTAGTTACGTCGATGTTTCCGTCGATACTTCTGGCTAGGTAGATAACTGACTATGTTGAAAGTGCACAAACCTCAGTTCGCTTTGCTTCTCAACATCCTGTGTACTCCGCCACTCGCTTAGAGAGTGCTACTCAATATCTACACGCAGGGTTCATGCTGCGACATGTCAATGCTACAGTGTTTATATTTTACGTTCACGCCCCTGGTATCCCAGGATTTCTCATACGCTGATATTCTGCATATAGAACATGATAGAACTTTCAAGTATCCTAGAATGACCGTACTTATTTCCAAAGCCTCAGGCACGGAGGTCATTGTTGAGTGTATAGTAGTCGTCCCAGTCGAGCACAATTCTACTTTAATAAATGTTGAACATAGGTGGTGTCTATGTGTTAACCCCGAGTCAATTCATCCTTAAAACGCAGCAAGAGGAATAGTAATGTCACTAAACCCAGATACATCGCTAGACCAGTCATACTCAACAACTAGATAGGTGTAACAATCACCCTGAACAAAGGCCATGTATGTATACATCTAGAGATTAGCCAACGAACGTGGATAAACCTCTTCGAGAGACGAACCCCCACACCGGAGATCTTGACAATAGACATCGGTAGACTGTGCCGTAGTCGTAGTCACACATATTTCACACTCATCCACCAATGTCAACAGCTAGAATATAATAATCTTTATGCAAGTTCGACGTTGTCTCTAATGTTATTGAACTGTTGTCTGTCATGTAAAGTGCCACAATCCGTTTAAATCGATGCTAGTTGAAAAATCAAAAGGCGTGAATAGTATTGCTACCAAAAAGAAAAAGAAATTGAACTACTCGTCTTATGCGTACAGTAATATTGTTCTACTTGGGTTTCATTGGAGCATGTAAGAACCGAGAGAGATTCGGTCATTTTGTTGCCAACTTCTCTCGGTATTGTGATACTCGTTCGTGCACAATTCTTTGACCTTCAGTATATCCTGCGACAATATCGGTCTTCGCTGTTGCCTCGATGGTGACTCCATTTTTGCTTTCAAGCCAGACTCTTTCATCTGAGCAGAGGAACTTGGCGACTCTTTGTTCAGTTCTGCTGCAGTCTTGCAAGTCGAGAAGTCTGATCGCGTGCATAGTAATGACAGAGTAGAGCTGATATGCAAGCCATAGATATTGCATGGAGTCGTTTTCCCATATTGTTAAGATAAGCCCTGCAGGGAAATACAAGACGAAGCAGTAGACCAGTGCAATGCAGCCTATTTCGCGGAAACGACTACCGAGAACCGAGGAGTGATTCCCCCTAAAGGGGTGGCCATAATGTCGAAAGAACTGAAGAACAGCAGGGCCGGGCCCTTCCAGGAGTAGAAACCCATGCTCAAATCCAAAGTACTCCAGCATGATGCTCTCGTCTAATGATCCTTTTTTCAGGAGCTCCGGCATACTTGCAAGACCCTCACGACGCACGCTTAGTAGTAACGCAAGTAGCTTGAGGACGAGCGGTATCACCATGTATATGACCATCCAGTAGCTACCGAAGAATAAAGACCCAACGCCTACCCCGACGGCTACCGATTCACTAATTACGACGTTTACCAACGTTCGCCAGGTCAAGCTGTCTTCGGATATGTGCCGGACAGGTATCAATGGTGTGTCTTCTGGGTGATTTTTTGAAGCTAAACTCAATCGGATATGATGAACCGCATGAGTGGATCGGAAGGATTGACGTGCCTGACTGTGACCTGTGGCATTTTCAGGGTCAGCCCCTGGCCGACGGCCCTGGTGGGCGTGAGATAGAGTATCGATTATTCTAACTACTTCCAGCCAGAACCCATTCCGAAACTCGCGGTCGTCTGTGGGGCGATTGTCGTTTCCTGACAAGGAATATCGGAGCTTCTTGTCAGAGTAAAACGCAGTGCCCAAGAAATGACCCCTTCCCGGGCCTCGGTATAAGCCATGACTACGAAACACATCGAGGGTCTTAAGGGCGGCGGAGTGAAGCGGCCCTCCCATGGTCATCAGGAGACCCTGCTGGAGAGCTGTTGAGAAGTTTAAATGGTTGTAGAATCTTTGGGGCCATAATAATCTTTCAAACATAACTCCTTCGGCGACCTCGCTACCCACATATCCCAGTACCGCGCCAAGCGCAGCTGTTAACACCGTAGCTTCGCTAGCCATGAAGAAGACTAAACACGTAGTTGAAAGATGCTGCGAGAAGTGGGCATGGTGGGAAAACTCTCAATTTATCTATATAACACTGAAAACTAGGTAGCTTGAGGGAAGATTAGGGTTATAGAGACGAGAGGGGGTTTTACACCCACCCCAGGGTCTCCAGTGCTAGTACATACAAGCCCTGTATCTCAACCAGGACCCTGGAAGACCACTACTACACTACTACACCCAACTAGTTTACAAGAATACATAGCGATTCTAAGCCACTTAACAAGCTCCAACAACATTTGACCTGTATGGGGCCACGAAGACTAACTCATGGTCATGAGACTGCGAGGTGCGTCGACTCAGCCCAAGTTCGCATATGACACCTTTGACGTTGACACATGTAAAAATACTAATGACACCCAAAAGACTATAACTTAGTTAGCTAAAATTCGCGATAACTCCTATTCATAGTACTCTTAATATCAATATCATTTAAGGTCCCTTTATTTTTCGCCACAAGTTTTCAAACATAATCAGCCCTATGGTCTCAATGTATGTACAAGGATTGATGCGCCGCCACTTGCAACCTCTTTAAGCCGCCAACTAACTAAACCCCAAACCCCAACCCCAACCCCGGATCGGAACCCGGATCTTACCTTGCTGGGTTCATTGGGGGCGAAGGCAAGCGATTGACCGCAACTTCATTAGATGTGTGTCACTTGATCTACATATGCAGCTGTACGTATCGCTGATTAGATATATCATGGTATCGAGGCTATGCAACGCATTGGTGTCGTTACAATGCCCCTCCCTTCAATTGCCGTACCATAGCCAATCACACATTCGGCGGCGATACTATGAGTCGTTGATGATGCTCTAGAATCGGCAGATACTTAGATGTCTATTTGTGATTTCCTAGTTTCTATACATTCACCATATTTCATTTCATCGCCACATTTTCGGCGTTCGCCTACTATTAGTACCAAATTCAAGGCACAATTCGCCGCCGCTCTTCACTTGTCACCTGCATAAAAGTCCAGCTGTAGTCACCCAAGCGGCACTCACAAATGCGCCTCTGCCTCACTGTAACACTTAGGCGGAAAGTCGTCCGCGGTCCATTGGGCACTTATAAATAAATAATAATCAACGCACCACCCCACCTTGTTCCTTGACTATGCAGCCATTCTTCGATTTTCTCGACGGCTACCAGCCACAGAAAATCATGGCCGATTCGAGTTCACAGCTAGCATCGACAGTAGTGTCGCCACCCTCTTCCAACGGAGAAGAAGCCGTCGCTCAGATGAACAATGTATACGGAGCTCTCGGTGCTGTACTAGGGTATGTCGGTGCCGAGGCCGCAACAGTTCTTACGTTCGAACGACTGCTATGGCCGCAACGTTTTTACTCCAACTTCAAGCTTGCATCGGTGCCCTCAATCGCTCTGCTGACTCCGATGAGCGGCCCGCTGCATAAGGTCGGTCTTGCGGTTATGGACAAGATATTCCAGCATGGTCTGCTCAGAGGTTCTCATCAAGGGCACATGCTCGGTACTGTGTTCTTCCCCGCACTAGGCTGGACGTATACGATGCACGGCGATGATGCGGATAACCCTACTCATACCGAACCCCTAAGAAACTGTCTATGGGCACGTGCCTTGGCCTATATCGCCATGCCGCCCATCAACAATCCTGGCAGGCATGGAACCCCTGATAATGTGGAGAAGGGCAATCCCCAAGCTCTACGGGCTAGAGTTACTGTTAGCCATCTAACAATAACCCCTGCTACACCCGCAGACAGGGCTTCAACTGTCCGGTTCGTTTCCGAAGACACCCAGACACCGAGTCTGCGTGTCTTTCTTGGGGTCATTACGTCGGAACTTACTGCTATCGCTACGGCGATTGCCGTCTTTGTGACGTGGCGTTCTGTATGGGCTCTGCTTTGGCTCATTCCCCTATTCATCAGGCTTGTGAGCACAGCCCTTGCAATCCAGCGCGAGCAGCTTATACGAGCAGACGAGACATCGCAATCATCGAGCGATCGCAGCTTCAATTTCGAGATACATTGTCCTCAAGCCGATGGCAACTTTATGCTGATCACCGGGCCTTCTACCTTGGTTCTTCAGTTCTTCCGTCATTATGGACATCCCAAGCGGGATCGTTTTAGGGAGATTGTGCAGCTGGCGTCTATTGTCCTTTTCTTCTGTGTATTCCCGCTGGAGCTCGTGATATCGATCGTCTGGATGCCGATCGACCTTCAGTACGTTTGGCTGGGCTATCAACTCTATGTCGTTTTCGCAATGCACGTCTCTCGCTTTTCCTACTTCGGGACATCAGCAACCACGGAGGCCAAGATCGCCGAGGCTTTCAGCCGACAGATGTGTGGAAGGTGCACAGCAGGTGCCGAGAGAGAGTGCTCGATTTTATTTGGTCACAGTCGTGACGGTCCCGAAACTCTGAAGGTTAATCTCTCCATCACGTACCACAATCGCTATAGGGAAGGTCAGCAGAGTCTACAGACCCTTTTGAAAGGAGGAGTTAGAAATCATGTGCCTCGAGCATAGTCCATATTACAGTCTTATGCTTTCGGGTATAGGGAGAATGTCCACTTTACTGTGTTTAGCATGCTATGTATTTGTTTTTCTGCGGGGCTGTCAAATATCTCTGTCACTTAAGTATATATTCTGTATATAGTTAAAACCGTAGTTTCTAAGGAAGCCCAATTATGTTTTACAAGACTTTGACATCACGAAGTAATGAAGCAGAGAGCTACCGCTAAATACTATTGTAAAGGGAAAAGAATTCAGTAAAACAGCGTAATAGCGTATTTATATGCCTCATTAGTTCTGGCAACTCAATTAGCTACCACAGTATTACCTCTCTTATCAGAAGCAACCTGCTTAGCCACGTAATTAGCTATGAATAGGGTGCATCAGACGGCGGCTTGCGTAAGCAGAGGAACCGACGAAGCCAGCGGCAATTCTCGTTGGACGAAACACTCTCATTGGAAAAAGAATAACATCTTGCTCTTCAGTTATTGTTCATAAACTGCCACACAGATCCAAGGACGGTGCTACAGCCGACACCCTTCGGCTCTGGACTTCAAACCATGCATAAATCATATGTGCGGAATCTTGTACGAGAGTTAAGCCTCTCCATGTGATGGTTTTAGTGACGTACAAAGCGGACGCGATATCTTTCATAGTTTCTCAGGATGTTATTCAAATATGTCACGAGACACGAGTACAGAGTAAAGTGACTCACTGTATATAGCGAGATAGCGTCTACGAAGGAGTTTATAGTCCTTAGTGCAACAAATGTCTATTTCCTTCCCTAGGTACGGAGTCTTGCCAAAGTGGGTGTTGTTAGATGGTGTGATAATCAAGTGAATAAGTTCAGGGGAAAATCGTTAAGTTGTGTGTAGCGGATATATGGACTCGTATTGCTTCGGGATCGGCTTTAAAAAAAGGAATACCACATATTTTAGTTTCATCTTTCAATCCAATATCTTCTTCATCTCCTTCCATGGTATCTCTCCTTCTGATGACTTCTTCATGGATACTTCTTCCACTCGATAATCCCATAGTATGATGCCTAGACGTTGCCACACGACGTCTTGTCCGCGTCGTAGTGAGCGGACCAACAGCCCGGCACATGCATCTGACCGATCGTCGACGTCGTCTTCTTCATCGTCCCAGATCTCTTCTAACTTTCCAAGATAACAGACATGCAAATCCGGCCCGAGTATATCCAGTAATAATTGTTCGAGTCGTCTCTGATTTGATGTTGAGTAGACTTGGTAGACATCTCGCAATTCTACAGGGATATGCTCGTCGACGTAAGCGGAGGAGTCTAACACAATTACTTCCGCCGGCCATGGATCTTCTTCCTCCATTTCAATGGGCCGATAGAAACGAGTCTGTCTTACTTCACCGCCCATCTGCCAGCACTTTCTTATGAGGTCTGGGAACCGACAAACCAATCCTTCGAACTCGGCTATGCGTGAGGCATTCAAGGAGATCCGACACTGGCTGTGAGGGTAAAGATTCTCGAACTGTGCGACCTCTGGTACCTGACATGATTGACTAATACACCAATGCATGCCGTTTTCTGGTTGAGAAGTATGAAAGAACAGCTGGGCCCATACAGGTGATTTTTCATTCAGTTCACCAGAGAATTGGAGCTCCAAGTCACGCAGAGAGAAGTTAGATCCGGGAGATCGACTCTTTCCTAAACATAGATTGAATACCTGCATGATTCCGTATATACGATCTTCTGCAAACGTTGTTCGACGCATGGCAGCCGCGGTATAGAGGACTACTGGATTGTCCGGCGCGTTCAATGCCAGTCGCGCTATCTGTTTTTCAATCGATTGAAGTAACTCTATATCGACCGATGATCTGACTTGAGAGGAGCGATCTATTGAATCGATGATATTTTGGATCTGGCCCCATGTTACAAGCAGATTAGCGAATGCAATAGGCTCCTCATCTTCCATTCTTGTGAGCATCTCGCCACCTTTGGCGATAATGGTTGCGAATGGTCTGAGGAAAGACTCCTGGAGAGTCCATAGCGAAGTAAACCATGGGTCCCGGTCAAGAATATCCAATGACCAGTGAGCTTGCTCTAGCCAGGTGTTGTCAATTTCTTCTGGCTCTGCATCTCTACATTCTGAGGCAACCTTGGCCAAGCGCTGCAAATATTCAATAGGCGACTGGTGCAACCACACGAATACTGACCGAGCCGTCAGGAATATGGCCGCCTGCCTTCCTATCTCTTCCGCCTTGATAATGGGATCTTCTTGGTCGATGCAGGCGATATCTACCCAAATCCAACCTTCGTTACTGCTAGCCTTGGCTAGGACTTGATGGAAAAGCTCAGCAGTGAACACCTCTGGGTCAATTGATGGGATCTTCCACGAAACCCCTTCGACGACGAGAGGTTTCGCAACCTCCGCGTCCACTTGCCAGCGTCCCCAGGTATACGTCAATATGTTGTATGGAGGTTCTTTCGTTTCTCCGTATATATTGCCGTCTTGTCGTTCGTAGGAACGCATATCAGGAACATAAAGGAGTCGCCGCGGCCATTGTCCGATGCTTTCTACACCAATATCAAAAGAAGTCCTTTCGGATCTCCCTTTCTCTGAAACACGGTAGGTATCTGTTCTCGGTGCCATTTCTACTCCGTCCGCGCGTGATATTGTCTTCGCGACCCAAGCCGACCTTCACTGAGAAGGCCCACCACTTCAAGATGGAAGAGCAGATACCTGATTCAATTAGATAGAAAAAATTATAGCTAATTAAATACCTAGTCAGATCACCTTTTGCTGAAGCCTCAGGACCGCTGTGCTGGAGTAGTAACTTATGATTTAAGGACTTTTAAGAACGCGTTGACTACGACATGCCAAGTCTTTCATTAGGCATAAAGTAGGCAATCATGCAGCATTGAGGTTGCATCACATCTCAGGGTTGATCAGCCTATCGAGAAGCATGCGGGAATAGGACAGCAGCTGATGATAAGCGGTAGGATCAGTAAAATCCTACCATGCTCCAGCTGAAAGCTAGCTACGTGCCGGAGAGAGGCGCTTGGATAACTAGCCCCTCATTAGCCAGACAGAACTATGCTATGTTCATCAGGATCCTTTACGTTCTTAGAAGGTCGCGCCTTAGTTCGTCTAATTGGATCGCGTCGCGCCGTTCTGCGAAATCAAAAGCATATGTGCTATGTCAATTGATGGTCACGGAAATATCACAAATGTTTAAAGCAATTCAGACGATTTGCTTAGAGAGATCCTTCGCCCACCTCAGGTATAACAAGTAACAAATGGTAATAGTTGGACTACTGTGGTCTGATTGCGTGGTTAACTTATCGGTGTAAGATAGCGACTATAAATAACTAAAAGCGTTTAATGGAAAATCATCATTTGTATTAACCCATTACTTATTACAAACTGAGAAGTTTACCTAATCTAGAGTCGCATCGACAGCATGCCACCATGGCGTAATTTTGAACCTTCTATACACTACATTGAGATCATTCGCCTCCTCGCCTTCTTAGACGCCTGGAAAGGTAAAGCCGGGCAGATTAGGCCAGTTACCAACGCTAGCGGGATCGCCGCCAATACGGACCCAGACCGAGTGACTCGGCGTAGGGCCGTCTAAAACGAAGAGCTGGTACCACGCCGGCGGGCTGACCCTGGAATTCGGCGGCGCCGTGACGGTACACGCGTTGCCCGAGCAAGAAAATGCGGGAAAGATGGTGCGCTGCCCCATGTTATTGCCGTGCGTCGAGCCGACGGCGGCGATGAGTGACACCTTGACCGCGCCGGTGAAGGTCGATGTCAGCGTGAAGGGCACGGTCTGTCCGTAAGCCCAGTCCTTATTCTGAATGGTGAAGGTGGGCTTGGGCGCTCCGGATAGGATATAGTCGGGCGAGAAGTACTCAAGCCGGTACTCTTCGGGGTTGATGTTGTCTTGCGGGTCGGAGCCTGATACCAGTATGCGCCCGTCGTTCATGAGCACCGCCTCGGAGTGGTACAGACGCGCGATGGTCGAGCTGGCGAGCTGCGTCATCCGGGAGCCGACGGGTTTAGTCGGGTCGTAGAGAACGGCCGCCTTATTTGGATTCGTGGCCAGGCCGAAGCCCGCGCGGCCGTTGACCGCGCCGTTGAGGATCAGGTACCGGCCATCAGGGAGACCGACCATGCATGTGACGACACGGGTTGAGGGCTAAGTTGAGAGTTAGTAGAAAGACTCTAGTTATGAAGAACGGAAACGGCTGGAGAGGTAGAGGAAATGCTACTTACCATTCTCTCGATAACCCAATCGGCATCCGGATCGTCGGGCTGTGTGGAAATGCAGTTGTCCAGGCCGAAATTCGCGCCATCAGTTGTTCCGCCACAGATCAAGACGGTCAGCGGATCAGTATAAGGAGCATGTTGAGGCAAGAGACTCAATGTTCCTTGCAGGGGATAGTTTCGACCAGACTCTGGGTTATTAACAGCACCAGGCATCTGCGGAAGCATTCTGACCGTGCTAAAGTCGGTCTGCGAGATAAGTCGGGCTTCGTTAAACTGGGCGAAGAATATGTTGCCCGATGGCAGAACGGCCAGGAAAGGATATGAGTTGATCTTCTCGACATTTTCGATGTAATCCAGGTAAAGTGACGTTGTGACACCAGCAGGTCTTGGTAAGATCTCGCAACTTGGAACCACAGGACCGTCCGAACCGCTCTCGCCACCCATGACTAGCACGGATCCGTTGCTGAGCATCATCGCAGTCGGGTACCAACGAGCGTCCAGAAGTGCCAGAGTATTGACGTCCTCTTCCCATTGATTGGTCCCGTTCTTTCCCAAGCCTAGCTCGGGCGTGAAGAGCCGCACGCCGTACAGTGACTCGAGGGACCATCCACCGACGTTGAGCTGGCGCCCGGCTTTATCCGGCAGCACCAAGGACGCGGAGCAGAAGACGTCGGTCTTGAGCTGGAGCTCGCGGAAGGCCGTGCCGTATTGTGGCGCGAGACTAGGATCGAACTCGAACGAGCCGCTACTATTATCGTAGACTTGTGTACCATGCTTCTCCACGAGCACGACCTTCTCGTTGATGCCGACAACACTGATCAAAGGCAGAAGAGGCGCCGACATAATGAAGTCGTAGCTTCCCGCTGCAACACCTTGAGCAATTGTCCATGTCGTCAGAGGTGCACCAGTCCACGTGTAGTACGACAGTCTGTTGCCGCCACCTGACACAAAGTTAGTTCACTCACGTCAAAAAAGAATCGGCGAACGAACCGCAAAGGTGATGAGGGTCACCCGGGCAAGCAATGGTGCAATCAGCCTCTGATGCGTTGGTAACTGTTTTTGCGTCGCCACAAACTAGTACCACGTATTAGCCTCTCTTCTCTAGGGAAAATGAGTATCTATGTACTTACAACACTGGTAGCCATACTCAACACCGCCCGCATTATAACCAAATCGACTGCAGCCAGCTATACAAGCCTCGATTGTAGCATTTTGCTGATCTTCACTCATATACGGCAGAACGCGGTTATCAATGGCATCGCTATGATTGTAGTTAGCTTCCCGCCGTAGTATCGGGTCTCAAGGGTCCAGGAAAGCCTATACATACACAACACAACCGTAGTACTCCCATGAGTCGGGGAGGCCCTCGGTTAGAGGAGTGGGGGGCTGGAAAACCGTGACGGTGTCATTAGAGAAGACAGACAGCCTGTTACCAGCACCGCAGTCCTGGGACGCATCGCCCGTGCAGGGCATGTTGCAATCCGCATCATCCGTCAGGTTAGCACCGTTACGGATAAAATTGTCACAGAAGCATTGGGATGCATATTCCAATCCGGCCACGCCATACCCAGCGTCGATACAGGTATCGACGCAAGATTGGATAGTGAGGTCTTGGCTATCCGGCTGCTGAACCGAAAATGCCCGCCCGTTACTACCCTCGGTATAGCATCCCCTGTAGGCCCAGGTGCCAGGGAGATCAGGCACGGACCCTAGCGGTGACAGTGCAGGGACGGCGGCAGCGGCAGCCCCACGAATGAATGCCATCGCTTGCAAGCTAAGAAATTCAACGAAAGTGAATAGCGAGTGTGGTCAATGGTGGTGAGGAAGAAATCCTATCCATTGTATAGCACCCGGCCGGGTGTTATTTTAAATTGTGATCAGGAGCTGACATATTCCTTTAGTCGGATGCTGCGCATCGAGGCTTTCGAGAAAGCCTATATCGTACCACCCAGCTCGTATTCTTGATAGATGCTGGTTGGCTCTGAGATGTGATGTCCGCAGTGCAACAGAGGTTGCAGAACAGCGCATGCATGTAAGATGGAGAAGGATGACGTTCTGATCCCTCACACCGTCAGCCCGATGTAACCCTGTTATCTAGCTGAAAGTGCTTTTGTAAGATCTGCATTTTGATATGTTATGTTCTCGACGCGTCAATACGAGTTGGAGGAGAAAGAACAGCTGAAGAACAGCGGGCTGCCAAGAATCTTCGGTGGTCGCCCTTTTCCTCCGCCTAAACCACGCGGGGTTAAGACGAGGAATACGGAACCGGTCCCTCGGCAGTTACCGGGAGACGACGGTCCTCAGGTGTTGCGGTAGCCAGGGTACCGGCAAGATTGCCGTATTAGGGGAATGGCTGATTGCAGACTATCGATTTGCAGGAGTTTGCGATGACAGCCTGCAGGACAGATGAAATCAGGAGGCAACAAAGGCGGCGAACACGGCGGCGGTAGTTAGGGATTTCTTTTCGGTGAAAGGAGGATGAAGATAGGGTAGTGAATGAAGTCAAGAACTCCTATTCGTTTAAAGACGTAGTGGCCTCGGGAGCGGCATGAGTGAACGGGGTTATCTTATTTTTAAATTACTCTATCCCTTCGGTACGCAGCCACAGCGCTGACGTGGTTCACGTCCAGTTACCGTTTTCTGATAGATAATTAACATTGTGTACATATCTGTGCAATCTCGGATCCTCGGTAGTGCCAGGCACATGAAGTGGTGTTACCAAGTTTGGCAGGCAGTGTTACCAATTCATTTAGAGTATTCATGATACCCCAGTTGCTGCAACGACTTGTACACTACTTCAATGGGTCGGCTTCATTAGGTTGTGTCATTTACACAATCGTATAAAGATAGACCTCTGGAAGGGGACCAACAAGGAGTTGCCATTTCAATATCCTCTGTAATTGTGACGATCGCAGATAGTTTAAACGCAAAAGCAATCAGGAAGAACGCTAAGGGTAGATCAAAATAAGGCTCTGCAGCCATGATAGATGCGACAGTGGGAGGTCCTCCAGAGAAAAATGCGTGAGGCTTGATGCGTACCCGCCACAGCGAGCCATGGAAAAGCGAGTATATGTTCTGAAAAACACCCATCTGCCAGTTCTATGGGAACTGACTTGCCTAAGTTCAGGCACCCTGCATTAAGTCTCTCGTTCCTATGATGTGAACGACAGCTAATGCTTCCACGAGCACGCAAGTCAAGCAGTCGCGTTCAGCAAATACTGATAGAATTCACATCGAGGGTGAACTTCTTAGGTGTTTAAGTTATTGCCAACACACCCTTTTTAGCAATAGACCTGTTACATCACGGTTCAGATATGTTTGCTTCGAGGTGCTTTGTGCGTCAATCAATTTTCTGGGGACCTAAGCGGAGCTTAGAGTCGAGCTCCGTAAGTTCCACTCCGTCCTACAACGAAACCCTCCATAATGGGACCAAATACGCTATGTCAAAGCCGACATACTCGATCTGCCGCCTGCCCAAGAAAGTATGGGCGACCAGGAACATCCTCCAGACGCCATAAATGTGCTTCGGGGTAGCGGCTCCGGCGCGCTTTCCGTCTCTCGAAGCTCGTAGGCGAGCACAGTAGGGGAGTTCAGGGTGGCAGATCACGCAGGATGTGTTATTTCGCGAAGACACTTTTCAAGTGTTTACACAACTTCATGTATCATGCCATCTGCGATGAATGCGGGATCGAGGTGCTGCTAGATTTGGCGACGTGGAACACGGACCCTCAGCTGTCGAAGCCGTGGGAGAGGCTTCTATACGATTAATAAGGAGCACAAATTGCGAGCAGAATAGAAAATGGAGCCGTCCAAAGAGCTGCATGGTACTGTGCTACCCATAATGGAGGAAATGGTGGTAATGTGTTACGGTACGGCGACTCACGCGAAGAAACGTGGAGCGGGAACCCATTAAGTAACGAGTATTGGGAGACATATATACAGCCGACGAGGACTATCTTTAACCGCCAAATCTCGTTCTGGACCGGAATAAATACGTTAATCTCATAACGCCATTATCATTCTATCACTCAACATCGTAGTCTATGTATAGGCAATACCTCCAATTTGATTGTAAGAAAACTGCATAAAAGCCTCGGTTGGTATATGCTTCTGCGACTTCGCTCTCGGGTTTTGACATTATCTTCAATGAGACTAAGGCTGTCGAGCTTCTATTTCTATTTCAATTCAATTCTCGCTTTTTATCGTGACTGTCGAAAGGCTTGTAGTGGCGTCATGACGTCTCTCACATAGCGTTGCTAATGTGAGAACGTAGGTGAAAATTGATTATATCCGGGGTTAGGCTGACGCTGATGTGTTGCATCTATCTCCGCAGTTTGCGGTGGGTATAATGAGAGGTAGTGCAATGTGAGTCGAGTAGAATATTGTGCCTAGGTACCGGTTGATGGAGAGTCCTAGTAGAATGACACGAAGACTCAGCTCAATGCTCCAACACCTGCCCTATACCGCAAAGTCATCAATCGTTATCGCAACAGACGACAGATCCCGTCTGAAGAAAGGCTCCGTTGACATATCGACTTATCGAACGACGCGAGCAAAAGCCCGGGAACATTCATACTAGTGCTAGTTCCTGGGCGTCATCCCCCGCCAAGCATCTTATATCTCATCTCATCTCATGAAGTCCTAAGTCATGAATCATGATGCAGGAAGCAGACTACTCTGCTTACTCCTCATCTCGGCGAACAGGGCCCTCGTCTGCATGTCAGCTTCAACGCCCCTCCACTTTCGCCCATGACGATGCTGTAAGCAGACCTCTTTGCCATCACCGGGGTAGTAGAGCCAGCAAGCCCACTTGGCCCAATTGCCCTCCTTCATTTGTGTGCGGGCGCGCTGACCGACGCTATCCTCGATGAAGTCGCCGCGGGCGATGGCAAGACGGCTCGGGAAGATCCGCGCGAGGTAATGCGCCGTAGCCGCGATGTGCGGTTTGTCGTGCCAGAAGAACAGCGGGGTCAGCGGCACACTGGCGCCGTCAGGGCCGGAGGTGGTGGAGAAGTCCCCTTTGAGTTTTGCTGTTAAGGCGCGCAGGGCGGGAAATTGTAGTACGTGCGCCGAAGTTGCGTATGATAGCATCCGGATCGCCGGGAGACAGACGTATTTCACCGGCACGCTGGGATCTCCCTCAGAGGCTTGCATCACCTCTACCAAGGACTTAAACGGGATGTCGCGCGCCAGCGGCCAATCATGTTGTTGAACCCAGACGTAGGGCGTTTCGGTCACTCTGAGGGCTGAACGCACCGCTAAGCCAAAGCCGACACGGCCCGCAGGCTCTATAAACGTGACCCGTCTGTCGACCGTCTGTAAGATAGACAGCGCGATGTGGTTCTCGGCAAGATGCGGCGACCCGTACTCAGCCAGACCTTGAGCATGGACGAAAGCGCGCGAATTCTGCGCTGCTTCAGGATACCATTGCCCTAGGACTAGATCCTTCACGTTGGTCTTATACAGCTCGACAGCTCTGGCGCCTTCAGCTGTGATCTGACCCTTCTTCAGACGCATGGAGTCTCCGATGCGATCATATGTATCGAAGACGACGATGACTCTGCACGACAGCAAAACCGGACAATGCAGCTTGAAAGAGGCCAGAATATCTGAGATCAGATCGGTCGACGGCGCAGATGGTGTTGGCGATGTCGTGATGATCAGCGTCACCAGGTTTGATGGCGGCGGGGTGGCTACACCATCCTGAGCAGCCATTTCACCGGGGTCCCACGGTATGCTCTGCGCGATTGTAGAATTGTTTCCCGCGCAATTTTCGATTATCGTAAATCATCTTTCTATGAATTCCACGAAAGCCTGTTTTGATTAGTTTTCATCTCCTTGTTGAAATTGCAACGTGATTAACGCCTGAGGTTTTCAGTTTAGCTTGATACTGCAGACAGCTGCAGGCAGGTGGCAGATGTCAGGAAGACAATTGTGATACACATGAAGGTTCTACAAGCTTATTGTTCCCTGAATATATGCCTTCAAACCAATCTGTTTTGAAATAAGGGATGATAAGTACACTCAAATGCCCTGTATCCAATGTTTATAAGTACTACTTGGTCCCCGGAGCCTTGGGGCTCCTCTTCTTTCAATTATCCTGAATATACTTACTGCGTACACACTTACTTGTGTCTCTACTCCCATTGGCAACCAGCAACAACATTTGAACCTGATAACGATTCACTAACTAACGCCTAAGGCAAAATTGACAAAGGCTCCAAGTTACCGACCAGGCTCAAACTTAGCTAGGCAGCGGGCTCCATCCTACAAAGCTTTTGACCAGCTTTGATTCACTATCCTTCAGTCTATCCTCTTTAGGACAGTATGGCATCCAGGAATGAGGATACGTCGTTTCAGTTTCAGCTCTATCAAGTGAAGGATGATACCGCTTTCCGTATTCGAAATGAGACTGGAGATATACAACAAGCTCACAGCATCGATGACGAGACCTCTAAGCTGCTTATCCAGGCCGATTTACACACCGTCGTGCACAACAAGAATTCCAACAGCCCGACCACTTTTATCATCATTATATTCCGCCTCATCGGTGCCAGCTCGGAACGACGCTTCCGCGGAGTCAAAATTTCGATTCATTTCCAAGATGAGAAAAATAGGTCGACCCAAGATCCCGAGGTAGTAGGATTGTGGCCTCAGGGCGCGTTCACATCGAAGACAACGGAAAGATCGAGAGAAGAGACTACTGGTACTAGTGTCAGTGCTACTCCCGAATTAGCCGGCATCACAGGCGGAAGCGTTGCCTGGACGCGGGAGCACCATAGTGTGCATGAGACGATAGATCGAGCCTGTCTGATCGGGGCGAGACGGATCGAGGGACGCAACTACGGCAAAATAAATGCTATTCGCGTGAAGTTTTTCGAGAACCATTCCCAGAAAGCAGGGGCTATCACGGAGCTCCAGACCGCCATCTATCTCAAAAGAAGGAATGACGATAGATTCTTGGCACACATCATGGTTGATGCGACGGCTGATTTTACAAGTGCTGCTAAGCGGGCAATGGGAGCGATACTGCGGACCTCCCCGTTCAACGATCCTATAGTATTTGATCCTAAGAGCCCCAAAGCAATGCTTACCAATGTTGACCCAGACGATCTTGCTGACGCATTGGCGGATCTAAGGAGGAGGGTTCTTCCGAAAATGGCCCTTTTGACGGCAGACGTAACCACGGCGAAAGAGGCTACCAATGACTGAACTAAACTTGATGTAAAGTGCGCCGAGCAGGCAACTTCAGGCCTTTTTCTTAATCATCCTTCTATACCTTTACGAAAATACATACAATTGGAACACGATCAATTGGGTCGAAAGCGCATAGGTCATATTAGCAGGATGAACTACACTTCCAAAGTCTCCTTTCTTTTTGGTTAGAGGATTCCTTTTTATTTTGTGCTTCTATCCTTACCATCGATACATACTGCAGGAATCATCTTCCTTAGTAAAACGGTCTGAGCAAGCTAAAGAACTAGAGCCGTGGAAGATCATATGATTAATAATACTTCTCAATAAACTCATATTTCAACTCGTTTGTTATCTGTTGTGTCTATAATGTCCAATAATCTGTCAAAAAGATTGAACATTAGAGTACAATTCTTATTGTTAATTAACTATATATCCTAAGATGTCACGAGCAGGGAGGGCTTAAGTCAGGTACAACAGTAATAGTCTTGATAGTAAGCAGGAGGTAAGTAGCATACAGGACTAAAGCTTGTCGAAGGGAAGAAACAGATATGAAGTACCGTAATGCCTCGGATGGGCGCGTCTCGCGCTGTGTCCGCTGCGTGGACCAGAACCATCAGTATTCTCCGGTATATGGTGTACTTACTTCTTACTTTGCCTTATTTATACCTGGCTACTTTATTCGTTCTGTCTTGAAAAAAGAGCATCCTAACACGCCTAGGATGCGCACTGTTTTACGGAGGCAGAAGAAGGACTCGGACGTACGATCGGTTCTTGGGGGTTTGAAATTGCATAGAGAGCGCGCCATGAAAATGATACTAGATATAGAGGGTTCTCTGAATTTATGTGTGTGTCTTATTGAGTCTTGCTTGGGGACTATTCTAATTCCTTCATGTGCATCTTTATGTTCTCCTTCAGCTTCATTTTCGTAGTGAAATACCTATACTCCTCTATCTAATTCGCAGGTGCCCTAAGGCTATTCGAAGGATAGAGAGAGATAGTTGTTTAGAAATGGGAGCAAAGCAATCGATGCCTACAAGATCAATTAGTCGTGTACCATCTTAGGCCACGTCCATTTCTTCGACGTTGTTGTCATCGGGTTCAAAGAGTCATTCCTAGTCATCCTCTTCCTCTTCTTCCTCCTCTTCTTCCTCCTCCTCTTCCTCCTCCTCCTCATCTTCATCATCATCCACAACAGCGTCATCTTCAACTTCCTCCAGGGCCGTTCTCAGATTGTCGTGTTCTGGACGTAAGGCTAAGTCTGCGATTCTCCGTCCCAGACCTAGTACTAGGTTGTTGTCTAGAGATGTACAATTAGAACTCGTTCTTTTTCTCATTCATCGAGAACTAGAAGAAAAGAGGGAAAGGTAAAAAGAATGGGGAATGGCCTACCTGCTGCGTCGTCATCGTCGCGGGGATCCCAGTTGAGGAATGGATTGCCTGGGTCGTGTACTTTAACAAACGCCTTGACACGCTTGTGTAGACAATCCATATCCTGGTTGCGGCCGTGTTTCATCGCCAATACTTGCTGCATGAGCTTATTGGAGACGTAGCGGCTTCTGATATGCTGAATACGCGGGGCAGACGGCGGAAAGAAGCTGCGTGCCGCAGGAGGCACAGGATTGTGATTGTTCAAAGGGCTGCTTGTCATAGCGTTGATTTCTCTCTGCACATCGGCGATGGCGCTGTCAATATCCATTTGGCCACTCTCGGACTTTTGGGCGCCATTGCTGTCGTTATCCTTGGCCTTGGCGGCCTGATCACTTATCACTTTCTTCAAGTCCGCCACGGCTCTCGCGACATTGGCAAATTCAATTGAGGTCCAGCCCTCTCGCTTTTCGGCCATCTTGTTTAGGTTGTTGGACATTGTCCTAGTGTGGCGCGGTTGTGCTGGGAATTATTGATGTGATAAGGCACGAGAGAAGATGTGACGATTCACCGAGAGAGAAGAATGATGATGCCCGCGTATAGATGACGGGTTGTCTGGTAAGAGTGTGTGTATGTGTGTGTGGTTGGCGTAGGTCTTGTTGGTTTGTATCTCAAAAGGTTGTTTCCATCAACTCGTCTCCTTTTGGCAACTTCGAATTCCTGCAGGTACCTGAGGTACCTGAGTACCGTCTTCAGTTACTGCCTAAATGCACGTAGTTCGCCTTGAGGCAGGTGCCCTACTCAGGGATAGAGGTAAATGTTTTTACCTGGTACCCTCTGTACCTTCCTTTGGTTTTCTTTTCTTATCTCCGAATGCAGCTCTGCTTTTAGTAACTCAATTTTTTAGATTGTTTTTTGCGCCTACTTATCTAGTACCTCCTCAGTCTTAATTTTCATGTCTAAATTTTCTCTCCTACTAATTTATGCCTTCTTGTGCTTTCGCATTCTACCGTCCACTCATCCCTCTGTTCTGCAAACACATACTTACATTATCTCTTTCTCAGTTAACCCGAATAATCACGGCTTAACAGCGAAAGTGGAACTGTCTTCTTCTCCTGCTAATGCCCTTAGTGCCATGCCCTCCGCTCAATATGAGCTCGTTGTAAATAGTTATCGTTGCCGATGTATGGAAAAGACTTAAACGTTACAGGAGGAAGCCCCGGCCAATCAATCAAACCCCTTTACCTCCTGCAGCATGTGCTATATAAATGTAACAAGGTGAAATATGTTGAACCCGCTCCCGAACCTCCGTGTTCTTATATGTAGCTAACGATATAGCCTTAGGCGCTTTAATAAGTTAGTAAATCTTTTGCCCGATATCTTTTTATCGTTTAAGGCCTTATATTTAACTTATTACGCATAATATCTTACATTATTATTTTATCTAAACCTGTCTTTCATACTTAAGTGATATATAGATCTTTAATATTCGCTTATAATTTTAATAAACCTTAACAAGTGTTTAAACCTTCTAACTTATGATGGGTAACAAAAACAAGCCTAATACCCATGCCGGCCACATTTTCCATGTAAAAGCGTCGCCGGTCCTTGACCTGTCTCGGAATAAATTCAGCACAACAGCTCCCCCAGCCAGCCACGCTGCCCAGCTTCCAATGACGGTTGCTTTCCAAAAGAAGCTGGCCGCGATAGTCCAGAACATGATTCCGAGAGCTACAATAGCCCTTGCGGGGAAGTCTCCGATCGCCAGCGGGACCGTCCACCGGTCCACGGCCCGGTCCCCGTCCATGTCTCTGAAGTCTTGCATATGGACGGTCGTGGTGACTGCGGCGGTCAGTATTGCTAACCAGACGGCCGCCGTGCCCCGGCCGGAAAACACGGAATGCCCCGTGGCAACCTCCAACGGGCCCGCAAAGAAACAAGCAAATCCAAGCCCGTTCTGGAGGTTCTTCGTGAAAGGCCGCGACGCGCCGCCCCATTCGTTGTACCAGAGACAGAATAGAGCCTCAGCCAGACAGGGGCCCAACCCGCCGTATTTCAGGGATATTCCCAGTATGACTGGGTACATGAGGTACATGAGGCGGGTGGTCTGCATAGTACTTATGCGGCCCGCGGGAATTGGGCGCCACGGTTTGTTTAGAGCATCTTCGGCAATACCCTCGACGTGCCGCTGGTTGTGAAGGTTGAATATGAAGAGGTTGCTCCATGACCATAGCAGCATCTTTGGGGCGACGAGAAGAATCTGTTCCGTGGATAGGGCAGGACCCATGGAGAATTTCGGCGCTACGGACGCATTTAGGGACCCAAACAAGAACCCCATACAAATAATGTCTTTGATGTTATCCCGGCTGAAGAGATAGACTGTGTAGGCATGGTATGCAATAGAATTTAATGACATGATTTGCGGCAAGGGTTTACGTGGCAAAGACGAAATTTGTTCTAGGATAGCCATGATATCATGAGAGTAGATGTAGCAATGTATGTGTCCTTGCTGAACTCCGCTCCATAAGTAAAAACGAAGAATGATCGTTTTATACATTTAATGCCAACAATGAGACAGTTACACAAGGGAAACCTATGTTCCAACAGCAGCTTGCTCCTCCAACACATTGCGGCAAAAGTTCTTTTCGATTGATGTCACGGGAACCCTTCCACAACCAGTGCCTCTAGACAACTTAGCATTATCAGGTCACAGATAGAGTAGCCTACGGGCTAAGTGGTCGGAGAACATCACGAATGAGCATTCGAACCGACTCAGAGGAATATCACACGCAGGCTCTAGGACTAATGACACGACAATGTTTTCTTTGCATACCGCTACTCCTAATTTTGGCATGTCTTTAAATCGAAGAGTGGGTATAGCGAGCAGAAGGATTGTCGAGAGCATACTCACATATCATGTCATCTTGCGGCGTTATGTAGAAGGAGAAACAGACCGCCTATTAATATCCATGGGTCAGAGGTGTTGTTAAACCCAACGTGATGTAACGTAATTGAGGTGGGCCACGAATTACTACGTGATGAGAAGTCCTTCGTGGCCAGCTTGTTGCTACTATCCTATCATTGATCATTCTTGTATCTCTTGGTGGGGGATACTCGTAGTCATCATTCTACACCGCACAAAGTCTTTTCTGATAAGTAACCCCATCATGCAGCCTGTTGAAATAAGGGAGGCTGGTACACTCCACACCCCTGTCTTTATGTATATAAGACTACCACATTTAACGGCTCCTCTACTTCTTTCTTTCTTAATCATCCTGAATACCTACATTACTGCTTACCCACACACTTGTATGTGTCTCCACTCCTGTTGACACAGCCGATTACCACGATACTTCTCTTGTTTCAACGAAAACTAGCCGAGGGTAGCGCTTGAGGATGGCTTGCTGCCGCCTTGTTGTCTATAGAATTAGGTCCTTGATAATCGTGTTTCTAAGAAGTTATGCTATAAATAATGCATAGTGAAGAGAGTAGTTTCTTAAACAGCAATCTTTTGAAAGGATTATCATTATATCTGAATATTGCTTTAACATACATGCAGATTTAAATAAATCCCAGAGAATTCAAGATGACTATTTGTTTACAAATTTAAATGTGTTCGTGTTAACGGATAAACTGAATCCAGTCGGCCTGGCAGTCAGCTCCCATACACACCTCGCAAAATCTAACCGCGGAAGTTCTCAGAGACGCCCTCTTCAGATCGGCCTGTTAACTCTTCCCAATCCCCATCACGCGTGGGGGTTGTTGTTTTCCCTCCACTGTGATATAACCGACCATTGAAACTAGGTTTCGACGCAATTTTATCGACCCCACGTATGTGTTTGAAAAGACGCGGTAAGTATGGCGATGCTGCTATCAAATATCCAAAGCTAAACTCGGCGATCCTACGGCAAACATATAACATCGTAAGTTAGGTTCAATTATTGGTTGGTTTGCGGGATTCCGTGTTGGTCAAGATATCTCAAATGAAACATGGCCATTGCAAGGGAAAGGGGGGAGAGGGTTACTTACGTCCACTGACCGACGGGCGAGATTGCCCATGTAATATCAACTGTCCAGAAGAGCCAGAGACCGTAGTATAAACGTAGGACACTCGCGACAATCGCGCTGTTGGATAACACGTGCCGTCAGCAAATAATGATCTTGGGTAATATGTGGCTTGAAATATGACAGTGCATGATAAGAACGAAAACAGGCTTACAGAATACCCACAGCAAATACCGCTGCAGCCTTGAGCTTCTTCTTAAGCTCCAATTGCAACTTTGAAACAGCTGCTATCGGGGTTAAGAAAATCGTGATATCGGAAGCTACATTGAATGAACTCCCCACAGTTAACAAAATCTTAGTGTCGATGCAGTGCCCATCAATCTCTTGTTTCCATATCTTTTCGCGGGGGGTACAGGCAAAAATGAAGGCGATAAATATTGAGAAGAAAAACAAAAGGTTGATCAGGATAAGTCCTTTGATGAACCTAGATACAAGAACACTTCGCCGGTGTTCGAAGAAAATCGAAGAGATCTGGTTCAGGATAACGTATTTAATGGTAAACATAGTAGGACAGTAGACTATTTCGAGGAGGTTCTCTAGCTTCAATGACGAGTCCGAGAGTTAGGATAATATGTGAAAGGGGACTCAGAGGGGCAATAACTCACGAAAAGGTCCTCTTCTATGTCTGCCTGAGACACATCCCACTGCGAATGTTGACCGGCGCTTTGATTAGTGTATGCTCAACATGAAGCTGTAACAACGGCTAAATCCCCACGAATTATAGCCATTAAATTGTTGATGTGTTCCTGCCTAGAAGGAAACTTGAGAGCTTACTAGGTGCCTCCCATCGCCATACTTAGTGGCAAGTAAGGCGACCGCAGTGAAAACGATGAACAACACCTGGCATCAGGTAAGCTGTCAGCTTACATTAACGTATTACATCGGTCAAAGTGAAGTTGTACGAACTGCCGATAGTACTAGCGCACCTGATAGGTAGGCTTTCGTCAGCGCATTCCTCATGAAAGACTGGGCGATTGGGACACCACAAACAATCATCCAAATTGAATTTTTTAAGTAGAACGCGCGTGTAGATTCGGCTAGCGACTGACAAAACGCACAGAAGCAGCGCAACGACCGAGACAGCAATTCTCTGTGGCGTCTGTGAGTACGGGTTGATTAGGTTTGACTCCTTGCCTGGAGGCGGTGGAATAGCGGGCGTGGTGTTGGGATCCATGATGGTTGCTAGCAAGCCTCGATTGGAAAAAAGAACCTTTGAGCTGACATTAAGACTTAGAAAGGCGAGTGGCAATGCTGCCACGCTTTGGGTGAATTTGTGTCGTGATCTTGCTTTTTCCAACTTCTTCCAACTTCGAACTAAAGGTGTTAGGGGGTCAGGACATTGGGCACCATCTCATCGCATAAATGATGTTACACATACTTCAGTGGGTCCGGTAATACTGTAGTACTATGTAGAGATATTTGCTAGAAGGCCGAAGGCCCTATGCGACATCGCTTTTCGTAGTGCTTACTCGAAACCGCAACAGGACTTATTGAATACACGAGGATTCATACGCCACAGCAAGTTATAGGGTTGCATAGAAGGATGACGTGCATGACGGTTGGCGAGAGCAGTTTTCCGCCAATCGGCCAGCATTTGGATCATGTGCAAGTTCCTGTGCAAATTGAGTGTCAGAGAAATATTGTATTAAACAGTCCTCTTATAAGTATTATGTACAGAGCCTCCTTAGAGGCGCCGTTAACGAACTCGGAACTTTATATTAGCATAAAACTTAGTTGGCAAGTCAAGACTTCAACCTCTCAGAATCTCTGTATCTTCTTCTATATATAACCTTTGACAGCGTTTTGTCACACTCCCCGGCTCAATTGTGGCCCCCCCTTCTACTGGCTGCCTTTCGTGACCTGATCTATAATGTTTATTAGTTCGCAGTTCTGTAGTGCCAGCCTTCTTCTCGTTCAATGCTCCCCGGACGTCCCCATAGTCCTGGAGCCTGATCCAACTAGCGTGTCCTCTTTTCTAAGACATGAGAGGTCATCTGCATACATAGTATAGTTTCTCATCTTCATTGAAGTCAATTGGTCAGCCTTATTACCCATTTTGGCTAGCAGCGTCTTGCGTAGCTGTTCATCAAACACCCCCTTTTACATGTATAGTCACTTTAAGCACGTACTCTAGGTACATACACAAAGGACGCTATAAGACCCATTCTAGGACTCATCAGAGGCGTTCCCATACAAGTCACGTAGGAGAATGTCACATGCATGTTAACCGACCCCTTTGAGTGATATGGAGATCAATACTGTGTTCCACAGCATCTCGGCAATGTGAGGCTTCTGGACGCCGATAGGCTCTCACATCGGCACTAGGCGGATCCGGTACAGGCATTGGATTAAAGATGCATGGTCCTTTCGGCCCGTCGTAAAGGAGTGAATCCAGCCGCCAGGATTTAACGTTGGAGAAATGCCGTATCTGAAAGTCAGATCATAGAATAAAATATGAGGCTGTTCGACCTGTATGGCTGAAACTGGTATGGTTCGAGTGCCAGATCCAGGGGACACGCAACTCAGTTTCACGAGCTTCAGAAGCGTATATTCATGTTGTCATATTATTCTTGGTCTCAGCTACCACGTCAAATCTATCTCACAAATTCCAGCCTCGTAACCATCTCTGTAAAGTCTCTCTATCTAGAGCAGGGACTTCAACCTGCGATACGCCTAGAGCTTTTTCCGTAGCATATGACATGACGGTTCCTTCGCTTGGCTTCATCGTCTCGAAATAATCCAGAATCTTGAGTGCAGGCATAGTAGCTACATCACTTGCTCTCGGATCTTTAATGTCTTTGAGTGCTTTGACCCAAGTCTCTATAGAAACTTGCTCCTCAACACCAAATTCCTCCCGCATGAAGTCGCATACCAATGTCCATGGCTGGGGGTGCGGGGGGTATAAATTGTAGACTTGAACCTCTCTTTGGGCGGGATGAACGATAAAAGCCTTCAGCATTTTTGCAGCTGTATCTATAGCCATCCAGTCGGTAGAGCCCAGGTCGTTAGGCATTCGCTTCAGTATTTTTGCTGTTCGTAGGAGCGCCGATATCCATGGTTGTTCCACCCAGCCCCCAGCGCTGCTATCAAGAGGTCCGCCGAGCTGGCACACGCGTACGATGGAGACCGGGATACCAGCTCGCTGGTTTGCCATAGTGAGGATTCTTTCAGCTGCTAGTTTAGACTGTGCATAACCCATATTAACGGCCGCCAAGGGGTCTTCCACGGGTGCCTCAGGGGCTATAGCCTTGCTGGCTAGTACGCCAACCGAGGACACAGAACTGACAAAAATAACGCGCATATTACGGCTACTGGTGTAGGCGAGGTCAATTATATCCCTTGTCGCTGTTAAGAAAGGGCTAAACGACCTAATGGAGAGCCCAAAGTCAAGCCGCCATGAATTGTAGACTATCACATCCACCTCTCGCCCAAGTTGGTCGTAATGTTCCTTTTCAAGGCCTAGATGAGACTTCCCCAGTTCGATGGTCATGTATACCAATTTGGTTTCTATCGATTCAATCAAACTGCCGTCCAAGCTAGCGAGAGTCGCAGATTGTCGGTTTGCGGCATCGCCATTCCTGTTGAGACAATAGATGCGGGTGATGTCGTGTTGCCTCAAAAATTGTATGAGAGTATGTGTACCCAAGTATCCCGTTGAGCCTATTACGGCAACAACGGAAGTAGAAGCTGTCGAAGGAATAGGTATGGGCAATGCCAGCTCGCTCGGCAGCCCTTCGACATATTGCGCAACAGTTTCGTTAATCAAGCGATAAGTCGCAATGTGACGGTCATAATGAGGTATAACACCTTCATTCAGGAATTCCGACAATAGTAGCGACAAATCCGCGATAGTAGGGTTCCGATAGATCATATGTGGTGTGATCCACGCTAATGAGTGAGAGGTTTGGCCTGCGAGGTTTCGCTTGAGATGTCCCATGACTTCAATCGTCTGAACAGAATCTAAGCCGTAGGCATACAAGTCCTCATGTTGGCCGATATCTGATCCTCGGGGAAATGTTAGGGCCAGAATCTCCCGGACATAGTCAGCCGCGGACTTCTTGTCAACTGGCTTTACCAAGCGAAGATTGACAAGTCTCTCTTGTGTTGCTGCGCTCGAGTACAAATTCTCTATATCGGACGCGTATAGATCTTCGGTCAGTTTCCGGACGACGGTTCCCTTGGCAGTCCTCAAGAAAGGTCTATCTGCTGACGCACATAGGAGCTTGCCCCGCTGGACACGCCCTGCTCCCAGAACAAGGTTATTAGCTTCCTGGACAAGTGGCCAGAGGTCATCAAGTAGCTTCGATCGCGCTATGTCGTCGGCGACGAAATTTTTGGGCTCTACCAGCAAAGTAGACTGTGATCTATTGTTGCCGATTACCAACGCACCCTTGAGAGAAGGATGATGTTGGATATGCATCTCTAAAGGGGTCGGGTTGAATTTCTCGCCATTGGCCAATACTATGATATCGTCGCACCGACCATGGTATTTAAAGAGACGGGGTCGAGTTGGATGCCGCGTAAAAAGATCCTTCGTGTGATAAGTGGTGATGCCTGGCAGATTGTGTGAAATAGCTGTGAAATCAGCAGACTTGTCATCTGCAGTAACCACCAATTCATAAAGGCCTTCTTTAGCGTCGTAAACCCGTAGCTCAGCATTGAAGTCTGGGTGAAATTCATGCCATTCCCAATCTTCACGTGGAAGTGCCAGTTCTGGCACTGCGACAATTTCTGTGCATCCGAAAGGGGAGATAAAATCCACGACTCTGGAGAGGCGGTCTCCAATTGCCGGATTCGATGGGGCGCCAGCTGATGCAACAAACTCTAAACTTCTAAAAAGTTCTATGCTTTCCGGCTCTTGAACGAGTAGCTGTTCGATCACAGAGGGGACCAAGAACATAGCTCTTAGTTTCTGTTGTGTCATCACACTCTTCAGGAGAGTGCCATCCGGCACCATATGCGGCGGACCAATCACTAGTGATGCATTTCTAAAAATCGCGTTCACTTGGAGTTATTAGCGACTAGAATCCATATGTATAGAATGACTAACCGGTATATGTTAAGAATCCTCCTAGCTGTCTTTCGTTAGTTGATGGAGCGGAATTTTGTGAATTCTGGGAACATCTCACATGAAAAAACGGAAACATTGTGTACACACGTGCTTCGCCATCAAAGTCCCATATGGACGAATCTCTCGGCTTCCGATTTGGAACTACTGGTAAGTTCTTATGATTGTCAACAGTAGCGAATGTACCGTGTGTCATTACGATCGGCTTAGGCAGCCCTGACATCAGGTTAGCTTGTTGCTCAACTATAGCTATCCTACGAAATAACTATCACCTGTTGAACCTGAAGAATGAAGAACGACTACAGGGTCGTTTTTAGCGTCTTCAAAAGTCCTCTCGTATGCGTAAGGCTTTGGTGAGCTCTCCATCATCTCGCAAAATGAGGGAATCATATAGCCTTCAAGGTCTGGCTTAAGTGCCTGAACAGACTTCATAATCGGGGTAACCTCTGACGTGAACAGCACCTTGGTGCTCTTGGTTTGTTCCAGGAGCGAGAGTGTGGTAGAAGGAGGGTTTCTCGGGGACGGTAGAAGGAGCTACGAGAAGTTAGCTGAGGTTCGGCTTCTAAGCTATGATGTCCAACCTTGTAGCCGCATAATACAGCAGCTAGGAACACCACGGCTCCTCTAAGATCTGATATTCCCACATAGCAAATGGTCTCGAATCTGTCGCTCGGGCCAAAGTGATCGCTTAACCAGTGCGCCATAAAGTCAACACATCGTGATAGGTCACCAACTGTAATGTCAACGAAGCCATCCTCAACATTTGATTTTTCGGGAATGGCAGCGTATAGTCGCTCCGGGTCTGTTTCAGCCAGTTCGCGAAGGACCAATGGCAGTAACCGGCGCCCATACTGAGGCTCGCGTTCCGACGCCATCATCGTCAACTGGCGTAAACACGAAGGCCGGTCAATTGTAGAGGCTCATCTAGTCGTGTTTTTGCTGCGTGGAATGCACAAGACCTTCCTTAGGTACCCCAGGCTATTATGCATATCCTAGTATCTCTTTGTCCCCAGGAATTCTATATTTGTGCCTGAGGTCTGAGATATTGCTCCCTGCCTTTTTTCTAGCACTTTCTTTTTGGTATGCCAGAGCCCTATTGGATTGAGCTGCTAACCACTCTGCAGTAAAGCATTCCAAAAGATGCTGCATGTACAATTGGCCCGACCCCTCGTCTACTAAACCGTAGTGCGACACAACAATACTGATAGGACCCGGGCACTGCCATCTGACTGCATGCATGAAGAGGATTTGTGCACATCCTTAACTCCCCCTCAAGACATTGTACATACTGTGCGCGCCACACACTCGCCGGTCGCATCATATCACTCACTTCTGGAAAAGGATCAGAAGCTTTGAAGTCTTCGTTGATGGATCAGTGTCACAAGAATGTAGATTGTTAGGTCAAGGACTTTGCTGATAAGCACACCGCCAATCTTCAGCCAGTCAGAGTTAAAATGCAACAACATGGACATCGATTCGGTTGCTTGCAAATTCGGACACCATTATATTTGACACGTACGTCTGTACGAGTCTTACGCATAGAAGGCTGCTAAGCGAAAACTGCTACCTAATGTGTGAGATAGGATTCCTAGGCCAATGAGCCAAAGCAGCCTCCGTCATTGATTCGTCGATGCAAATGTGATCACGACTTTTTAACGATTTCTTTTTCAGATAAGGATATACAGTAACGATGTTTTTATGTTTCAGCTCCTATTGAATTTGAAAGTAATCAGCATGATTTTAAATTTTACCAAAGCGCGTCGATTGTCACGATCGGGACCTTTCCTCAGGCTTACTACAAGTGAACTTAATGTAATTATATCTCTTTGGCCTGTAGGACCTAATCTGGAACTTGTGGGGAGTACTTCGGGCACTTCAGGTATCTTAGATGCCTCATCTAGACTCAGTGTTAAACCAGTCACACTCATATACTAGCCAAGAAGACTCATCATAAAATTGATGAGCCTTGGGTTTGTTTACCAACTGGCTGTACAAACTTGAATTTATGACACACCACAATGGATCTTTTTACTTGGAATCCTTGGCTCTTGGTGTTATCCGAGGTAACTGCACAAGAAGGCTTGACTGCTCTAGGGCTCCTCGGAGTCTTATCACATAGGCTGTATTTCATGAAGGGAGAGCATCATATGAAAGCACCACACTTATTTCTCACATGGGTATCAGTTTCTGCTTTCGTCTATGGGATTACATTTGTTGCTAGGGCCCAGGTTCGAGCCACGGGCACTCAGGACGTCGTATATGGCCCTTTCATGACAACTGCATTACTCAATGGCGCCTTTTTCGCTCCCCTTTTTATTAGCATGATCATTTATCGGATATTTGAACACCCATTGCGACATTATCCAGGGCCTCGCATGGCTGCTGCCTCCAAGTTATGGCATTTTTTCAATGTGTTTAGGAAGCAGAACCATTTGTTACTTGAAGACCTCCAAGAGACATATGGCCCTTTTATACGGACTGGTATGGATTTAACATCTAAAGTTTCTTAAACCCCCTGGAACTAGCACTTATATGAGATATTTTCAATTGACATCAATTATAGGGCCTCAGGAACTGACTATTTGTCACCCCGACGTGTTTCAAGCCATTGGTGGTCCTGGTACGTCTTGTATCAAAGCAGGGCTGTATGATTTAATGCGGCCATTTGTATCCATAAACTCCATACGCACCAAGCAAGGATATGCTCCCCGTCGCAAACGATGGGATGAGGCACTTGGGCTATCGAAGCCACGTAAGTAAACCTACAGTCGATATGTTTACCGTAATAACTTCGTCGCCTAGATATCCCTGATAAACAAGAGCGAGTGTATCACTCTGCTGCTCTGCTAGTACAGCAGATCAAACTATGGACTGACAATCCAGTGAACGTGACGGTTTGGTTTCATCATTTTTCTTGGGACGTGATGATGAGCATCGGCTTTGGCCGCACCACAGATCTTACTAAAAGTCTTAGCCCCGACGTTAACCTCGAAGGCATAGTGTCCTTGATTATGCAAGGCGTCGGTATGCTACGCTTTTTCATACCAGCGCCATGGATCGGGCGACTCGCGATCGAAGCAGCACCGTACATCCCCTTTGTTACCCAGCAATGGAACCGCTCTGTTCGTTGGGCTGCAGAGCTATGTGACAGCCGTTTGAACCAAGTCCAAGACGGCAACAGCCCCGTGGACGCGTTCTCACGATTTATCGAGGCGTCGAAGGGCATTCAAGAAGACGACATGCTTGAGCGTTGGGCCCTGTACGGGGATGCGTATGCGATCTCAGTTGCGGGTAGTCATACCACAGCAGCCACACTTACTATGCTGATGTATGAGCTTGCACGACAGCCAGAGTTGCAGGCCAAGGCAAGAAATGAAGTCCTGGATGCTGGGGTTCAAGATCTCTCATTTAGTAACACACCCGTGAGCGAGGAAGCAAAAACAATGGCCTGGGATAAGCTACCATTCCTAAACGGATGCATCAATGAGACGATGCGACTGTATCCCGCGTTGCCGACAGGAGGTACTCGCCAAACAGTTGATAAGGCTATCACGATTGCCGGACGTTACATTCCTCCATATACGACTATCGTAGCTCCAAGATGGTCAATTGGACGATGTGAGTTTCTTCATGTGCCCACCTTCTTATATGTAGACCAACGCTAAGTCCGTGGCAGTGAAGACAGCTTTCGATAGCCCTCATGAATTCTTGCCAGAAAGATGGACAACGAAGCGGCAAATGGTGAAATGTCCTCAAGCATTCAGTCCATTCGCAGATGGTATGTCAAGCAACCACTCAGCTTCTAGCCTAGACTCTAATGCTATTAGGACGCCACACATGCCCAGGAAAGCAACTGGGATTGTTGGAGGTCCGGATGGTTGCCGCGATGATACTCGCTAAGTTTCAATTCAGACTTGCACCCGGAAAGAATAACCAAACACGAGCGTTTGATGATCTAAAAGATGGGTTTACAGCAACACCGGGAGACTTGTATCTGCTATTTACATCGATAGATGGCGAACCATAACATAGGTAGGCAGAGAGCAGGATAGACTACGGGTGGTTCTTGGGGACGGACACGGAGAGATGGTGGCGCTAGGGATGACAAGGCATCTATTACTTCAGGAAAAGAGGATCTCTATTACAATTAGCAACAAAGCCACTCTAGATAAGTCAGCCAGCTGGCTATAGCGGAGTTGGCCTCTATGGAAGAACTCATATGATACAGGCAGCTATAGCGGTAGCTATATAAATTTGCCGAATATATTCATCATATTTGCAACCTTTCCCGCTTTCACATAAACGTACACTAGAAATCTCGCGGTTGTGTGGATAGGCGATCATATAAGAAGTAAACCAGTGCACTCTCCAGTAGCGATCTCTAGATAGTATATTCAGATGATCTAAAAGAAGAAGATTAAATACAGGATACGGGTGCTAGTGCTAGGCTTTTATAGACAGTAGAGCGGTGGAGTATAGTCCCTCCAGGGAGGGATCTGTACAGACCCATTTATACTTGACGTTTTCTCTACGGTTGTTTATGTACTCGGAACAGGTATGTGTCATTATACTGCGAGTCTTTGTTTTATTTCCTGGTATCAGACTAGGAAAGGTCTGAATACATAAGTGAAAGCACTCGTGATCAGATAATCCTACCAGACGCAGGCACTTATAAAAGGGTCGTGAGTCCCATTCCCCAAATTCCCCTTTCCATGAACAGAGCGAAACACCCCCCATTCCGATAAATATCTAATTAATCTATTGCTATCTCCATTCTTCATAGAAGTCGTCTCCGTTTTCCCTGTCAGAACCTTTCCCTTTACTCGCTTGCCACCGCGCAAGATACCCCGGGTCCTCCATATTCCGCAGCAATGCCGAGTATCGTCCAAACATCTCCTTTCCTTGGTCTACTGTCTGGGCGACATCAGGACAGAGGCCAACGTTGGCATAGAACACAGCTCCCAGGTCTTCCATGACCTTGCACTTGTCATCCATTGTCAACGCGCCAGCAAACGCTTGTCTCCAACCTTTGGACATCCGAGGTTGAGATGACTCCTCACCTCCAGCCCACGATTGATCAAGATCCGCCGAGAACTTAGACACCCACACACCGCCGGTGGATGGATACCCGATGAACATATCCGGCGGGAAGTGGAAGTCGTACAGGATACCCTGATCGACGCGCTCGCGGTGTCGTGCGTACGTGTCCCAGTCTGGCCACCAGTTTGCGCCGAGTTGCAGCATACGATTTGCGATATCGTCCTCTTCGGAGGTAGCATTCGACCGCTCAGTGTCACGCGTCTGAGATAGACCGAGATGCGCTAGATCAGCAGGCAAAGGGGCTGCAGCAATGACGATACCACCTGTGGACGGGTAGGTGACGAGGTAGCCGCCGCCGCCGTCGCCGAAGATGTTTGATCTCATGGATAGTGGCGGGGGCTCGTAGGCCGGGTTAGGCGACGAGTCCTGGCAGATCTCCATCTCTAGGAGGTGCCGTGGGGCTGATAGAGTATACAGGAAAGCGGGAAAAAGGGCCAGCAGCATTGGATCTGCGCAAAGCCCATCAAGGCGCAAATGAGAAAGGGAAGTTTAGGATGTTTCAATGAGTTGAGCTGGTTCGAGTTTCTTCGCGCGGAAAAGATCCCAGAACCGGACGATCCAGTAATAATTGACTATCATGGATGTAAGCTGCCTGGGCGCTCGCATGTAAGAGATGAAGCTAGGCGATATAACTGCTGCGACCGTAATTCATTTCGCGGACGACGTTGCACCAGGAGATGGAGGCGAAAGCGGCGCGAGATTTGGCTTAACGAATCAGTTGTATAGGTGCTCAGTTATTTTCAGCGTTTGCTCCCCAATCTCCGTTCTTTGGCGTTTGCTCTGAAACCAACAACAGCAGATTAGACCAATCAATACATGGGCCGCCCCAACTGTTATATGACGTCAGAAGGAATGAGACACAGCTTGGCAAACTAATCAATACTTTATTTCCAGTGTTATGCTCTTCAGAAGCTGCTTCTGATTGCTACCAATATCATCGCACGATAAGGTCGAAGGAGTTCGAACAACCCTTTGGCTAAGAGTACATGCGCGCTTAGTTTCCTCAGCATTTGCTCTGAAGGAGCTACCCCTAAATACTGCCAAGGCTCCTCAGCCCCTGGGTACCACCCGTGATTATGTCGAGACTAACAGATAACTTGCAGTATCGTCCTGATAATTACCTATCCTTCAAGTTCGTTCATTGAAGTGACTGTCAGGGAGTGTTACAAAGCCATATTAGCTAAAGATACGGCCAGACAAATGGGGTTCTCTGTATATAGCCATATCCTAGGTACAATGGTCCTGTTGAAGGACTCGTGCTACATCAAATGTCAAATGATGCCCTTATGATTGCAGTCCTGACAGAGAGTCTCATTCAGCATGACCAATCTCTACACGTCCTTCAATACCGCCTCAGCCCATGAAAGTGACTATGCTTTGCCTCAATTAGCCTCACTAACAGAAATCCTCCTCTTAAAATAGTAGATAGGAGGCCAACAGGACCAAGCTGCAAGACTATGCGAGGAGTCCAGCAATGCGTATAAAGTGAAGAAAATGCTACGACTCTGAAAGAGTTCCTATCTATAGTATGAAGCAAGCGGCTGTGAGATGAGTTGTAATAGGCCTTCAAATTATGTCCCTATTGTTCATTTATCCTGCATGTCTCTAGCCGTCAAATGAGTTTTCATCATACGCGTCCGACCTCAAGCATGAAACGCATACTCAGTCTGGCACTCCTCTACTCCACGGCAAGCATTGCACTGGGGCAGGATTCAGATCCTATTCCACTCCCCAAACCAACCGATCATCCGGAACAACAGCTTCCATCCAGCATCACTCAAGAGCAGATGCAGGATGCAGAGCCACCGAGAGACCCAGTAGATGTTCAGAATTGGTTCGGGACCAGCCTGTACGATTTTGAGTACGTCTATCCATCAACATCACCCCGTTCCCGTCATCATTGCTACATAGCTCTCTATTGAAATGACATGGTGCGTTCTAACACTATATACAGTGGGTGTGGTGACAACAAGCAAGCTATCAAGGACGCATACAATGATGCAAACAAGATCGCCAGCACCGATGGTGTCAAATCTGACATTGACTGGAGCTCCAACGCAGCTCTTGAATTTCTTGGCCCCCCAGGTGTGTCAATGCCGGAGATTTTGGCACTCTGCCCCCTTTGACCCATTCCATGGACTTTTGAGACCTAAAAGGGGCCCATCACTAACTATTTGTATGTAGCTTTGAACAAAAAACAACAACCCCGTATCCAAGCTGTCATGACTAACATGGAGACTGTACGCTCGGGTTGGGCGCCTCGACCCTTCGCCAATTGGATCCAGGTATGAGCCCTTTTGATAGACATACAATTAGACTAGAGAAAGCTATTTGGCTCAAGTAACTACCTGCTTCACCTGCTCGACTTCTTCTCTGCGATTTAGTATGGTTATCTCCGTGGTCTAAGCTGTACTGACTATTGATTCTTGCCAGGCTCGTTGTGATGATCCTAAGAAGAGATGCACAATTGAGTGCCCCAAGGCATTGGAAGATGAGGACGAGGCCCGTACTAGGGCTTACAGCATCAACCCTTCCGAGTTGAATGGTCGAGATTGGCCATACATCAACTTTTGTTCACCCTTCTTTGAACTAAAGTCACTTGGTGATGCAGTGAAGGATACATCGAGCAACCCCGATCCACGCACCAGATTTAATCTTGAGAACTACATCAGCAAAGGCAAGCACCTTCCACGCGTTTTCTTCACAAGACTCCTTGACAATTTGCCCCTCTTGTACCATCCACTACTTATCTACAGCCCCTTTGACTCCTCCTTTCAGATACTAACATTAGGAAAACGACAATATAGCTAGCACATTTCTCCACGAGCTCTTACATATTGACCTGGCTGCCGACTCGGTCAAAGGTAACCCGAACCCAAAAATCCGCGACCTCAAAATCCGATTTTACTACAATAGGCAGGACGGCTCACTGGTGCTTTCCAACTTCTACGGGGCGTACGGGTCACTGTACGCCAAGATCCTCGCTCGGTTCGTGCCACGGGTCGGCGATAAGACGACGGGCTACTATGTGCAGCGCAATGACGATAATCTGAGCCGGTTCGCGCTAGCTAAGTACATCGAGAAGCGGATCGGCAGCTACCCGTTCCTCCCTCAGGTCTACTGGCGCCTCGACGAGATTCAGGAGCCGAATCACCGTCCGAATTCGATTGGTGTCGCATGGGAGAACGACCCGGAACACGGGGCCGTGCTGAACTTGACCGATGCGACCATTATGCAGGCGCTTCCGGACGAGAACGGAGAATGTCCCACCGGCACTGATTTGGGCGAGGACGACTACGAGGCCGCGGCAGCAGCAGCGGACGAGGAGTACCCCAGTTCTTATCTAGACGCGCAGAAGGAGTGGTTCGAGATAATCGAGCAGGCGTCCAGCTCCGGTACCTGCAAGCTGAACGTAACGGAGATATGGACCTGCGAGCCCGTCGAGTCTAACCTGTACACCACCGTCTCTATCGCGGACGCTAACGGACGTTATCTACTCGACGCCAGGCTCTACGCGGAGTCTCGGGCTGCCCATTAACGATGCCAGTCCGCTCGAGCTGCAGGAGGGCGGAATGAAGGAGACGCTCAAGATCGTGGGCGAGCACACCAATGACTATATCCAGTTCTATTACGGCGACGTCGCCTGGAGGACGACTACGGATAGCGGTCCGGCGAGCTGTAAGATAATCGGTGATAACTGGGACCAGAATGGTCCGGCTAATTGCCCCAGCCCCGCCATTGTAAGTGAATAGCCCCCATAGCAACCCGCGTGCCGAGGTAGACGCTAACACAGGAGGGCTTTTCAGACTAGGCATTTTGAGTGCCAATACCCTTGCTAGTTGGTTACTACCCGATATAGACCATTGGATCTGTGTCATCTAACGAGGCGGCTTAAAGGCGCGGATATAGTGACTTGTTACGGCGAGCTGTGTGTGAATATCAATTATTGTTATCATGATATAAACTTTTCTTTAACACGAATAAAATTTCTATGAAATATAAACTCCTTCCTTTCCGGTATTTTCTCACTAGGTAGGTAAAGTAGAATCTAAATACGGCGATGCCGTCCGCGACGTTACCGCTTTTGAGATATGTCTCGCGCCATATAAGCCGTCACGGGTGACAGAGAAAATGATTAACAATATCTACAACACACTGAAATGCTGTGGGAGTCTCGTGTTGATTGACGAAGAAGAACTAACCATTCGTTTAATACATCAGAGTGTCGCACAGTTCCTCATTGAGGCCAACGAAGAGCCACATGAATGGGCTTTCACATCCCAGCAAGCGGATCATTATATTGGCGAGGTTGCAATGATTTATCTTAGCTTCTCATCCTTTGAGCAGCGTCTTTCTACGTCACCTAATTCAGATATTGGTCGACGCAATGGAAGACGAGACGGATGAGTCGAATGAACCACCGGACGAGTCTGTGACGTATTCCCGGGACGAGTATTCTGAGGACAATAACCATTCCATTAATGACTCTGCGGCGGAGAGGGAAAACGACAATGCCGAAGATGATGAGTAAGACGGTGAAAGTAATCGCTATGCTTGCTTATCTCTTAAGGTTTTGTCACTCACTAAGATTTGACTCACCATCGATCTGGGCCCTGCAAGTGAGTGTAGCACACATCCAGCTATGAGGAAGCGATTTATTAGAAACGTTTTCAACTAAGTCTATCATTTTCCAAGATCAGCTCATGAAATTATGATAATTTTATTTATCCCATTATATAGCTACTTAGGTTGACGATTTTATAATTCAGGAATAGTAAGTCGCATATGACGAATTACCCCCCAATGCCTTAACGAACTCTCCTGCAATGATCTCATCTGGCTTTTGTGTTAGCATCACACCACCCATTCAATGGATCGTCATCAACTTACCAGCCCTCTCAGAAGGATGTAGCGAATCGTACCTAGAAATCATGAGCCTAGCTCTCTAAATTAGGGTTTAAAGGAACTTACCATAAGAAACTGGAAAGAGGGTGCGGTGAGTTAACGCATCCATTTGAGGAAGTCGGGTCTGGGCAGGTATGATAGAAACCCGTGACGTTGGCAGGCGCTGTCAGGTACTTTTCAGGCGCATTGTAAATATCGAGGAGGATCTGATGAGTATCAAACAGGATGAATGAAGCACCGGGCCACCTCTTCTTGACGAGAAGTTGGAATGGCACGCCGTAGTCATAGACAGTGTTTCCGGTAGTCACGAATTCAAGAATCTTCTCCTCGTATTCAAGCGTGTTGTAAGCTGTCTTGTTCGGCCAGTAATTCACATTGCCAGCGCCTCCATGTGGTATTGCCGTATACAGCGGGGTTTTGTTAAGTGGTGCTAGTGTCCAGAGCGCGAATCGTCGTCCTCCAGTGCTGTAGAGTCCGTCGAACGCCGACCATAGGCACTCGATGTAGTCAGTGATAACCTTTCCCGGCAGCTGCTTGTCGAGAAGGAAGCCGCCGACTCCTAGGTCGTTGGTGCCGTCCCAGAGGACGTAGACCGTATTATCCGCCGTGCGGCCGCGGAGAAATGTTGATTTGGGGTTGGCGCTTGCGTACTTGACGTCAGCCTTGAAAGCTGGGACTTCGTAGTCGATGACTGAGGGGAACGGGCCCTTGACCGCATCGAGATACCGATATACGATCTCGTTTGAGCAGACCGCGCCAGAGACTATATTGAGCAGTCAGACGATATTCCATCTCCAGTATACTACGGTTGCCGGTACTCACCAGCATAGTTATATGTTGTAGCTCCAAGAGCCTGCGAAGCATAGTGAGGCCATGAGTAGCCGCCTCCAGGAGTGGAATTCGAAGCCGGTATCAAGGTGCCAGGGGGAACACTGCCAGTGGTTTCCAAGGCCTGCAAACGCCCTTCATCGGTGTAGCTGTCGCCAAACACAATCAGATTTTTAACGGCAAGGCTAGCGCCAGCATCAATTCCGGAAGCAGCAGCAAAGCTCCCAAGCAACAGAGCTTGGAACAGCATGGTGCCTCTAGATTAAAGATACAGAAAAGAATACCTGTAACTGGAAGAAGAGAGACGCGGGATGCCACGATTCTTGCTTCCCCGATCTATCCATCGCGGCCCTGATTTATATTTCTCTCCACCGGGTACTTCGGCCAAGCTAGGCTTGTTGTCGTCAACAGCTCTGGGCCTAGTGGGAGGCAATCCCCGAAGAATCGGTCCTTCGCAACTTCTCGACTACCGGGCATGCATGGTTGCCCACAGCGCCATTCCCGTTCTACCCCGCATGCCTGCATAGGTAGTATTTGGGGAAATCTGGAGGTTGGGCTCACCTCGACCTAATTGAGAGTGGCGATCGGCGAGGAGCCCTGTTGGTATGAGGGCGTGCCATCTCAGTCACGAAGGGGAAGCACAATTCTGGTCGGTTCATCAGACATACAAAGATACACGCCACATTCTCGACAGCTGCAATAAAGCGAGTGTTTTGATCGCTGAAAGTAGGCCGCGGAGATACGAGAAATAGAGATGGTATCTGCGCCACAATAGTTAGCGGGTAGACATATCGCATCGCCCATGCAGACTTACAATGTCGGTCAAGAATTCGAGCGCGCGAGCCCAGCTCGGCCCAACACGGCGATTGTTCGGTATTATCACCGTCTTGGAGATGTTAAATTGTGTAAACTACATCTCTTACTCATGGATTCTGTACTGATTACTACGACATAAAAAGTAACAGCAAGATTGACGCGGAATTACAGGTCTACAAGATGATAATGCCGTAGCGTTGCGCTAATATTTGTATGTACAGGCAGGGGATATTTGGTGGAAAATCAGCTATGTCTACTTTACTCGACAGGGGCATTGAGTGGCAAAAAGGCATCGAGACAGATCAGCAGCAATTCTTCTACCAAAAATTATATGACAGCCTCGTGAATAACAGTACTCTTGCCTTTCTAGTGCTTAGCGCAGCGCTACACCATTATCATCCTGTCGACCTGTACAGTAAATGTATAACCGCATCATCACGATAACTAAAATGGAAGGTAAGTTGAAGAGATCTTGTTGTCTACCTAATCTTCGCTAGTGACAAAACCTAGAGATAATCAGGCAGCCATCCGATTGGTCAAAAAGCCGCTTGATGAAGCCAATTAAATTCTTTCGGAGATAAGAAGGTAGGATGAGCGAGATCGTCCACCCGAGCCACCCTCTTGAAGAAAGATAGACAATTTAATGTCCAGAGCCAGACTTAACCTATGTAACATTACTGACTCTATTGCCAGCCTATTCATAGTCATTATCGTGAGCGTGAACTATATATCAGTCCACGTTCTCATAAGTGAGCTCGACGAGGCTACTCAGGCGGGTACACAGTGGCACTGCTCATAGCGGCGGCCAACGGGCCCCCAACCCCGAAACAAATGCCTTCCGACTTGCCCCGAAGGGCCGACCAAACGTAGCCAAGGCAGAGACGGTGGTTGCGGCAGGAGCGGGCGGGCGACGCAACAACAGTGGGCGCAGGCGTAGACGAGGCCTGGGGCACCTAGTCGTCAAAGTTACCAGAACTGCCTATAGACGGTCACAGCGAGCAAGCCGTCAGGTCCCAGCTACCAGTATGGATGCGGCGGGCAGTGGGTGACGGAATCGCAGGAACCAGGTGCGAGCGAGCGCGCGAGCAGGAGCAGCGTCCGCGGGAGGGGGGCAAGGGCGAGCGCCGCGGCGGCAGCGACAGCAGCGCATAGTCGGGGCGACCCGAGAAGATCCCCTTATCATCCCCGAAGAGGATTCAGAGAGGACACTACGTAGTTATGTTAGCCAAGGTTATTAAGCAAGCTTAAAAGCTTACTTACCTAACGGGTGCCGAGATACCGCGGGTGGCAAGCGCGACAAGCCAGTTATGACGCCCCAGATGCCAGAGAGACAACGGGCGAAGGCTTCAATAACTTCCTGTTAATGCGCCCAAGGCCACATCTTCAGCCACGTATGAGAACACAGGGATTGGGGGGCGGGTTCGACATATTCGACCTTGTCGCGTTTAGATGAGGCAAAGGGTTTTGATTGTCCAAGGGGCTCCCTGTCGTAACGTCAAGTTGGAGATCATCACAAAATTCCTAACGGACAGTTTGGCTCGATCTATGCAAGCCTGCCGTCTCCTCTCTCCTAAAACATGTCGTCAGATAGTACCCGTGAGGCAAGAAGCGAGATTTGACGCGAGAGCATCAAGTGATTTGCCTCTTCCTCAGACAGTCATTTAAGTAGATATTGATAGCCTCCGACTTCACTCTTCCAGACACAGTCTAGGTAACTCACAGGGATCATGGCCATGACCGTCAGCTTGTAGTAACAGTTGACATTATATAATATTATCAGTCTTTGTCTACATTACATTTCGTTTCCGTCTCTTGGTAACCCTATCAGACCGGGACATTGATAAGCTTAGCTGGAACGCCTATACTAGCAAAACCGAAAATCTAGCTAAGCTGGTTGCACGAGAACGCAGGGACCAACATACCCTCCATACAGCGTCTCACTACCTTCGTCAATTTTGACTCTCTTGAGTAGAGGCTCGTCGCTTGTGTTCGTGACGTCCTGCAGGGGCTTGCGAGGGTGATTAATACGATACAATACCACTTGATCAAGACATCTGCAATGTCCGTTTCGGAGTCTTCGTGTTCCTGCAGTCCTGCCTTCATGTCCACACATGCTGACAACACTCGGGCTCGACCCGCGTTGTTATCAATAACCCCCTGTCCTGGCTCTTTCTCACTTCCTCCCATATATATCGTCATCGACCTGGCGCGGGTATTTACAGACGCAAGAACGGCATGTTCAAAATCGGCCGTACTATCCAACGATTATACGGCCGTTAAGCACCACGACTCCGAAGCTTCAACGGGCCTTGTTCGATGCTTATACAAAACCGCCCGCCAGGCTGAGTTAGAACAAAAATCAAGGAGTTAATGTGCCTCGGGGGAGGAAAAGTGGTCATTAGCGGCAGCAGTGGTACCATCGCGGCACACTTACGGTATATAGCGGCAGCAAGAACGGGTCGATAATAGGTCGTAAGTGCAGGAGGTTTTCACCCGGCTACGGCACGGTTTTTACCTGTACAATGATGCCAGCTCCAGTATAGTGAATAGCATCGTTAGTCCGAGTAGTGCAATATATCTTCATCGATCAGGCCGGGGTCCATCATCCCCATATCCTCCAAACTGAGATCTTCCTGTGCCTCGGGCATTGGGACGGGATCAATCTTGAGTGCTTGGCTATGGGGACCGTATCCCATAAGGAACTCGCGGGTTTCGGCAGTTACCTGACTTGCCAAGGTGTAAGCAATTCCTCGACGTAAGGAGCACCCAACAACAAGCGCAAGGTATCCTAGGTAGCAAGCTGAGTCGGTAAGAGCTTGGGCATCGGGATGAGCCCATCGACCTGTTGTCCCTTGGCCCAGCGGATGGTAATATTGGCTCGGATGTCAATGCAAGAAGGGTCTTCGACGCACTGGAATGAGAAGAACTCTACATCTTCCCATTTCAAATGCATGTGCTGTGGTCTTTTTGTGCTCCATGCAAGTTCCCTCTTCCACACGTGTCCACAAGAAGGCACATGTAAAGGGTCAGGTTCAGTACGAGCCGCATGTCATGGATGTGTTGAGGTACTCGCTGTCGTATAGTCTGTCAAGCAAGTATGTGAGATCTTGAGAATGTGCGACAGCCTTAGGTCTCATTGCGGTGTTGAGGCCTTCTTGCTCAACCAAATCGTTGTTGATGGACTTAAAAAGCTCATGTCTAACAACTCTGAAATGGCCGGAACGTGAGTCGTCCGGCTGAGACTCTCGTCTCAGGATGCCAAACAGCTGAGACATGTATGTGCAGATATTAGATGCCCGAGTGATGACATCAGTGATTTTACCGAATCTGGACCGAGAAAGATACCGAGCATAAGCTTTCAACAGCTCGATGTCGGGCAATTTTGCCCCGAGAGAGAAGAATTCCGACGCTGCATCGACATCTGGGTACTCCTCTGTCATGTACTCCAGGAAAGCGACTTTGGCCCTATTGAGTTGGCTGGCTGTGGTCTGAGCGAGCAGCTTGTTGGACAGCGTCCGGGTTTGGTTATTCTGCTCTTCAAGTTGTGTGGGAGACAGAGCTGCCTGAGTCGCCTGGTATCTGGCACGACGCCGTTCCGCGTAAATCTGCTCTCTTCTTGAAGACATATTCGGCCAGTGAGAGGTGCTGATGTGACTATGTCTATGTCCTGCAGTCTACGAGTGGGAATTAGCTTGGATGTGGACCTGGGTAGGTGAATGAGAATAGATATGGTGAAGGAGAAGAGAGGGGATAATGGGAAAATACCTGCTATATTGAAACGGTCACGAGTGACTGCAAACCCCGTGAACTTCAATTAAAGAGGAAATCTAAATAATACGCATCCCAGACTAGTAAAATCCAGCTAATTCAATGGGGACTCGCGTGATCGGGCAAAGAAGTAAATAAATAAGTATTTAAGAATATAAATAAACGATGAATTCAATTGGAAAACTAAGTGGTGAGGTCCAGAAAACTGAGGTGTGTCTGGCTAAGTCCGTACAACAATGACCATAAATACCCCCGTACCTATTCACTGTCCATCAAGAAAGGCAGTACCTTCGTGCCTACATACATACGTGTATGTACTTACCTAGATAGTTATTTTAGTAGGAAAGTACCTTGGGGCGCATTGGCAAGGACGACTACACCTTTCACCGAAGCCTAGGCATGTTGGAAGTTGGAACCGAAACACCGCCCGCGCGGAATAAGGAACCCGGGGTCGCTACGTTGAATCAACAAGTACGGAGCTCAATTGCGAAGGCGACTGCGACCGGAGTACTGCTACATACAATACTGCTTGAGGCCTAACCCAGTAGGCTTTGTTAGCACTTCGTTCATGCTACCAACAGGTTTCCCCATGTAGTTTTACCGGTGTAATCACGAGGGATCCAGGAACGAGGGGAGGAGGTATACTACTACAGCAATCAGGCCATGGGCACAAGCAGAACGGTAGCGTATAGTACACAGAACGCGCGAATCAAGGTAGTCCTTAGAAGAGTGGACACGGAGTTACAACGGACAGATTTGACAATCTGCTTAACATTCAACATTATCACATTTAGCCTTTTTCTTAGCTTCACGAATTGGCAACTTATTTGCCTTGAACTGCTTCTTAAAACGTGCCTCAGTTTCGTCGAGTTTCTCATGGTCGACTGTGGCTGTTGTTGCCGTCTTTTCATCAGTAATCGTACTTTCTTCTTGACCTTTGAGTTTATTTATTGACATTCCTGCGCCTTCGAGTCTGACGGGACCGAGAGATCTGCTGGTTTTCTTTTTTCACCCAGGTATGCCAACCTTTTGAACTCTGGGCGGATACTAGGATCGACGGTAAGTTGAATAGGGGTGGCGATAGCGAGAGGACAGTCGCGAATATGATGACTTCTTTCTCAGTTGATACACACTGTCACGGCTCCAACTATATATGTGACTGCAGATGGTCAAGTTTCCGACTTGATAACATTCTACCTTTTAGTAGTGTCGTGGTTAGAGCTGCAGTTCTGTTCCGTGACACACACAATAATACCGCAGTCGGATTGATGTTCGCTGAGTGTACGATGATAAGTGGAACATTGGCTTCCCTATGTGCCTTTGTGAAAAGACTGGACAGCCGTGCGATCGAGGTGATAAGTCTCGTAATGAACCAACCATTTGCAACCAGGGTCAACTCTGCCGGGTTTAGCCCATGTGATAGTATTGCCAACAGTAATGCTACCATACTTAGCGCGAGAGGTCATGACAGCTCCCAAATCCGGCTGCTTAATAAAACCCACATTCTGTGAGCGAACGAGGTCGATGATGACCAAGTCATATTCATTTCCTTGCATGCCTTTGGCTGTGCGAATATCGATAAGTTCATGGAAAACTTCAGCATTTGACAGTTCTTTAATCCTACCCCTGATAAGAGTCGCTTGAGCTTTGTATGGGGTGATAATGCCAATCAAGAAACGCTTGCGATCGGCATGGCAGAGTCTAGCTTCATGGATCATGACCAAAAGATCTTGAATACATTCAGCATTGTGTTTGTTAATAGTGCTATGTCCCTCAGAGCTCTCATTCCTTACATTAAGCTATGTAGTATCGCTCTTGAGGGCCCTCGATACTATCGCAAACCGTATACAAACCGCTCTCGGGGTCGGAGTGGTGTGCTTTGACTAACTGTGATCTGATATTCCGGGCGACCGCTTTCGATTCCGGGGGAATTGGTTGGCGAGGGAATACTTTTGGGAGAGCAGTCGGCAATCGCGGAAAGGAAGAAAAGAACCGAAGACGGAGAAGTTAACGTGACAACAGCTCAGCCCTCCATGATTTCATGGATTTTGGAGAGCCACTCACGCTTGACTAGTGCTCACGGGCAGCCCAGGAGCTGAAATCTTCGTCACCAAAATTTCCGGACATAGCCCCGGACGTCGTTCACAATGAGCCGGGGAAGTATCATCCCAGAATTCGGCATAGAAGAAGATAGTGTCGAGTTTGATGATTCACGGGAGGAGACAGCCCGCCGTAGGTCTGCATCAGACATAGAACTCCGCCTGGGGAGCGATATATCGGGTAATGGGAATGAAGGCGCGCATGGCAGTATCCCCTCGTGATAACACCTCTCCCCGTCCGCTAGGGTGATCGCATCTTCTCCCACGCTTTTCCTTTTGGGACGTACTTGTCTAGTTGATCGCCGATGACCAAGTCCACTTCGAGGTGGCAGCTGAGATTGTAAAGCCCTTGTCCCAAGGTAGCCTGACCTACAAGTAGAATAGTAAGATCGCATAAGCGGCTGCATACGCCTAATTACACAATGGATAATGCTGGAATAATACCATTAGTAGGCATATCCAGCTGTTTATACAGCTTTGTTATTCTATTATTAAGCCACCTAAACCAATACCTAATTCAAAGATGAAAGGTGTGCGTTTACTTATCTTATTGCAAAAGTTAGACTACATCCAACCAACAACACCAACACCATCATCACACCTGAGCCTAGGCCTGTTTGATATCTCCTTTTTGGTAGATAGCTGCTATCACAGCAACTTCCTCTATCTTCGAGTTCTTTTCCCCTTTCCGCGGTTGTCGCCTTGGGCTACCCGTGAGCACTGGCCAAGCGTGACTGGCTCTCCAAAATCCATGAAATCATGGAGGGCCGAGTTACTTTTATAAAGACCGTATTCCATATCAGCACCGGCGGCCTCGAGAGTAGCGTTGATAGCTTTAACGTATGAGACTTCTCTTGTTTGGCGGAACAGATAGAATTGCAGTAAGAGCATGGAAGGAGCGGTACTAGGTTTCGCCACAGCAAGTGGATGTGCAGCTGCTAATTTTTCAAGATCATCAAAGAGAAATAGGAGCACCAGTTCGAGATGAAAGGGTTTTATTTCTTGCTGCGAAACGTTTGCAGACCTCGGTGATGCAAGTCCTTCGTTCCTTTGCCGTGATCCCGGAGTCAGTTACTATGCGTAAGATTAGACGGAATGAAGCAGGTCCCTGGCATGTTAGCGATAACACTACCTCCGTATTCTCTGGAAACCCTGTCTAAGCACGGACGCTGTTACCTGCGTCCGGCTCCCGGACGGGACACACTCCTATGATCGAATTTCCGTCGGGAACAACACCTACTGCGTAAAGCGGTTATAGAATACTTATAGTACGACTACTACCGACTATATAATCGTAAATCAGTTTTTTAATTTTTAGTTCCAGACAATGTGCGTAGTCTGATGAATTTCCTCAGACAGATGCGTATGCTCCTCCAAGAAATAGACGGAAGCGTAAGTATTTTGGAATAGCAATCTGTAAGCGCCATCGAGCTTAGTTCTGTTCGTGTTTTAATTCGGTACCTGACGAGACGATAAAAGAAAATAGTGATATATCAACCTACCCCTTTACAAAGAATCTTGAATTCACTATTTTCTCTCACCGCCTAGCCTGTTTCCACGTTAGATCCCTGTCAAGACCGCTCTTCTGCCGCTCCACACCGCCGCCACAACGGTATATAAACCCCTCTCCCCTCCCAACCTTTTGTTTGGCTTTTCTTCCCTTTTCTTCTTCATCCCAGTGCACGGGCTTTATGCGTCTAAGTGAAGATTTTATTCTGATAGCGCATGTTTGCTAGTTGAAAACTATAACTATGACCACTCCTGATTGGCTTCGGCTGGCCAGGGAATTTTTGTAACCTCAAGAATCATCGTGGATGAAGATTTTGTCTGTTTTTTCATCACCATCGCTCCCGGGCGGAGCGAGGCGAGGAAGAAGCTAGTGAGACCCCTATTGTGGGGACATCCCCACAAAGAGTCACGTGGATAGTAGTTAGCGTTGAAATTCTTCAGTGGGTCCTCCGGGCCCACTGCAAATACCTAATGTACCCAACTGCCTGTAGAGCTGAGACGGCAGCATTTTGGTGGCTCACCACCAAAATACCGCCATCTTTTCTCACAGCCTATGTAAGCCATGAGAAATCATCATTCGGACCTCACATGGAATACCCCTGACATTCATTTGAGAAACTTCATATGTGCTTCTTGGTAGAGCAGATGGATTTCGGATGCATGGTACGTCAGGGATTACCTTCCACTAACCTGTCCCCCTGCCTGCACAACATTTCTAGTTATCTCGCTATCTAGTCTGAATGTTGCGTTGCAGTCGTTCAGTCGAACTGGTAGCAACGGATCATTCCTACAAAGAAGCTGCCATCTTTCTCTTTTAATGTAGTTATGTAATACCACGTCTAACTGCCTTTTTCTACAGCCTGGTGGAAATGCAACCAGAGAAGTCTAAATAGCTACTTGGGTAAGGCCAAACCCTTTCCTGTTATCCCAGCAGGCTCTGCTGCTGATGGCGAACAACCTATTATTAATAAGCTTCCAAAACGGCGTTTGGTACCTCAGGGATGTTCCTCCCAGCAACTGTGACAATGTAGTCGTCGCGACTAGATATAGCTAGCTCGCTGCGAAGCTCGGGTATTGTGCATGATGGTATCTCCACACGACGCAGTGGTCTTTCAATAGCACTGGACGAACCATGCTGGTTGGCGATAGCTAGTCCTGGCAGAACGTGGTCCTCGCCTCGATGCGCGCTAATCTTGGCTGCGCTCGGCGAACATCTCTTATCCTTGCTTTCCAGCATCGTATTCAATCCGTTGGAAATCGGGGATTGTAAACCTCGTATCCTTCGTCGTCGGTATCGCTCTCGACATCGAGATCCCCAGTTGTCGCCAACAGACTCTCTCGCCCCGGAATAACAGGCGCCTTCTCCGTCTTCATCTCAACATCCTCAGCGACGGCAGCAGTACCACCACCAACAGGCGCGAAAGCGCTCTTAAACCCCGATTTCTTGAACCCGCCCTTCTTGAAAGCCGCAGCGTTCGCATTCGCGGTGGTATTACTGTTGTTCGCGTCATTACCGCCAGCGGATCCAAGCTTGATACTGATCAGGCCATCGGCCTTCGCCTCGGCGCGGCGGGCGCGGGCCCCGGCAGTCGGATCCTTGACCATCTGCTTCATGTCCTTCATGCGCTGACGGTGACTATGGTCGTAGCTGCTGAGGTGGGCCTCGTAGTCGTTCATGCGCGAGTAGCCCTTGGAGCACAAGTCGCAGTAGAAGGACTGCAGCGCTGCACGGGCCGACGACGTCTGCGCTGGTGGCAGCGTTTGGTGGCGCTGGTGAAGTACGTGTTAGCGGTGCTCGTGATAGCTGTCGGCGTTGGGGATGGGATGTAGGCTTACTGGTGGCATCTTGACTAGATTCTCGGTGCGTTCTTCTAATCGATGTGATGGTAGCTGATGAGATCGTTTCCCGACTAGGCTTCGTTGGTAGCTTTCGAACTTGGTATGATCGTCCTGGTTTGACTAGCTTCTGATGACGCGAAAAACGATTAGTTGCATTGATAGGCATTCGACTTTGGGGTAATTGGAGATCCCACAGCGGGGCAAAGCTAAAGATCTTTAGCGAGTTTTTTATTTCCTTGGCGCTGCTATCATTATCTCAACACCACAATATAGTAACTATGCTCACATAACCTCGGAACACCAGACGTCATTTCGACACAGTTCGAAGCCGCCCTCACCATGGCGTCCGATTCTGCCTCTCTGAGGCACAAGGAGTCCTATGAGACTCTGGCTTCTCTGATGCAGCTCGATCCCTCACCCATAGACACTCCCGAAAAAGAGCTGCCCCCGCTACCCGAAGACTTCTCTACATCACCGCCGTCCCGGACGTCCACATCGTCGCTGGGACTCAGCAGCAGCGGCCGCGGGCCCATATTCTACTGTTGGTGCTCCCTGTCTCTCTGTTTCGTCTTACATTTCCTATGTCATAATCTTAGACATAATTTACTTACTCGGTATGCTAATAAGACCTGTTCCAACAGTGACCCGTATCCAGCGCTATTCGAGCTACACATTCACCTTCTTCGCCGGGCTACACCTCGCCAACACATCCCTGATACCACTCATCTACCGCTCAGTCCCCTACTCCGAACCCTTCCTCCTCATGACCCGCGAACTCTACCAAACTCCTCTGACCGAACCCCTCCTCGTGGGTCTCCCCGTCATCGCCCACGTAGTCTCCGGCCTCACCATCCGGATCCTGCGCCGGAACCAGAACAAGAAGCGGTACCACGGGGACGCGAACCCCAGCTTCTGGAGTCCCTCGTCCTCGAAGACCTTATCCCCCGCATCCCGTGGCCACTCGCGAATATGGCCCGAATTCAGCAACATCGCTGCATCAGGCTACGTCTTCTCCGTCCTGCTCACCTCGCACGTGGCCATGAACCGCATGCTTCCCCTCGCCGTGGACGGAGATAGCAGTAACATCGGCCTCGCGTACGTTGCCCACGGCTTCGCCCGCCATGCGCCCTCCGCCTATACCGCTTACACGCTCCTCCTCTCCATTGGCGTGGGCCACATGGTCTGGGGCATGGCGCGGTGGCTGAACTTATCGCCGCCCGCCAATTGGAAGAAGATAACTTTCGATAAACCTACTCGCAGACGCCGGAGGCGTGCCTGGTGGGCGATCCAGGCTACTGCTGTCTCCCTGGCTGCGCTGTGGGCGGCAGGCGGCTTGGGTGTGGTTGCGCGGGCTGGTCCTGCGCAGGGTTGGTTGGCAACCGTATATGATGGCATTTATGAACTTGCTGGCCGGTAGTACGGTGTTCGAAAGTGGATTAGATTGGTATAATTTGATATGATGTCCATGTCGACGTGTATGATACAAACCATATACTGGCTAGATTGGGGCTTAGAAGGGGCCAGCATCATTCTTGCATTCTAGCATTATAATTGATAGATATGAGGCATGATATTATCCTAACAGCAAAATGCAACAAGCATTTGTTAGGAAAACGAGACTCAGCTTTCACGTGTTTTTATATGAAACTTATTGAATTTTAAATATTAGCAGGCAAGCACTCCATCAGCCATAGTGCATCAAGACATTTCATTACCGCGGTAGTATATGAGGGAATAGTATACATAGTCTATCTAATATGCCGTTGCCTCCTCTCTAGATTTGAGTTTTAGTTTCAAACACCGCCCATCTATGTAGATCATGTTATAGATACAAACGCTACCCACCAACTAAACTAGCGCCATTGCAACATATATCGCTACGAGTCGTTTGGGATATCGTAAAAAGCCACCCCAGCTTTCACTCTCAGCGCAAACTCCATCAACATCACAACATACTCAGCTCAGCGCGTCTTCCAAGTACGCCAGACGCCAAAGCCGATCACAGCCGCCGTACCGGCCGCCGTGCCCCAGATCTGCGCCAGCCGGCGGGTAACGTGGTTGGCGATCTGGATGGCGGCTTCGGTGTCGTTGGCGCGAGGTAGGGGGCCATCAGGAACAGGCACGTTCAAAAACTTGCACAGCGGCCCCCATCCGTCCTTGAGCTGCATTACCAGCAACTTTTCGGGCGGCACCATCTCCTTAACCATATTGTTCCAGTTTATGATGAGTTCTAGGACAAGTGTTAGTTAATTTTACTCTGACAACTTCATTTTCTCGATATGTATAATATGTCATATATATCATATGAAAGGGGTTGAATGAATGACTTACTAGTTCCACGCTTCACCTCCCCTTTAGGCTCCAGCTGCATGATCCTCTTCGCGCTCTCGCCATAGTGCTTGACGAGGGATGGGAACCAGCGCCAGCCGGGGACGACCCATACAAGGTAGGGCAACCATGGTTTATTCGAGGCCTTTGAGACGACCATGAGACTCTCGAGCCAACGGTCCGGGTCCCGCTCTACCAATACTACTTTGGCCTCGGGATACAGCTCCATTAGTTCCGGGATGAAGTCCAACGGTGGCATGTCGGCAACGCCGATAAAACCTGCCGTTACTTCACGTAGTAGGGATAATGTGGCTGCTTTATCGCCCCGCGCTTTGGCTTCGTAGACTTGTACCCATTTCTTACAGTACGCTAGCAGAGCATGTTAGTTAAGACCTGGAGGAGATTAAATAGTGTAGATTGGTTGGTTAAGAATGAGTGATGAGACAATATGTTCCTAGGACTACGGAAAGAAGAAAGCATGTAGAAGGGGCAAGCTGCTTTGATGAAGAGCTCCCCATATTTAACACAATCATGAGCAGCACCAATTCTAATCGCTAAATAGGATAAGGATGAGGCAAGAGATAGATGAAAGTAAGGTGATGGTAAGCACAATATTAAGTGAGTAGAAATCTCATACCATCTTCACGGTTCAAAACCTGAGTGCCGCCGTGTAAGAAAGGTCCGTTGAGCAACTGCTCGACGGCCAGCGCCATTGTCGAGGTTCCGGTACGCGCATATCCGGCACAGATAACCTGCACCTTGCGGGAGGGATCACGGGGAACCGACGGAACGCCTCCCATTGTTGTTTTCCGAGATCGTAGACAGGGGAAGGAGGGCAACAGGAGAAGAAGAGATCGGAAAATACAAGCAGTCAAGATTAGCGAATGTAAGATCTAAGATGTTCCAGACAAATGGAGAGAAAGTCTACGGCCAAATAGTTGTAAACGACAATGGTTAGTTATGAATCTCGGAGCAAGTCAGAACTCGGAATAGGGTAACAGATTTTCAGTAGGACTACTGTAACTACAGCCAGGGCTCCGTAAAATTGTTCATAACACGAGATCCCTACCAACAACACGCAGCATGACTACAAGATGCCATTAAAGGATCTCGTGGGTTAGCGCGCCAAGGGCTAGTTTCATGCTCGGTAACCAATACTCTTGAATTACAATCATATGTGGAGTGCGACGGAAATAAATGCCACATCTCTGTCGATCCTTTCGGTCAAGCAGTATCTTAATATTCTCCCTCTAACAGTACACGTAATCTCGTGTGGTGCGCAGGTGGATCAGTTTCGCCTTATTTCCGGTCGTTTCCTGACTTTAAACCGGTGGTCTTTTGGGTTAAAAAGTTCTATAGTTGGAAGGTAGAGGTTACATCCGCTAGCTGAGCGGGCTTAAAGCCCATGAAAACAAATCTATAGCTCTGCCCCAGCAGTGTGGGTGGTCAGATCCGCCAATGCGAGGGCTAGTTTTCGTATTTAAAAATAAAGGGGTACAGGGGAATCTGGGATCTCTCGGATCAATAACACACTTAGCTCTCCGATTTTATTCCGTCAATTGATTTGCATTCTCTTTGATGAAGTAGTTCTGCATTGACTTAAATGATATATAGTAGTTTTGAATACGTAAAAGTCTCGGCTACGGTCATAGAAGCAGGTAAGCCTATCCGGGATTTCCCTGCCAAATCTCAGTAATGTAGTATCATAACTCGTCCAGGGTGAATAAATGCATGTAGAAACTAGAGCCGGACCTTTATATGCTAGGTCAATCACTTTTCCTATGAGTTCATGAAGCAAGGACCATGAGATTTTGCTCGGAATGGAGTTAAGAATTGAGTATACCAAGTCTTTAGTAAGCATTTCAGTTGAATACTGATGTTGTGACGAAGCTATCGAATGACAACAGTTTTCTCCATTCCCTATTAGGAAACTTCCGATTCCACTTATTCTACCTGCCGCTAGGCGATCTCCGGAGTTGATCCCTTACCGACGGGTACTTAACCAATGAGAAGACGGAATATCCCGTCAACTGCTGAAGCTGTTATACTACTATACCTACACTAAGGTAAACATATCAATGATTGAAAGCAATACCATGTTACGACAAATTTAAGGGTAACGCCTTGTCTTTGTTGTGACCGTTGATAGAAATGAGGAATGCCATAGACATAAGAATCTAGATCTGTACACCATTTGGTGCGTCACTAGTCCAATCACGACTGCCATGGAAGACACCAGTATCCAGCAGTGACGTCAGAGGCAAACCTCCACTTGTAGTATATAAGAACATCGACGACAACAATCCCTAACAACTGCAAGTCCTCACAGAACAGCATTTACAGACATCCATCATAAACGCAGCAGCAACCTAAAATAACACATCAACCCTAAGCAAAGAGTCAGAAAAAGAAACAATCACACAATGCCGTCAAATTCGCAGTCCTTCTCCTACAGCTTCGTCAGCACCTCCACATCCAGAAACGGCGGCCCGCCGCAGAGAACGGCATACGCGGAGCGGAGCTTCACAGACAACAGCGGGACAACGACCGAGCGCATGCGTCAGCTGCCGGGACAAGCGCCCGTGTATGAGTCCTCGGAGCGGCCCGGTACTCGCCGTGTAGGCGGCGTGTCGTCAACACAGAACCGCATCACGGACGTTACGGATTCAAACGAACAATCCTATGAAGAGAAAATGGAGGACGAGTATGCGAAGAGAGAGGGTGGTGCGTAGATGAGGGGACGAAAGGGGAACAGATTGTATGATATGGTTATGATGATGCGACGGATACGGTCTTGCGGTTTCTACTACAAGAGGATTGGGTTTCGGTCGGGGTTATCGGTTTTATTTGGGGTTATGCCAACTTCCTATAACAATACCCCTCTCTCTACGACAGTGTCACAATGGATTATCCGACGCTATCATTGTGGTAGACTTGCCGAACAATAACTACGGTGTATTGAATATTATTAAAAGCCATACCGGAATCGCTAGAAGTCGAGGAAGTTGTGACCATTAATCATCAAACGAAAACATCCATGTATGCAGATGCAGTTGTACCCTCAATCTAGAAACCGTGAACATTAGAATCAAGTTGGCAATCCCTACTGCGTAGTAGTAACTCGACAACTTATCTGCAGAGGCTATTCATCCTAAAGGGTACTTCGTAGAAGTGCCTTTATTATACTAGCAGGGGTTGAAAAGTTATGCTGAATTTGGTATAGTTTATATGCAGTTGGTTTTCGCTGCATTTTTAGTCCCAACCGAAGTAGAGTCAAGATTGTTGGTGCGAATATGTAGTATACAGTAGATTACATGGGCTGCACTTCTCAGCGCCCCGGTAACGACTGAAAAAGCAGTGAAAACTTGATTACGTGTCGTCTTGTGAAACGCGAGATCACGATACTAGAAGCTTGGTGTTTTGGTGTATCCCATCGGGCGCCTGTCTTGAATCGTTAACCTAGCCCGCCCTCACCTCGTGAATTACGTCCACCTTTCGTTTTACTTCCGCTTGTTTGTTCCTGGTAAAGTAAAGCACAGGCATGGAATTTGACAGGAATCGCGACCCTTTAGAATCTGCCAAAGTCATACAAGTCTTGACACGTGGCGAATTAGACGATGATGCGACAGTTTCCGTTAGGTTTAATGGCAGACGCTTCAATATTCAATTGTCACCAAATTTCTTTCAGAATTCACCTGAAACCACCACCTTGTATCTGAAATATCTACAAGCCATACATCCATTCGGACCTGGGGAGTTCGAAGGCATTCGCGAGACAGACGTGTACAAATGGATTATTGATTTATTCAAAACTCTTTTTGTTCAGCTGGCCCCGGACCCGTTACCCTCATTCGACCCTGAGAAGATTCGCAGCGGGGAGGCCAAACCACTTCTCTCTGAATACTTGTTTCCGGAGACGTTCGGTTGTAGGCTCGAGGCCGTGAATGAGATGTCTATTCCACGCCATGTTGACAGCCGCGGTGGTCTCGTGACGCCGCGAACGTATTTAGACGATGATCTTCTGGATGCCATGGAGGATTGGACATTTTTCGTTGATCCCTCGGAAATCAAAGTCGACTTCCAGAACCCGGAGGACGCGCTTGACCAGATCCCTCGTAGAGTACGTGTTGATCTGGACGGCTCCGGTCATATGACTACCTGCTTTTTCAAAGGGTTTGAAACGGGTGTTGGCGACTGTCCGATGAGCAAGGAGATCAAAGCCTACGAGAAGATACATAAAGCCAATTTTGGCCCTGATGTGCGAGTCGGTCGCCTGTACGGCGTAGCTCATGACGAATTTAGTGACACTACGCTAGGGTTATTGCTGGCATACATCGATCATCGAACCACGCTTGACTACGCCGTAAAAGACGATACACCGCTAGCCTTGAAGCAAAAGTGGGCAAGGCAAATTGAAGATACGCTTAAGGAGATGCACCGGGTAGGGGTGATCTGGGGAGACGCTAAAGCAGGTAATGTAATCATCGACAAGGATAATAACGTGGTGATCACGGATTTCGAAGGTGGTTATACCAATGGATGGGTGGATGTCGAGAAAGAAGGCACTGTGGAGGGCGACTTGCAAGGTCTTCAAAACATTCTGGCTTTTTTATTTCAACATAACCCTGACAATACTTCGGATGATGTGAACTTACAGGGTTGTGTGTAAATGCCATATTTTCTCTGTGACAAGCGTTCTATAGGTAAACTTCAGAATTAGGTTGGGCCGTCATCAGATAAACCATCTAAGATCAGTGTTTATGAATCGTTTGTAAGAAGCCGTTATTCTTGTAATAGAGTCAAAGATGGCGGCATCACGCACTGCCATTTCTAAGGTACCTACAGGTACATACTTAACCTAGTAGCTTTGAGGAAGAACAACATCGCTTTCTTGATTGACAAGAAAACGATCAGTTCACCTTGTTATACGCAGGACTTGGTATAGTGATTTCGATGTTAGAGGGTCCACACAAGGGAATAAGTTGATAGCCGCGGGTCTTATTCAGTCAGCGCCATTTACACCAGTAGCTCTCCATATGGGCATAGACATAAATATACCGACTACATATGCCCTGCGACATCTTAGACGTTACATTAGTCAAGCCGACTCGCAGTCCATGAGATTCACAATGCGAGGAATTGAAGAGTAACCGTATTGATGATGTGGCTAAGTTCAAATCCTACAACCATACCTGTTAGAAACTCAGTATACGTAACTGATAAACACTTGTTGTTGAGCCTAAAACCTCTTCGTCGGCTGATCCGACTGAACACAGAAATATAATTTGGTTCGCTTTGTCTTTTTTCTCGTTCCACTACGATCTACATCTACATATACCTAGCTACTCTATCTGCAAATAGTAGATCTATCTGCACATCGCAGATCTATCTGCACATCGTAGATCTAGCTGCACGTATATGCATGGCAAGGTTGCAGTTGGCAGTATTTCCCCGACAGCCGGGTCAAGCTGGGTCTTCACTGCAAATTTAGCCCCAAGACAGACCAAGTAAATCCCCAAGTAATCGGAGTTTCAAGCACCCACGCTCCCGACAATCTCGACAATAAGGATTTATCTGCTATGAACTAATACTGTAGCAGGTCTCGAGGTTTTACTGTTTGTTAAGCCTTAAAGACGATGAATGATCTGATTTTGTCCTAGATGCATCACTTTTTAAACCTGGTGAAGTTTTAGTCTACTCCTCGAATTATTAATATTATAGAGGGGTGTTCATAGGTGGATTGGACGTCAGTGAGTATTCGGAGACTCATGAAATACACAAAATCATGTCTGGTAGTTCGCTTAGGCAGGTCTTAGTCTTATTGAAACGTTCGCTAGTCTATCGTGGTACTATAACTGCGGAACAATGAACACAACATGTAGAGACATAAACCATAGTAATCGCCCACTAAGCCTAGAATTGAATTTTTTAAATTGTAGTTTTACAGAGATCCCTACTCTTTATCGACTTAAGGAAGACTCAAGAAGATGGGAAGCAGTTTCTCGTAGTTGGGCGTACCCAGACCAGTTACGGGATCCCAACCAGGGGTAGCGTTGAAGCCACCGGTACCACAACCAGGGTTGTTACCAATGGTGATGTCGTTGAACGCTTGAGGATGCTTGTATAGAGTCGGGTTCAAGAAACCGATCGGCCCCTTACCAATAGCAATGCGCTCCTCGTTCAGAAGATTGACAATGCTCGCAAAGATGGGAGCACTTGCGCTAGTACCGCCGACACCGTATGTCGATCCATTCCATACGGTGGCAACACTCAGACCGATGGCTGCAACATCGGGGAAACCACGTGCCTTGCCGGTATCGTTGTAGACATTGGGTCCGTATTTGGGGGCATATTTCTTCATGAATGTGCTGACAGCAGAAGCCTGGTATGAAGGAACGGGAAAGATGTTCGAGAAGCCACCGCCGGAATAATATGCGTTCGCTGGTCCGGAGCCAGGCACAGAGACTGCCCGCTCTCCACTATCGGTGTCATTGCCGATGAGTGTGGTTGCTCCCACTACAAAATATCATCAGTGATCTTTCTTACTATCATAGTGAGCGACAAACTTACCCGAAGTGATGTAGGGACAGTTGACAGGGAAGGAAGGCGAGTATCGAGTTCCGTTGTTGTCTACAAACAGATTGTTCGCGTTGAGGCACGAGTTGGGATAACCGGAGTTGTAACGGTTGGCAACGCCCGAGTCTCCGCTTGCGTAGATAACGCTCACACCCTGAAGTCCTAATTTCATCCATTCGTTGCATTGACGAACCTGATAAAATTCTGGCAGAGCGCCCTAAATGACCTCGTAAGGACAATGCTCGTACGTAGATGTGATACAATACTTACTTCAATTTGTCCGTAACTCACGGAGATAACATTAGACTTGGGCGCACCACCACATTGTAAGGGTCCTTGATAACCTAGGTTGTTATCGTTCGGATCGGGGTAGGCAGGGTCTTGGTCTCGTTAACTCTTAAGTCCTCTAATATTCTCGGGTCTTGTATGAAACTCACCAACGTAAGGCTGATCACCGCCTTCGTACGTGCAATAGCTTGCGTCCAAAGCATCAAGGAAGATGTTGAAAGTACCAACGCTGTCGACGTTGATGCCATCACCAACCTGGTAGTAGCGAACCTGCTGGGGGTGAACTATGGAATAGGCAGCTTGAACGTCAAGAGCGGCTTCGACACCTGACCCTATGGCAATGGTAGTCAGGTTTGCCGTCAAACCACCATCAATGGCGACGAACTCCGGCTTCGTATCAGCAGGAATTTGGGGATTGGTGAAGTTCTTGAAGTAAATCGGAAGATCAGGCTCGTATAGGTAGTCGGCCCATTCGGCTATACCGATCTTGTTACTGACCGCCGACTTTTTGCCTACGGGAAATTTGTACAGTTTGCGCAGGCAATCGATCGTGATGAGCTTTCCGCAGGGCAACGAGCCGAGGGAAGCTCCCCCTGGGATGATAGCTGTTGTGCCGCGTCCGTGATTGGTGTTCGCAACGGGCTTGAGACCATCTAGTTGTACGGTGGGCATGACGAAGTCAACGTGTTGCTGAACGTGCTTTGGCAAGCTATAGGCATCGACGGCGAGGCGAAGTCCGCCATTCTCAACATGCTGATAGTGCCAGTACTCTGTAGCAAAGAGAGCTTCTGCTTCCTCGACGGTGCCATCAAATTCCACCCAGTTATGGCCTATGAATGATAAGTATAGCACATCAATATGGCTAGGTCAATTGCCTACCTTTCGACAACGAAATACGATTGCGCTGGATTCCTGCATCCACAAGCCAACTCACCACGGTGTTCTTCGTTTCGGTAGACGGCGCAAACGTATTGGCCACTTTTTCAGCGGACCAATGCTTGCCTGATAGCCCAACTCATTAGCATTATTCTTGACGCAATACTCAATTGGTCCCACGGTCTCTCGAATTGGCTTACCAAAGTTGGGGGAGTTGGGGTCAGCAACCTCATAGATATAGCTCTCCGCATTCTCTAGATTGCGCTGACGAAGGCCAATACGGATTGGCAGGACCTGACTTGGAGTCGCACGGTCGCGCTTCTGCCAAAGATGCGGCTCGCCATCACGTTTCTCGTGCAGCACGTGTCCACTCGACGACGGTGCTGCTAAAGCCGGGATGGCAGAGCAGGCAAGTCCTGCTAGCAAGGTTGGAACGCGCATCTTGGGGAAACACAGCAGTTGGAGAAGCCAAGAGAGAGCCAAGAGAGCCAAGCAAAAGCCAGTGACGGGAGCGCCAAAGCTTATTTATATAGAGGTATGCATGATCTGCAGGGGCATCTATCCGTATCCCGTATTTCTTATCACGCAGCTTATATCGTATTGAATCACCTTTCCGAAGGATGCAATGATGCCTTTGAGAGCTAACCTCTTTACCTTCCTAAAGCGAAATAGAATGACGTACAAGTCCGGGATGAGTATACACACGGTATCAGCCCAGAATCAGCCCTCGGGTGAGATTGCGGGGTTTACAATAGAATGGAACATTACCTCGGGTAGATTGTCGCGACGAAGCTCAGCTCACCTTAGCAATATGATTGCAAAACTGTTGGTCAGGTACGAAATAATTAAGATATCTGAATAGACACCATAACAAATCAAAATGCGTGAAATTTACCACGCCTTATAGGGAGGGGTGGCTGCCTACTAACTTTAGGTAAGATAGTAAGGTCGGTGAGTCACTGTGAATAGATGGGTATCGACACTGTAGAAAACATAACGCTAACCTTAAACGTAGCGCGGGACATGTTTATTGGTCATTGAACGACGTCAACGTGCCGATCTGAATTGATAAATGTAGGACATTAAGACACAGGATTCGGGAGAATTCAATCAGGCCAAGGAAGTGTAATTGGTCCGTGTCGGCAACGGTAGACTGAAGTCAGAAGACAGAACGGCTCGCTCAATCTTGAATTCAATAAGAAGGTCGGAAAGCAGGGAAGGGAGAGGAACAGTGCTGTCAGAACCACCTTCATGGACGCCATCCCACCATGAACAGGAGTTTCTTTTGTCTGCGTGTTGAGTCTCCTTGCATGTGCTTCTTGTTATAAGTGGGTTTCTCTAGGAGGATCATGGCAGCATTTTTCTCGGATGTTCAATCTGTGAATGCTAATTTTGGGAACGGGAATAAGAATTATGGTCGAGAGGTGGCTGTTCAGGGCTCGTTAGATGTGGCATGTATGCTGACGGGTTATGCATCGTAATCGAGTGAGCGTCAGCTTCGCATTAGCTGTTATCGATGCACCAAAAGCAATTATGATATCCGCAGATTGAACAAGGTGAGATCCACCAAGCCAGCTCGCGACAAGAACTTTCCAGAGTTGAATATTTCTGTCTTTGGATAAGTTGCGAGCAGATTGTATAGTTCGAGAGTCTCAATAATCTAGGTATCTTAGTGGAATTGGCATGCGCTGTGAAGTACGCAGAGACTTCAAGGAGGCAATGGGTATGAAGGGATAGAGATATAGAATCAAAGGCAAAGTTAGCGTGGATGAGTCATATGCCCAATACATATAAATTCGTTGACTTTGAGGCAGCCAACATCAATATAAGGGGGAGTAGTACAACTATTTCTTCATCTCATCAAAGAATCTGATTTCTGATGCCGAATCGCTCTATTAAGCTGACTAACCTGCCTAGGTAAGTTCTTAATCAGAATCATATTTTAGGGGAGATCAGCTTCTGATTAAACATATGAGCAGTTTAAAGAGGATATTTTATAGAAAGGCCCAGCCTCTTCGTCGAGTTTCCTATTATGTGAAGGTGATATACCTTCGAAATGACTCGGATATAATTATCATAAATGTTTTCGGCCATGATCTAGATAGTACTATGATAATGCCTGCATAAAAGGCCGGAACCAGGAGTTAGAAATCATGAATTCAACTGAGTTTAACTTGCGCTTAAAGGTGGCTCTTTTTACTGACCATATCGTCGAGAGTCGCGGGCTACCAGTACCTGGAGAGGGTTGTATTTTCTGGAACGAAGGGGAATGGAAGCAGATCGAGAGAAAAATGCCGAACTGGAGATATAATTATGAATGGATAGCAATGAAGCTGAGGGATGGAAGATTTAATTTTTGGCCCAGGCCGAAGCAAGGACCAATATGGATGCATCCCTGGCATTATCTCTCCGCGGCAATCATAGAAGCGAATTTGCCAGAACAAGAGACGATGGACCTGATCAATAATATTTTAATCTTCATACGGATACAGAAAATCCAACGGCAACGAATTCCTGGCACCATCGGAAACCCTCACGCCTGATTGAAAGGCAGATATTGGTTCAAATACGTTGGAAGACCTATTCTTGCCGGATCTGTGATGAATCGCCTAGCGTGGCATAGGTTGAAGGGACTCGGGCTGCGCTGAAGACCCTTTAGGCCAGACTTCTATGTCATGTATATAATTATATAAGGAACTCGCCGTCCAGCTACTTGCGTATGCTTGATCGAACATGAAAGACTATACGAGAGCGAGAGCGAGCGAGGAACGAAAGCGAGAGTGTTCTAATACACATTGATCTTCAGTCGCCGCCGAGTTGAAGGGGAGGACTGGATCTTCACGACATTTTCATGTTTGACCCAGATTAAACCGAACCACTTTATACCAGTTTGAAAAATTCCAAGTCCCGTTTTGAAGCTTTCCATTCTTCCACAATTTCCCCGTCCATAATGCCGTGAACGTAGCTAAATCGAAGAGTTAACGAAATTCATAGTGACAAACTGAAAATTGGGTTGTGACATTACCTATCGCAAACGAAAAAATAACATCCTCGAAATGCTTTTCTGAGGATGAAGGGGACATGTCCGCCTAGGAGAACTACGACAATATCACCCGGCTCAATGCCGACGGATCCGAGTCCCATACGTCCAGTACGAGTCCGAAAGAAACGTTTCTGAAAGCGTGTTACATTGCAAATGACTCCTGACGAATCGAGATAAAAGAAAAGCCGTTCTTCTTCCTCCTCAGATATCAGAAGTCCCAAGACGGTGCCAATATCACTGCCTAAATGGTCATGTTCGCCTTGCGATCGAAGAATAGTGCTATATACTGTTCTCCAGAAGGCCTCTAGGGTGGAATGAAGTCCAAATTATGGCATCTCCATCGATCCACTGATTGACCGCCTCCATTCTCGGACGGCAAGTGTTATTGTGTTTTCGTTGGCCTCCCTTCCGGTCTGTTCAATTGTATCAATCAGAAAACCATGAAGACCAACTTCTCGTGAGTCGCTGAAGAAAACGAAGGGCTTTTGGGGCTTTTCCTCGGAACAAGCATTGTAATTGTTAAGTTTACTTTTTGCACCTCATCCGAAGGAGTAAGGGACAGATCCTAATTGCCAGTCCGGGACTCAGCTTGGCATATAGAATAATCTCTTGGGTGGGAGGGCAGAGTGTGAAACATAGGAGAGAATATCCAATGTATGGCTTTTCTCCATATGTGCCACTGCAGCACGGGTGAATGTTTCGGCTAGGGAAAGCCTGTTCAAGATTCTGGGATTAATAGTTGTCATTTATGTCGAAAGTGGAAGTGGTCAGTTCGTTGAGTAGGAGCTTTTGCTCCTGATCATCAAGTCATACGTGAAAGGCAACTGACCTGTAATCTGGAACAACTAGCTTGTTTTCTTGTAGAAGACCCATGATTCCAAAAACGTGGTCTCGCGGGTCAGTCGCATTCATGGATCCCCCATGCTCCAGCAGCATCAGGAATTTACTAATATCGTCGAGGTCACCTAGCCATCTTATGCGCTCCATACTACCGGCGGCCTGAAGCGAGGCATACGCCCTCTGAATAATTTTGTTTGTCCCGGAGTGATTCATGATATAAGCCAATTTTAACGCGTTTAAAATCACAATCGTGCAAAGTCTGCTCACGGGCTCCCAGTCGACCGCAAGCTTGCCGCAGTACAACGTTACTTTCTTAGCGAGCAACACTTCCTGCAGCACCCAGACTCTCGACCACCAAGGACGGGTAAAGAATTTACATAGTGCGTCCCATTTGTGTAAAATGGTGGGATCTTGTATAGCCGCCCGTGTTGACTTAACGTCGAAGATCTCGCCGTGCTGGGTGCGATGCAACACTGGGAACTGGTATAGCAATTCAATGGCGAGCTTGTCGGTGTTGTTTTCCTTGCCGAGCCAAACGCAAACGTGCTGTGCAGACGAGTAAATCCTGTCCATATGTTGTACCTGTTCATTGCGTTCCATAACATTGTTCTGGTCTATACAGATCGCATCAATCCAGAGGATTTTGAATTTTCCAGCCTGTGAATATCTCAAAGAGCGAAGCGCTGCTTCCAAATTTTCCGTCGCTGCGAAATCATGTCCGTTGACTTTGATAACTTTCGTTTCTGACGGGTCTCCCCAAACGTAAGAAAGAGCTTCGTATGGCGATGATTTCTCCAGATTGTCGTTGCCAAGCACACATTCCACAGGGGCAGGTTCAATGAAGGAAGAAGAACGATCAAGCGGATCTCCCCTGTGGATATTGGACTGTAGATCAAAGAAGTGCGAGGAGCTAGAGAATTAGGCGTCTTCGTCGGCACCAGATCCAGAAGGTCTACAAGTATTGGTAGATTTCCAAAAAGCTAGCAAAACAGTTCGTACTGCTCGACTGGTAACTGACCTCTAAGTTTCTCCGAATGCTTTACCCAGCAATCGTTGCGTGGCGACTTGATTAATTCCTGCACGATCGGCTTAAATATGAGCAGAGTAATAAACATGTTTACCATTGTTTTGGGGACCATCACAGTTCCTGTGCGAGTTTTCAAGCGAATACCTTGAACTTTCTTAATTTCATCCTCAAACACGCTACTAAATGAGAGAATTATGTTTTCCTCGTTGATACTGAAATGGCCACGGGTGATTGCAAGTCCCGCGAACCTCAGCAAGGGAGGAAATCTAAATATTACGCATCCCAAGCTGATAATAGCAGGCGAAATCAATAGGATAATGAGTGATCACGTAAATACGAAGGTATTCAGGTAAAGATTATTAGGGGAAATCAACGGTTCCATTGAAAAAGGAAAGACTAAGTAAGTGTGTTCCAAAAATTGGAATCCATCGCAAAGTTCGTACAATAATAAACACTAACGCCACCCATACCCCTTAGCCCCTCAATTTACGTAAGCCTACCCCATTACACTGCTTCAATACTAGGAACAGAGGTGTGACCTTTCAAACACGTGTTATCTCCGCACTGAGAAATACCCCTGGTGCCTTCGATTTCCTCTCGCACGGCGCCTATTATGCCTTGATGTGCCATTAAAGGTAGGTGTAAGATCGGCATAAATGAGGGCACAAAAGGTGGCGGCAGTTTCTTCAGATAAGTTTCCGGAAAAGAAAGAAAAATGGAATTTATCCAAGAGAACGTTTCCGTAAATTGATCTAGCGGGAAGTAGGATGTTTTGAATCGGTATTCGTGGCATGGAGTCCGAATCAGGGATTCAGTCTGTAGATGAAGTACATACCAAATCTTAGAAACATGGAGAATCAATGAATGTATTTGATAAGGTGCCTTCCGGTGCAATGTAGTGGTACTCGTTCCAAAGCGATGTACGGCTCAGTTATAGTTATAGTTTGAAGGCTTCAGGCCTCCAGCTTGGCCACATTTCATATTCGTTCAAATAATGATAGGCTCCTAGACGAGCAGCCGTTGTATAATCATAGGTCCGCAGTCCGTCTAAGCTGCCTTTGTTGGGCGCAGTAGCCTGCATGAAAGAGAATTTTCTTGGGGTTGCACGAATAACTGATTTGTTTCTGCCACGCCATTTTGGCATTCGAAACTGCAAATGTATCATACAATGCATGGCTTACTTACACCTAGAGGTTTTTACACGTGTTTTATACTTTGCCTTACATGCAATGATGAGCTGTATTGCATGCGACGTAGTATTGATTATGCCACCCGGATGGATAAAAACCGATCTTGTCCTATTTCAGGTAGATCGGAGTATAATTTTCACGCAAAGGCTGCCCTATAGACTACTACGCCAATAGATTATAAAAGATCTAGCAATACTCCGATCTAGAGTATCCAGGGCTCCGTACGTATATAACCACATCCGAGTGCCTTCGCAGCACGCCTGTGGCATGACAGATCTGATCGTTACTACCTACTCTATGTTGCTACCTACGCTACCTATTAGAATTGCCGGGGGAAACCGGCAGCGCTCGCCCTGCCGGGACAATCGCATATATCCCCCTCTATACAGTCACCTGAAATAATATTCACTACTCTAATGACATAGCAATTGCCCTTTGGAGGTCCTCGTCTTCTTCACTTCCACCTCTAGCTGATTGTTCTCCGGGCTCTGTGCGGAGTGATAGTTGTATAGCTTGCTGGAGCTGCTCATCCTCGGACAACACCCTCATCTGAGCCTGTTGTTGTGCACCAGGAAGTTGGATTAGCATTCCGAGCTTACCAACCTCTTCGATTTTCCCCTGGCGTATGTAGGCATTGGCCAAGTGATTTTTCGTTATGTTAATGAACTGGTGCTCACGAGGTAGATGATTTCGCATCTTTTCAAGCGTCTGTTCTAAAAGTTCCGTCGCTTCTTGAAGTCGTCCTTGACCGATGTATACTGCCCCAAGATTGCTTCTGAAACCTAACGCATTCGCGTCATTAGGACCTAGGCTATCTTCGTAAAGTAGCGCAGTTTCCAAGCATGCTTCTTCCGCCAGCTCCAGCTTCCCACGTTGTAGGTATATAAGTGCAAGTTTCTCGGTTGCCTCGATTGAATCCTTATGGCACGGGCCAAAGCACTCCATACATGCGTCCCGGACCCATTTCCTCTCGTTCTCGGCCTCGTCTATCTTGTCTTGTCTTTCGTAAATCTCAGCGAGACGGCGACTAGAAATTATTGTATCTTCATTTGTTCGTGAAAGAAGCGCCTCTCGGCCTGACTTAACAGCAAGCTGCAACCTCTCTGCCTCAGCCCATTTCTCTTGAATTTGCAGTGTGCGTGCGAGATCGAAGGTCACGTTCAAGGTTTCTCGGTCATAGGCACCAAGTTCATTCTCGAGCTTCCCCTTTAATTCTCGCTGTAACGTCTCGGCTTCCTCAAAACGTTTCTTGTCCCTGATAACCAGAGCCAAGTTTCGCGTCGCCATCATAGCAACCTTCATATATTCTCTGCAATCTGGCACGTCGTGTGATTCTACAAACCACTCAGCTTCTCGCTTGACGCTTGATAGCATATTTTCTGCCAGGTCCAAGTCACCCCGGAGCCTGGCATCTCGGCCGTTGTTATGGTTTTCAAAAAGCCGCTTGAGATTGTGTGATACCAATGATCCGCTGTTATACTGAGCTCTCAAAACACTGGCATCTGTAATTTTGCCTTGCCTCTCAAGGAATTTGGCGTATCGCTGAGTGACTTCGGAGCTGATCGGGTGATGCAAGTGAAGGCGTTCCTGAATAGTGTTGAAGATCTGCTTAAACTCTTCCTCGGCTTCGATAATTTTCCCTCTTTCAACATAAGTGCTAGCTAACGATGCACAAGTCTGCAAGGTTAAATGATGCCTCAAGCCAATATTCTCAACCAGAATACGCTTCGATTGCAACAATAACTTCTCGGCATCGTCCCACACACCTTGTTCGCCATACAGGTCCGCAAGAACTAGCATGATTCTTATATGAAGCATGTGTTCAGTCCCGTATCTCCTTTGGATGGAAATCCGGTAGGCCTCTGCCATGACTGTAGCTTGTTTAGCCTTATTTTGGGCCCATATAAGGTGGATGAGTTCGAACTTCAGTTCAAATAGCTGCCAGTTATCAATCCCTAGATATTTCTCGAGGTCTTGGATTTCTCGAGATAGGTGAATTTCGGCCGACTGAAAATTCTCACTTCCATACCTGACATTGTGACTGATTGCAAAATTTCCTTTAATTCCAGATCTTGCGTGTGTTGTGGTTTCAATGTCAGATATTGTGAGGTTCCTGAGATATTCGAGCCTTTCACCAAGCTGATCAGTTGTGCTGCCCGATCTAGTCAACCAAGTCTGAGCAGTCATAGTGTTGGACATAACACCAAAACCCAGGGTATAGCAAAAAGCGAGCTCGAAGGCGGTCGCTTTTGCACATTGTTCACACGACCCGTTGGCACGTTGCTCAAGGCACTGTACAACGTAGATTCGGACTCTGTAATCTAGAATGATGAGCTGAAAAAAGGCCGATGAAAGCTAAGTTGTTGTTTAGTCACTCAGTATATTCGAGTAAGGAATAACAGAAGTACCTACATTAAGACAGCTGTGTTTCAACTGCGTCCTGATCTCGTCATCCTTTTCTGCTGAGGGAAAACTACGCAGGAGGTACGGTAAGTCATAGAGACAGTGATAAGTAGCTCGATAAACTCACCTAAACTTGCTCAGTCCTTCTAAAACTTTGTCAATGTACCACTCCGTCCTCTGTTCATTTGTGAACTTAGTTGAGTCTAAGTGTTTCCGCATAATGTCATAGTCTGTTCCAGTCAAACTCAAGCTGTTGAGAATCCTCGAAGTTAGAGCCTCAAGCTTCTTCGGGTCTTTAATATCATCCACTGTCGCACTGTAGTCGGCTAATGTCAGGCGTCTTGTACCGTCGAAGTAGTTATCCTCGTTCTCCGGTTGCCACCTACGTATAAGAGGTCAGTACTAGTACTATAGATAGCAGATTCCATGCTTACAGTCTTTGTCCTAGAAACGTAACCAGTTCTCGCCAGTCGTTGTTGCGGGCTTGAGGGTCAGTACATAGGGTGCTAGCAAAGAATTTACCCAGAGATTTGCTGTCAAATGACTCTGCCAACGTTCGCTTCGATGCCAGATTTTCGGCTTTAGCTTGGACCTCGGAGAGGGCTTCTCTCGTGCTAGCTAAGTCTCCAAACTCCGAGGGAAAGAGCAGCCAGAAGCAGACCATGCCAAAGGAATAGATATCCATTAATTTCGCATCCCTTATCTTGCAACCCTCGCGAGAATATTCCGGAGCTTGCCAGAGCTCAGATCTTGGCATAGTTACAATATCCTCTTCTGATTTTCCAAGACAAGAGTAGCTGAAATCGGTTACCTTCGCAATCAAGGTCTGGTCCTTCTCATATATCAAGATATTCTGGGGCTTTATATCACCATGAACAATATCTGAACGTTTAGTCAGTCTTTGACAGCGCTACAAGAATTCAAGCTGAACTTCTTACTATTTGAGTGCATAGTTGAGATAGCCGAGCCGATCTGGGCGCAGAATTCAAGTCTAATGAGAAAGTCGAGCATTCTACCACGCTCCGAAGCCAAAAAGTTCATGAGGTTTCCATGCTGTGCTTTACTCATTATCAACAGCGGCCAGATCTCCAGGGAATCCGGACTACTTCCTTCGACGTCGAATGCGATACCTGCGATGTTGACGATGTGTTCATGTCTTCTGATCTCTGGTTGGTTCAGAATAACCACCTCTGAGACTAATGACGTGAACAGCTTTTCATTGCTATTATAGGTGGATAGTTTGGGCAACTCGCCGTTATTAGGACGCGTCGCTCGGTGCGATATGAACCGTTTGAAGGCGAACTGCGATTCCAGATCTATGATCGCCTGCCTCACATCCCCAGTTGCGCCCTTTCCTAGCATGTCCAACTTGATATCCCAATAAAGCGGCCAGATATCGATTTTGTGATGTTGACAAATCGTGATGAAAGATAAGAGGTCGGGGTGGAAATCTGCTGGCAAATTTCCCCCGGATATATCCTCAACTTCGGGCGAATAAAACGGCTCAGTTGGTCTGGAAATCATTGAGATATCAGGAAGCGCACCCAACATCAAAAATTCAAGTAAAGTAAGAACGGCGTGAGTTTGTGCGAACGGTTTGAATTGGGAGCTGGCATAGTTTTCAGGGCTAGGGAAACAACTGTTTCTGAGAACAATACCAAAAAGAAAACTAGGCCGGCAAGCAACAATAGTTGGAATTAGACAACTTACATTATATTCGCTTGCACTGGATCATTTGGGGTGAGTCCCATAGCTCTTCCCAATATTTCACAAACTTCACTGGTGGCACCCCAAGCCGCCGTTTGCATATTCTTATCCTTTTCCTCAACCTTTACACCTGCGCGGATTAATCGCTCACATATAACTTTGCACTCCTCGTCAGGAATCTTTCCTCTCGTTGCAAAGTGAAGCGCTGTCCACCCCCTTAGATCTTTCGCGTTGAAGTTAGCGTTAACATTGACCAACTCACTTATAACGTCGAGCGAACCATATCCAGCAGCCATGTGGAGTGCTGTTTGTTGCTTTTTGTCACATTTATCCGCATACTCCTTCCTTTCAAAGTCGGAAGACAGTTGCTTCAGTAAAATCTGCACTTCTGCCTGATGCCCTCTTTTGGCAGCGAAGTGAAGGGCGGTTCGTCCATCTTGGTCCTGAATTGCCACGTCGACTCTCAATGTTTCATGGTTTAGAAGCATTTCGACAATCCTGGATTTGCCATGTCCGGCAGCATAGTGAAGTGCTGTTCGTCCTTCAATATCCTGTATGTTGGTAGTGGCGCCATGATGTAGCAAAATGTTGACCATTTCAGCGCAGCCGCTTGAGGCAGCACAGTGCAATGCAGTCTGTTTACTAAGGTCTTGAAGATCTACCGGAACATTTTTAAGACCTAGAAGATATTCCACGATCGATATGTGGTTATGGGCGGCAGCTCGATGCAACGCTCCTATAGTAGAAGCCTGCGCCTCATTATTTTCAACAAGGTGTTTCACATCCTTAAGAACACCGGCCTTACAAGCCTCGACTAACGCCGCGTTTCCCGTCAGGGGGGAGATTTCATAGCATTTGCAAGGTGTGCGCCTTTGACTCGGAAACAATGATTGCAGTTGTTGAAGCTCCTCTAGCACGACGGATGCTTGGGGTCGTTCGTCTCGATCGTCATTGAGCATCCTTCGGCAAAGAGAAAGGATCGTGCGGCCAAGGTCATCCAGATTGTCGCCGCTAGATTGTTCAAACTTCTTAATCCAATCTTCTAGCGTCGCTATATGCTTGGCGTAGGACTTTTCGCGAGTTACAGGGTCTGTCACCAATCCCGCGAGGTCAGGAATTCGATCCCGGCCATAACAAGCGACGAGCAATTCAAGAAAGATGCATCCTAGAGAGAAGATGTCGGCTGATCTGCCCCGGCTACTCCCATTCTCAACCTCAGGGGCGCAGTGCGAACTAGTCCGGGAACGAGCCCATTGCGGTATTGTCGTGGAAAGGGTTTGGATAATACCCATTCGCGATATACCGAAGTCTGCTAGCAAAACTTCGTCCTTGTCACCAACTAGAATGTTCTGTGGCTTGATATCTCGATGACGGATACCGAGACAATGAATGTAGTCGACAGCGCCAGCTAAGCAATGGAACCATTGACGCATCGACCGAATCTGATCTGGTTTAGTTCTTTTGCCTAGCAGAAAATCATTGATGTCTCCCCGGGCGGCTTTCATAACCAAGGCGAGCTGAGCTTTATCTTCTTTGATTTCAAAAGCAGCGGTGAATTGTATGACGTGGAAATGTTGAGCGTGCTGGAGAATTTTGACTTCTTCGATAAACTCCCGCTTGGCTATATCAACTGCCCCAGCCTCGAGTTCGATTGTCATGGTCTTTTGGACGTAAGGGTACTGCCGAGGCTTACTATTTTCCTTCCTAGCCTTGAAAACGATGCACTGGCCACCGCTCCCGATGACGGGACCCAGGTCAAAGGGCGTGCTATCCTGGTTCTTGTAAGTACCTATAACGGTACTGGTATCCATTTTGAACCTCGCTGCAAGCAGGTTCCAAAGAAGTTACAAGATTCGTTGTCGATTTCTATGGTGAGAGCACTTCGCTTCTCGTCTGTCCGAAGAATAGCATGATATTTATACTTGATTGTTGAGCAGCGGGAAATAGAGGCCATGATGTTCGCGCACGTTCTGTTTACGCCTCATACTTAGCGAGCCTATCAGAAATACGTTGAGACTTATCTAACTTGCAGTTCTTCTACATATCATGCAAAAGACAGAAATCCCTGTGATTAATTCGAGGCCTTAAAATGCCTAAATCACCCAATCCAAGGCGCGCACATCACAGCGTGACAGGATGTGCATACCCAGCCTGCTTGCCTATGCCTGTCTTTGCAGAGGTATATGCAGATAGTATGCATTCAGCACATTGATTAAGTCATTGCGGATGACATATCTGGGTGCGAAAGCAGTGCGCGGACAGCCGTAGCGATAAGCTGCAATCATCCTTGTTCAGGTACTCCTGCGCAGACTGATAGCCTTCGACGCCGATACCAACGCTTGTATACCTGTGACCCAATACGCCAGCACTATAACAGCGTTGTCAGCCGTCCATGCACCAACGACGACATTAGGTGCAGGAGTAACGAAACAATCCAGCTTAATAGAAAAAGCTCATATAACCAAGAGCTAAGTTATTCGAGTAAATTGTATCAACTAAGTGTAGATAGCCAGTAGCTGAGTCATACGGTAAGAAAAGGGTAGGAACAAGGCTTAGAAATAGCTGTGTTGAGAATAATCACATCAATCTGAGGAGGTTTTTTAAGTCCTCCATTCAGAAGCGTTCCTGACCTCGGTGGCTGACTTTGACTTTATGTATCCAATGCGACTCGAGTAAGCGTGGGCTGATTATCCTCCGTCCAAATGCTAATAGGACAGCTATGTCAGGTATCTCACCGCTTTAGACATGGGGGCGGCGTGTAACACAGCTGTCCTAATACTCGTACTTTCTACTTGGTGCATCCCTAGTTGTGTGAACAGCCCCGATGGTCTTACTTCGGCGTCCCCGCCCCCCAATGTCGTTGGCATAGAGAGATCAGGACCAGAAACAGCATAAATTCAAGATTCTAGTAAACAAAGGTCTTGATGTTAGTGTAAACAATTGCTCAGGTTTATTTCGTAACCAGCATAAGTAAACCAACATAAATGTATATGTAAGCAGGAGGATTGTATCTTAGGTACACTACTAAGCCACTAGCGCCTAGCCGACGTTACATCAACAAATGCCATATGCATAAAGAAAACCGCCTTCCATGAAGGCAAGGCAGATATGAAATTGAACCGCCCCTTGCGCAAAGTGCAAAAGCCATATTCGACGCAGTCCCGCCCACCACTGCCCCTGTATCACATGGACGTCGGTTATCAAGACAAGGCATTTACTATTTCCTCCAGGGGGTCTAATACGTGCTCCACAAACATGCCTTCCGTCACAACCTCACTCCCGTCTACGCCGAGACACCATGCCACAAGACGTTGATACCTTCCCCCGGTTTTGGGACCTAAAATGGAAGCAGCCTCCAATAATTCTACGGTCCAATGAGATCGGTCGTTTTCATTCAAGCCCGTGGCGATTTCTATGAGTGGCTCCCAGGAGCCAATCTCAAGAAGTACCACACCTAGGCTATATACATCATACGTTTTGGTATATCTTAGACTGTCCTTTCCAGATAGGCGGTCGGGGTGCTGGAAAATATCAAATTCCCAAATCGACCGTCCTTCTTCGTTGTTGTTTATAACCGCGCCCTCCTTAGAGGTTTTCCCGTCGACCCCGCGAATTAGGTCAAAGCCCATGAGGTAACAGTCATCGAGGGAGGTGGAGGCTGAGCCGAGCCGCTGGAGAGCCACAACGCTGGACGACGTGATGTTCTTGTGGACGAAACCGGCAGTATGCAGGAAGAAGACTGCTTCGGCTAGCTTGAGCGCGAGGGTGAAACGCCCGTGCAGGGTAGCCTCAGTGTTGGGGAAACAGTCCTGTTTAATCGCATCCTCGAGGTTCATTGTCGATACGACTGGGAAGGGCGACACGTGGATGAAAATAAACTGTTTCAAGTCTCTGTGATAGAAATATGATTCTACTCGGAGTAATCGGATGCCGGTATCCCAATCAAAGCAGCTGAGCGCAGCAGCTAACATGCCCATTTCAAACTCGAGCTTGTTAAAAATCGGCGGTGCCGAGATTATTAATGGAGAAACACTCCGGCTAGCAAAGATGAGTTGCCTGTCGCCCTCCTGCATTGGCAAGAAGCAAGCGTCGCCCCTTGCAGTGATCTTGGCTGCAAGCTGTTCCGAATTTTCTAGCCGCTTCATCTTGACCTGCTTCTTCTTGATATTTGAAGTTAGATCGAGAAAGTGCCGAAGTCTATCGTGAGATCTTATTATGCTTGGTGGTTCTAATTCAACACTGGAGGGAATAGAGGCTCTGAGCTTTTGGGGAAGCCCTAGAACGCGCACATCGAACCGCCTTGTCCATTCATAGACCTCAGCTTCCATTTCTTTGAGATCTGCCTGTCGAGTTATCCACATGCCACGGTTGACAACGTTATTTAGCAGACCCTTCCGTTGAATCTTATGAAGACTCCTCTGCACTTTGCTTACAAGGTTGTCGAGGTAGCCCGCTGTCCGCTCAAGCAGCGCCGCATCCTCAGAAGACAATTGTTGGTTCTCATTTTGAGCCTTCCTCTGTTCGAAATAGTCTTGGACCGCTTTCAGGGCGTGCAGATCCCATTCAAAGCGCGCCTTCAGCGACGCGGCCTCTTCTGAATATGCAGCGCAGGCCCCAACAAAGTCAAGAATCATTCCCCCCGCAGTGATCGTGGTTCCGAAGACGTCCATCGCTGAATTAGGGTGAGTTGAGTACTCAGAATATGAGAAGTGGTGGGGTGGGCTGGTCATGAAAGCATGATTATATACGCCTAGAACTCGGGAAAAGAGGCAGTGCAGGCTCACTTTGCCTTCTTGAATGCGGTTCGCAGACGGATATGCAGTGCCTGGATCGGCGACACCGAAATCCGTCACAATCCCCTATATTTCTCTCATGATAGGTCCAAATCAACCGGGCTGGTACGGCCGCAATGCAAGATATTATCATTTCCGATTTGTCTTATTTGTGATACTGATATGTCAATACGGCCCCTGCAAGTGCGCGCAGATTGCCACCGAAAAACGGGTGCGAATATGCAGGCGGCTAGATCGGCCTAAGCGTCTCTAGATAATATCTGATATGGTGGGGATACGTACAGTAGGACCGTTCGGATGCCGCATTAATTGGCTGCTTTGATGTACAGTGGATGGAGAAAAGTCTCGCCAGTTCCTGTCACGAATGTGCGCTCTGGCGGTTCCGTACGTAATAGACTGGCATTACTATTTGATCTGGAAGTGCGGAAGAAAAGGGGGAGAGAGAGGAACCCGAGGGATCCGCGGGGTTGAAATACACTTGTGTGTGCACAGCCACAAAAGCCACCACAGCCACGAATCTTTACGGATCGCCAACACTAATTGCTACTCACCACGAAGGGTAAATTGTTAGAAATAAGCAAATCTAATTGCTTTAATTGAATATATATATATATAGAAATGTTAAATTTTAAAAATAAATTTAATTAATTAGGGCATTGGCGGTTACGGACTTGGAGGTCTATCAATTGAAATATCACCAGAAAAAGGGATGTCACGGATTTGCTTGTGCGATTCCGTACGTAAGACTGGTATTACAGTAAATCTAAAGTACGGAAGAAAATGAAGCAAAGGAAAGGATCCAAAAGATTTCAGGGGTCCAAATACGTGTGTGTGGGCGAAGCCACGCACGAATGCCACACTCAGCCACAAATCTGTACGGATCGCCGATACCAATTGCCAATTGCCACGAAGGCAAACCACACGGCCAATAGCCGTGACTAGGGAGAATTGAAGCAGAAACTTATACATAGAGGCGAGAGGTTCGTGAGCCTTGTAGGGCATCATGTTAACAACAATGGCCTCGCAATTCATGTCGAGGAGATGGCATCTATCTTTAGCATCCCCGAGCAAATTAATGTGAGTACGATGATATTTGGAGCATGGAGATGGCGTCTTAAGCTGATCAAAATAAAATCAAAGGGCGAATTGTTGTCGATAAGCAAACCTTCGGCCAATTCAATCCACAAAAGGAATTGAGTCTCGAGCCGCTGGTTGATAGGGAAGAACCTGTAAGCACTCCAGTCTTTCCAGGAGCTCTTTCATAATACTTATATTGTCAGAGTGTTGCCTATGGCAGCCCATCCACCAGCTGAGATGGAAATATATGAGCTCATCTACAGCATAGCCCAAAGGCTCCTCATTCCACTGGGAGACACGATTGAGCTGATCATTTTATGCCACGGAACGCTAACGAATAACATCTGGAGGTTAGGGGTATGGATACTGGACTTTGGCTCGATACTGACATGCAATCTGTGCTACGTAGATCGGGGGTTTCTACGTGCAATATTAATGTTAATAAATATTGGAGCTACCAGCAGTAGGAACTGTGACAGGCTAGTTGAAGACGTAAGGAAGGATAGTGAGGGATTCTAGATTCCATAATAGCTGAGTATTGCGAGTGATGAGATTAAAGGGGTTTCTCCGACTGTTTGTGAGAAGAACAGCTGGATCCATGCAGGTAGTTATATAATATTAAAACAAACTCTGAGATTCTTACAATTAGATCCGAGCGCTCTACAACGTCCTTGATGTATAATTCTCCCAGAATTCCCGACTATTGAATGACGGATACTCGGACGTTACATCGAGGCAGTTGCTAAGAGCATTGAAGCAATCAAACTATTAAAATGCAGAGCGAGATTTTGGCCCGCCGCTGTTCTAGTCAAACCACCGAGGCATTTGGGAACAGCTATCAAGAGTGGTTTCAGACTTGGCACGAAACTACTGCAGTGTATGGGCCGCTGATAACAGCCTTCTAATTGTGAACGAGGTTTCAGCACCGAACAAGCAGTTTGTGGGTTTATGATAGACGATTGTATGGCAAGTAAGGTCTATCTGATGTTAACGTAGTTCGAACTAACCGGTTGTCACCCATACACGACGCCAATTCTCCAAAGACCAGCAGTTTATAGCATCAATGCCTCATCTAATTAACATTTCATCTGTCAAATATATATATACATATATTTAGCATTTTAAGGCGTCCTTTGCGCAAGAAGCGCCCTATCAGTGGCTGATCTATCAAAGCATGACCGCCACATTGCGCTGGATAACAGACTCATTAACGTTGGCTGGGTGAGCACCACGCACAGATATGAGTCTACGCTGACGTAAAATTTATTCACTGGTTCTTTAGAAGCTCCCCAATGATCATAACCAGCGTTGCTGGATCGCCCACCTCGGCGCTCCATTTTTCCCACTCGGCTGGAGTAGACAGGACGCCGTCGCTGGTACTTTCAAGCCTAGCTAGGACACCTGTCTCAGAAAGGCCATATATCACATGTTGTTGCCATTTCCGATATTCGGGTTTCCATTGCTCAAAGTCCTGTGCACTCCATATCGCAGCAGAGCTCGGGAGAGGGACGAGAACAAAACCGTTGCTGGAAAAATACGAGACTGCGGCTGAGATATCCACAAGCAGACCGAGGATTTGAAATATGAGGACAGTCCTTGAGTACAAATTAGTAGAGCATAAAATCAAGTCCCGTCAGAGAAATACCGACCGTCTTCTGGATTCAAGGAATATCCAATCTTTCCATGCCACAGCTAGATCATCCGAGGTGTCGAAGTCGAAACACTGCCCAACATATAATCCTAGTGCTTGTGATACGAGCTAAGTTGGTAGTCAGCTAAAAAGAACCGAAATTATACATAGAGGGACAGAACTGATCTTTATTAACTTACGTTGGCTGTGGTAAGTAAAGAAATGTCAAATACGGCATGGCCGACTGGGACGTCCTGAATACGTAACACTACAAAGCCTGAAGTCAGTTGTTGTATTTCGTCTGTGAGCTGTCAGGGCCCCAGAAGCTTATAGGTACTTCTTTGAACCTAAAAGAGATGTTCACAGATTCGTCAAGATTAGACGGGAAAGACATTGCTACTTCTTACAACAAAAAATGAGCAGAGTCTGTAGAGCATCCAAGAGCCCCCAACGGTCGAAATTCATGTACTGGGAGCTATGCTTTAGCCTGGTATCCCTCGCCGAGAAGGGTCAGTAAGGGTTTACCTGGGCGAGAATTCTCTCTTGCTCGTGCCAAATTTGTCCCCATGCCCAGCTGCTCTTGTTGACCTTGACGCCTGATTTTAAGGATTGGATTAAACGAGGGCATTTGACCAAGTACTGCAAGTCCTCCAGCTGTTAGCATTGGCACGATCTCTGCGGGGGCCTTTGGGTGTGTAAAACTCGTTACACATGGGATCAAATACGGAGAGAACTAACTTGATGTAATTTATAATCCTCGCCTGGCTGAGCCCATGAACATGACGAGGGGTTGATAAAAGGCGGAAGAGACCTTTTGGTTGTCATCATAGAGGGATAGGATCGAAGGACACGCAGCGCTAAGGATGCTAGAGCCACATGATCAGGTCTTGTGAATGGACGCGTAGTGAACAGAGGAGTGTTTGACGGTTGATAGGTCCATGGTGTCGGAGGCCTCGTAGTAGACAAATTTGCTACACTGGTGCAGGCAAGGGGCATTGCACTGATTCCCTCATATGACACCGGTTCGATGCCAACTCCAAGATCTTCCAGGGTAATGTCAAAGTTATCGAGCGATGGCAACTCAGCTCCCTCTTCCAGATACAAATTGTTCTCATCGTCTGGATCGAGTAATGCGGTTTCATTTTGAGAACCTCTGACAGACACTAAAATTGTACTACTCTCTTGAACATTTGTAATTGTTCTCTCCTGGATAGGTATAACTGAATTTGCAGTCGAAACTGTATCTCTACTAGTTTCATTCCTCATCTTGTGCCGCATGGCTGCCGTATCGTACTCGCATGCGACATTGCGTTTGTTGCATCGGGCGCAAGCGTCTATGCTATTATCGGCAGGCCAGATGCAGCGAGTTTTCGCACGCACGCACTGTAACACTTGAAATTAGGTATTGCCCTATCATAACGACCTATGTATTTTTCTTAATCGAAAGAAAGCTTAAGAGGATAATTTTGCCTCCAAAAAGAGTATGTACTTCAGAAGTCACCGAAACTAACAGGAAAATGGCTGGGAATTACTGACAGCGGCACATGATCGCTTCCGGGACTCTTTGGTGTCGGCCGGTTTAGAGCGGCAATAATAGTAATGACGTTTAGCAGAAGTCTCTAAGATATCTGTCAGCGAGTCGTATGGTGTTCTCGTGTTCTCGTGTACGCCTCACCTTGCTCAAAGGTCTTCTTGCATAGCGAACAACAATATGTAGACTCCGAGACTATATCAACCATTTCTCAACTTTAAAGAGAAGACGTGTAAGTAAGTTGGAAGTATGAGACGAAATATTTTACCTTAATAGCGCGATTAGTCTCATTCTTATCTTCGTAGATGTTCAGCGTACAACGAGTCAGCCAAATTGATTTTCACGGACTTCCGTGAATCGGTTCGGCTTACTAATAGTACCATACCATGACCGCATAGAGGGATATCCCCACTCGTTTCACACGGTACGACGTCAGTCACTGGTCAACACAAGATTATATTGCTATGGTGTGATTCTTAAATCCTGGTTGATTGAGATACTCATGCCATCGTTCCAGTCACGCCACCACTGATTGAAATCCACTGTGCTGTAATCCACCGGCTCTTCTCCGAAACCAAAAGCAGAGCAGCATCGGCCATATCCTCCACGGTTCCGACGCGATTCGCTGCGCGTGAAATCGCGGCTAAGTTCTCTCTAAGCGCGCTCGGGGTCCCGTCAGGATTGAGCAGAAACGGATCGGATAAGTCGGTCGGAATTGGCCCCGGCGCGAGCGTATTGACAGTGATTCCATGAGTGCGGCCAAGCTGGCAACTTCGTTAGCAGGGTGGATTCATCATAATACACATTAAGCGAAGCACGCATGCTAACCTACCTCGCTAGCAAGACTAGCCGTTAAGCTATCCTGCGCTGACTTCGCGGCATTATAGAGAGAAGTTGTAGCACTGCTTAATTTGGAGGCGATTGACCCGACGTTTATGATGCGACCACCGTGAGGCATCTTCCCTAAACGGACTACAGCCTGCGTCATATAGACGACACCGAATACATTGACCCCAAAGTCGTAGTTGAGGTCCTCTTCTGTAGCCTCCAGAGCATTCTGAGTGCTTGATGCACCTCCAGCGTTGTTGACTAGAGAGTAAAATTCTGTCAGTCGGGGTTCCAAATGTGTTCCTATGCATACGTACCAAGGATATCGATATGATCGGTTCCGAGACCTTTCAATGTCTGCTCAACAATGCTCTTTGCGGCATCGGGGCTGCCTACATGTCCCTGTACAACAGTAGTCTTGGTTCCAAACTCATTTGCGATGTCTGCCGCTAGTTTCTGGGCTCTGGCTTTCGACTTGTCCGATACGTAGTGAATTGCCACAGACGCTCCATTTCGAGCAAATGCCTTAGCAATGGCTGCGCCGATCCCGTTTTCCCTTCCAGATCCAGTGATCAGGGCAGTCTTGCCGGCAAGTGATAGAGTATCGGGCGACATGTTGAATAATTATGCGAAGAGGATGCTACGTAATTGGTTGTTATGTGCTATTTCAGAACATAGTGATGGACGCCCAAGACTATATATACTCAACATTTTGCTTGGCATATTGCTTTGAAATAGACTTGCAGACTTGCTTAGAAATAACCTCAGTATGTCTTTCCGCTTTCACGGAGAACCGTGGAATACTGGGTGGTAATCATGCATACAATAGGACATCGCGGAAGCTTTGGTTCAATGATGTTTGCATTCACGGATATCCGTGAATAGAAAATGACTTTTCTATTCTACAGGGGTGACAGTTAGCCCAATTAATAAAAAAGATCGGGAACAAGCTAAATTAACCCCGTTAATATCCGGATTTCCTTCGTCAGTAGTTTGTGAATTTTATACTTGCACATACAGCGAGGGGTTGGAGATGAACCCTCTATGGGTGTAAAAATCGTGTTACTTGTTGTCGAACCTATACTACTTAATACAAAAATTATTCCAGGAACACAGGATTTACGAGCTCTCAAATTATTCACAAATAAGTTTTTTATATAATGAATTGTGCCTACGTTTATGAGGTGTAGTACCCTGGTCTTAATTACGAAATTTTGAAGATATCTGACTATGCTTGTAGTTGCTTAGGAAATTTTTGCTAGCAATAAAATGCCGCTATAGGAAATGCACGCGATAATCAGAGTCAGAACTGTCAAGAGCGCCGTTGATGGCCAAAAGAAGCAATGTCTATGCAATTTCCGATATTAGCAGCGAGTCGAAGTTTTTGGTTAGGTAGTAGCAAATGTTGTGGGGGTTGTTATCAATGGTAGTGCTGACACCATCAACAAAATCAACACGTGACTTGGCGTCTCTCTATGTTAGTTTCCATCCTGCTAGAAACTTGGGAACTTGTCTGAACTCAAGCTGGTGGGTTCACGCAATACGAGCATGTTGCCCTAAATTGATAACGTATGATTTAAGAATTAAACAGGTATCCGCTGATGAAGTTAAGAAAGGGAAAAAACGCTGCTGAGTGAATAAACAGCGATCAATATATCGTAACTGAAATCTGCGAGTGCTAATTCATACACGCTCGTTAAGTACTTATTGGACTTTGAAGTATGGCACGGCGCTCTCAGGCAACACATGTTAATTCGGACATAAATATTAGAACCAATTTTACATGTAGAAAGTGCCTACGACTTCATAGTAAGTCAGTCATAAAAGATTCATATTGAACATCTACAATAAGAGTCCGGGGGATTGCGGGGGGATTGCGGGGAGATGCGGACTACCTGCGGGAAAAGCGGGGTTTCGCATGTAATGAAGCGGTAAGTGGAAGGTTCGATAAAACTATACAATAGATAGTAAACAGCGTAGATGCAGGGATCGGAGACCAACGCCGAAGGGACTTTCAGGAGGGCAGCTTCACGCGGTACTGCAACCTGCTTGGCACTTATGTTAGGCACTGCCAAGCTTCGGAGCCGATCACTAAAGTCCGCCTGGCCACAGAACTACGAAGAACGAAGGCCCATGGGGATATTCGACACGGGCGGATCACGCGGGAAGAATAAGTCAATAGGTAGGGGAACTGTTGCATTCTAACTCATGCCGAGGAGCCATTTATCTACGTTCACCCAGAGAGGCGAGTTGAATGGTTTCTGCGCATGATAACTGCCGACCTTATTATGAACAGGTGCTTTTTACCGTTATAAAATCCTCATAAGAGTTTCGGGGCCAACTAAAGGAGGAGCGACGATCGGAGATTCGGCAGACTTTCCAACCCTGTACACATTAGATCTTGGTTATATTAGTCAGAAGGACACTTGGAGTCGATGTTGGTGAAAATGATTGAGGCCAGATTATTAAGTAAGGCATATCGATCCTGTCATAAACCAGGCCTAGCCGTGATACTAGCAAGTCATAGTCTGAGAGATGAATGATCATGATAAGCTGTACTTTCCTTCCTTGTTCTGCAAATGGAATCATATTACTTGGCAACAGCAAATAGTATCATACTACTGTAGCAACCCATTATCCATATGATGTGATTTACTGGTCATGTTGTATCAAACTTGGGTTGCATATGCGTATCGAAAACATCCGTCACTGAACGCTACGGAATAACTCCCGGAGACCGAGCACGGGCCGGAGGCCCGTGCCTATATACTTATTACTACAAGATAAGGGCTTTTCCCCCTTGGGAAATAATGATAGTCAATACGAAGTACTGTAATCTTTGCAATTGGATATTTGATGTTCTAGATGAGATGGAGGTAATTGATATGCAGTCTGTGAGTATAAACCTTTCTACAATACTGGAAATTATAGTTGTGTGACTTGTAACAGTAACAAAGCATCGCAGAACTCAAGTAACAAGGAATCATGATATGTTTCGACTCCTGGTAAATTTCTTTTACATTACTCATCATTACCGAGTTTACCGGTGTGTCAAACAAATCATATCCATCTATATGAGGCCTGCTAGAAGGAAGTATGTCGATGATTCTCCAAGCCGCTCTGAATTCAGAACCCATGATTTGCCAAGTATGAGCTCCTTCATATCTGGTTAGCGCCAGCGATCAGGGCCCACTCGGACGGACTGACAGATAAGGTTCTGATAAGGACGTGATAGACTGGATTGGATGTGACAGTCTTGTCAAAGAAGTGCCAGGGTCGGGATGGTTCTCGGAATCCGGGTACGTGCCGAACCCAGCTGCTCGGGTGAAGCAAGCGTCACGAACCTTGTGTCATAGCTTGGACGGATGACAGGCCGGAACTTGCATGCATACATACATACACGTAAAGTGTAACCATGAACGGCTCAAAGGTAACTTATTCTCCAGCTAGATAACTGACATTCACTTTATGCATCCGTCATCGGACAGTCCTCATTAAGGTAGCAAATAGGATTGTAATAATATATCGAGATTACGTAATCGAGCATTGCTATGTCCTGTGCGCTGGGATCAAATTTCGGCGATTTCATGCCTGAAAGATCATGGCGCGGCGATAGACTTCAAGTATTTATGAAGACATGGCTGAGCCCTTAACACTGTTAATACTGGCTATCGGTTTTATATATGCGTGTGTACAGCATTGGTAGCACGCCTCAGACGATGTTGGAAAACCCCCGAATTCTGGTACCGATATCTTAGATAACCAAGGTGGAGTTAAGGATATCGTTGATAATGAATTGAAACTGGAGACTCCCAGCTGATAATCACATATGCTTTGACCCTATTAAAGAGCCTGGATAGTCGCGAAGCAGATAAGGGGTAGAGGTCACGTTCTCATTGTCACGAGCTTGGTTTCACAGCGGCTAGCGGACAAAGCGAATCAGAATTGTAGTAACAGATTTCGATGACAACATTCTAGATTGCGATGTGTAGATAGGCAATGAATTAGTCTTTCCTGAATGGAACGTTGATGTATCCGCTCTCGGCGTCCATCCAACTGGATGTTTGAGTGCCTTGCTAGTGGCATCACTCGAAACTTACCCTCTTAGGGATTCTGTGAGACTAATGATGTGCCATCAGGTTTATTTAAGTCGTCTTCCAGCCGCCTGGATATTATCCAAGACTGCCACATCAGGGACGGCTCTTCAATTATATCGTAAACTCCTTCAAGAACTCTTTCAATTCAATTACGAGAACTAGCAAGATTATTCAATTATGCCTGGCATCATCGAAATCTTACCACCTGTTGTTGTTGGCCCAGCTACTAAGAAGGCTACTCGCCCATCTAATGCTCTGCCTAAATGGCTACAAGATGAGGCTAGCCAAACTGTGCCAGAGATGTTTGATGCTACGAAGCATTTGAAGTTTCAGGATCCGGCATACAAAGTCTCTATGAAAGAACTGGGTCTTGAAGGCTATGGAATTTCACCTAATGGTGTTTCAGCACCGTTCTCTCTGTTCACCGAAGATGCAATCAAGCAGATCAGGAGAGAGGTTTTCAGTCAGAAAGTGTTAGAGGAGTGTCAATACTCTTCAACCTTCAACAAACATATGGTTCGGGGCATGGGGCGCGAGTAAGCCTGCATTATTTCCGCATTACTAGAGGTGATCATTCAGTAATAACCCTTTCATAGACGTGCTCCTTTCACCTACGATGCTTGGTACTGTCCAGAACTCATCGCGCATATTTCATCCGTCGCGGGAATGGACCTCGTCCCTTCCATGGATTTCGAAGTTGCTAATATCAACATCTCCATTAATAATAATGAAGGAAATACTCCTTCTCCAGTTACAGAAGACAAAGGTGACAAATTGGATGAGTTCTCCACCGTTCATTGGCACTATGATAGCTACCCCTTCGTTTGTGTTGTTATGCTTTCTGACTGCACCGGCATGGTTGGTGGCGAAACTGCGCTTAGAATCCCCGGCGGCAGAATTGAGAAAGTTCGCGGTCCAGCTATGGTATGTCTGCGCCATCTATTACCACATATTATGCGGGGCCATGAACTATGTCAACTGACTCATCAAACTAGGGGACGGCGGTCGTTATGCAGGGTAGATATATCGAGCACCAGGTGTTGAAAGCCATTGGAGGGCGCGAACGCATTAGTATGGTTACCAGTTTCCGCCCTAAGAACCCTCTGGTGAAAGACGACACAGTGCTTGTTGGTGTTCGTGGAATTAGCAACATCGATGAACTGTATACGCAATATACCGAGTACCGCCTAGAGGTACTTGAGGAGCGTCTTCGCTTAAAGATGAGGGAGGAGCGCAAACGCCAAGTCGCAAAGCGTTCGTTCGATATCGTCGCTATGAAAAAGTTTTTGAGTGAGCAGAGGGCATTCTTGGATTCAATGATAAGTGAACTGCAAGATGTAAACGATAATTAGCTCTTAACTGGTGTTACTAGCTCTGTTGAGATGTGGTACTGGGCTGTATTCTTTCCCATAAAGCATGTTCATCCACCATCCTTCCTAGGTTTGTTGTTGATTTGCATCAGGCTCTTGAGGCAACGCCAATCTACATGTACCTAGAAACAGTGCTTGAATTTAGTTTCCCACTCACAAAACTCAATGTTGATTCTCGGTCACCAGAATCATGATAAGGGACTTCTTCTGTCTTGCTGTTCCTCACAAATGATTAATCGCATATTGATCAATTAGGCAACATTCATCGAAAAAATCAAGACAAAAGCGCAAGCGCGCCGCTAGTGGTGAATTGCAAATGGGAGCAGCCTAAAGTTCTGCGCCTCAGTGGGGAGCTTAGAATGATGATTCCTTTCTAAAACTAACAACCGCTGTTCCAAAAATAGCTGTTAGCAATAAGCTTAGCAGTAACTACAAGAATCCTTACTGTCACGATTTATCCCTTAAAACATATTATTGTAGGTTATTAAGCAAATCCTTCGTGATCGCCACTTTTACAGCCCCCAAATGCCACTTTCTGGAAAAGAGTTGCCTGGGATCCTTCTGACAATTTTCAAGCTGACGGCGGTACAGCGTGTTGGTGGCGGTCGAAATATTCCTAAAAACATGGCGCGCAATTATGATCGGCGCATTGTTGGTTATGATATGGGTGATCAATGTTGGTTTCAGTTCAGCACAGTCAGCTGCATCGCCTTCTCAGTGCAGCTCAAAATGCGAGCGACTTCCCTCTAGGGATGGAAATGTAGCAATTAGATTGCTTGCTTAATTTATGTCATTTTATCTATGGAGGGAAAATGCTTTACGCCAATATCATCTTCTCTCATTTACTCTCTCCCAGGCGGTTGAGCTTATTTCATTTACGACTTTTAAAATCATATATTCTGCCAGATATGAGGAGATTAAACTCAGAGGCACCGGCCGTGTTAGAGCTTGAAAAGAGTGAAAAACGCGAAGGTTGGAGAGATATTAGCAGTAGCTGTATCAAACCTGGCGTGGCGCGTCAGTGGACAATACTTTGCTTCTCCATAACCGGCACGCTTATGTGAGTCCGCTCTCGATTGCTGGAATATGTCATCATCTAATCTCATGCTAGAGTTGTTTTGTTCCTGATACTTTTCGTGGGGATTCCAGAGGGGAAACTTGTCTCTGAGCGCTCCAGACTGACTTTAGAGAGCAAACTAGTCGAGAGCAACGAGCCGACCCCGACTACCAACGCCTCGACATGGCTGAGTGCGTCTTCACAAACGGTAATCCCGCGTGCTTGCCATTCTCACAATGATTACTTAAGAAAGACACCCCTCTTCACTGCCCTTGTAGCCGGCTGCATGAGCGTCGAGGCGGACGTATGGCTTTCGGATGATGAGGACGACCTGCTCATCGGCCACACACGAAACTCTCTAACATCAACAAAGACTTTGCGGTCAATGTACATAGAACCGTTGCTCGAAATCTTGAACGGTCAAAATCCGACATGGGCAGCCAGCTCGGTGTATGACCGCGCGAAGGGGATTTTTGCAACACAGCCTAACACCACTGTTGTTCTCCTTATCGACGTGAAGGAGAAGCCTGAAACCGTATGGCCTCTTCTTGTCCAACAACTGGAGCCGTTACGTCAACAGCGATTCTTAACACGGTACGAGGAAGTTTACTCCGGCGATTCTGTCGACACACGGACACTTTGGCCAGCGCCACTTATCGTCGTTGGTTCGGGGGAACTGAGCCTAACCTCTCTTATCGGAACTTATCCTAATAATACCTTTGAGCAGTATCACGACACATTCTTAGACGCACCATTACAAGATTTATCTGACGTCAATCATTCATGGAAAGGGAATGCGAGCACCTATCCCGTAGTGAGCTTGGGGGATGCCTTGGAACGTCCTGACAATTCCTACTATTCGTCCGTGTCTTTAAAGCAGACTATAGGTTCCGTCATGCTTGGATTTAGCGCATCGCAGCTGAAAAAGTTGCGCGCTCAAATACGCGCCGCTCGGGAGAGCGGTCTGATAAGTCGATATTGGGATACACCGTCGTGGCCCATAAATTATCGCGATTATGTCTGGGAGATTTTGACGCAAGAAGGCGTCGGGATTCTGAATGTTGATGATGTTAAAGCGGCCACCCAGGGCCCGTGGGCAAAAGGGTACCTAAAATCAGTTTATCTAATGATTGGTATCTCGTTTTATGTTGTTGTCGTCTCGAATGTCATTTGGATCATAGGCCTGTACAATCTGCGGAGACACTAAGATACTTAAAATTGTTACAACATTGCATGTCTCTTTGAGCCCGATCTTAATCTCAAAATACTGCTATGATCGAGCCGCTCATTGCTAAACTGAATAGTAGTGTGCATATTATGGCAGTCGATATGTTATTTACACACAATATATCCTCTGAATCGTGCATGTTAACTGGATTAACAATGTACATCTATGCAATCAGCTTTGTTAATAAGTTGGGGTATTACTCTCTTGGCTAAAAATAGTTGACTATAATGTTAAGCCAGGAGAGCCCAACAACGATAGCAATAACATGTCCCAACCATCGTAATTTTCTCGAATTTTAGTGTGAACAATAGTGTCAGGTAACCAGTTCACAGCTACCTCAGGGCATACAACTAATAAACTCTATATATACAAATAACTGAACACTTCTGGTTTTAGGCACTTCAAAAATCATTTCATGAATCTCTTGGGTCCTAACTACTGCCACATGGCTGCAGACAGGTCTCTCTGTTCGCCCAGAAAACTTTTCCTTGACAAACAGATCAAGTCACACACCTTGAGTTCTTATTCACTTGTCTTTCTCTTGCCATAATTGTTTGAGAAGTTTCTGCAGATCGCTCTCTGAAGCTGCCATCTCCAAAAGATCACTTCGCCTCTGTTCTTCCATGCTAAGCTCCCTGGGGCTAAGAAGTGTAGTCATAAAGGAAAGAAATCTGCGTCGCTGATCTGGAAGCCAACAGGCCTTTGTATAAGTTAGCGGAATTGGTCCTTGAGCGACAATTACTTGAGCGCATGGGCCACTTACTTCAGCAGTGGCGGTAATTTTGCGGGTGATCTCTTGGAAAATTCTATAGTTTTTCTTCAATGGGAATGTAGACATGCCTCCCAAGATCTGGCAAAGAGTTGTGCTCGCAGCGACCTGTTGCTCGTCTGTCCCAAGTGGTGCATCCAGGAACGAAGAATACTTAGACCTTAGTGATTCAAGCCCTGCAAGTTTCAGGGTATTCGCCAAAGTAGTCTGGGTCTCCTCAAGCGTAACCTGTTCAAACAAGAAGTCTGTAATAACTAGTCGATATGACTTCACAACTTCGCTGTGTCCTCTTTCTTCCAGTATTGACTAGATGCATATTGTCAAAAGGCTTTCAGACGCAACTTTCTAATTGAAAGAAGTCAAAAGTTAAGTAACATACCACTGTGCCCTCCATAAAATCAATATAGCGCTCGACTGTTTTCTGGTCAGGCCATTCATCTTTTACACCGAACATCTCTTTTGCAGTAGTTCTGTCCATCGCAGGATTCGTGTAGCGCCAATGGTCTCCTCGCAAAGATGAAAAAAAAAAAAAACCAGAAACTCGATCGATATGAATGATCAACACAAAATCAGAAAGGTCGGAAGTTCCAAAGAAATGTATGTTTTATATCCTGCTATAGTAAACAGGCACCAATCATCGTGCACCATTTTACACGAAGCTTCCTACGGACCCCACCAGAGAGGATGTCTATTTTGGGGCCTCAAAGAGCCTTATTGGTTAGAGCATATGCTTAAGATGACAACCTGCAGCTAACATGAGATGCAAGATGTGCGCCAATTCAATTCTGTAACACCGACGAACACGAACCTTTGTTAGTCATATCTCAAGTACATCGATATCCAAGAAAGCCTAGGTAATCATCTACGGCCTCGTCGCTAGTGACTACATACCAATGACATTAAACAACTAGTAATCTGAAACTTATACATTTAAAGCTTGCTTGCATATAAGGAATTCTTCGTATTCACCAACGTGATAAGTACGCAATGATTCAATGAAATATAACAATCATACAAAATGTGTAAACATCGACATCCGGTATAGTTTCTAACCCCCAACTCATGTCGCCGAAGTATAGCCTAAAAGGGTTACGGGTCTTTCTCATTGGCCCCCATTATAATCGATGTAGAGCTGCTCCATCGCCGTCAAGACGGCGTCCTCAGGCGCAAAGTCACCCCCGAACTGGCGGCGATATGCCTGCGTCGTCGGAGACTGCTGGCAGTAACCATAGCCGTAAGCATTTGAAAAGCAACTAGTTCATTCGAGCCTGATTAGCTTATCCACTCTCCTTTAATAGGATGAAAGTGAGTAATCTTACAAGCTAATCTTCTCAGCCGTGGTCCTCGACTGATCATAGGCGACCATGTAATAACAACTGGACATAGCAACTATCTATACGAGAACCTAGTTAGCATATCTAGACCCTATTATTTCTGAGCTGGCGTACTAACACATCGGGCCAAAGTATCCGACCACCTCGGCCAACGAGCAGCTATATCAAGCTCATTGGCATTTACAGTTACATCTGAGGGTGAGCTAAGATACGTTAGATGCGATTGCTAGAGTCTTCAAATTCATGACGTACTGTGCCGACATCCATTCCACCGCCAACGTCCTGTTGGCTTTCAATTCATCCAATGTGGGATAGAAGGTATCCCTCTTCGTTACTGGGACGGTAGATTGATCGGCAGTGCCGTTGGCTGGAGGGACGCTGGACCAGACGTTGTCTCCAATTTTGTATGCGACTACACCAGTTTTTGGTGGAATATTGGAGTAAACATTGTCCCCTATCTTGTAGCGAGCTTCTTTGACATCGGTGTCCCGGGATACTACACCTGCAGCAGCCAGGTTCAAGGAAGTAAGCAGGAGGGTCGTAGCCTTTGAGAAATGCATTTTGGCTGATGAGTGGAAGTGACGAATGTCAAGAATAGAGAAGGAGATTCAAGTTTGTGGTACGGTTGAACTGCTGAAATATGAGGCTTTACTTAACAGGAGATATTCCACCCTTTTATGCTTCTGCTGTCAGTATGAGTGCCGCGTTCCTTTGCCCTCATATATTACAACTAGTCCAACCAACAGAAATACCATCTGTCTCCTCTAAATAACAATTTTGCCATTATTCAGTTAGTTCTATTTTGATAACCAGTCTAAATCCTTTGCATCATCAGCTGATCATCAAGGTACCGGTAGGAGGACTGTTCAACCTCGACAGCCAGCATAGGTAGATATCCAATTCGAATGCAATGAAACGTAACGCCAACAACAACATCCTTCAAACTATGTTGGTAAGATCTGCTGTGAACACTTTTAGATCTTCAAGTGATCATAGAACATATACCAGAAAACTTTTTGGCTTTGGCGGTAGACTTAGGTTAATATTCACGTACTGTCAAATTGATTAACTGTATCTCAACATCGTTTTGCGTGAGCCAAGTATATAAAAGTTGCAGCCAGTATAAATGAACGTCGTGTTACGCTGACAGTACTCAATCTTGTAAGGCATACCCTCATCTACGGCATTCTTCAGAAGAGATTAGTGGGGTATTCTGTAAACGATCGATTTGGACATTCTGGGATGATGCGAAATACAAGCTGTTGGCACTTTCCCCTCAATTGGGGCGAAACAATTCGTCGCCTTGAAATTGCAAAGTTTATTCGAAGTTTGGAAGCCAACACTATAAGGTGGCTGAAACTCAATCAACCAACATCGTCAATCCCAAAGGAAGAGGATCTCAGGATCTAGACTACGGCGTAGCCTTGGCTATTCTCATTCGCCAACACTTTCACCACGCTGTTATTAGCATAAAGATACATGGAAACAATCAATTGTGCACCTCATCCGCGCGCGGTTGTGCGCTATGAACAGACGGAACTGCGGTGCCATCGTTTGATGCTTGAATGTTTAACTGTTGGTAATCCGAAATCCTTCTGATGAAAACCGTTGGCTAGGGACGTAGCTGTAGTGATGAAGAGCGGGACAATTATCCTCACGATAATAGAGTACGGAACGAATATAAAAGCAAAAACCTTTCTACTCTGAAAACCGAGCTGAGAACTCAACATCTTTATAAAACCCCGGTTACCCTTGATATAGCTTCATCAAACTATTCATTGATCCTATCTTCTTTTCTCACTATGTATTACTCAACTGTCGCGGCATTCCTCACTCTGGCTGGTCTCTTTACCCCTGGAACAGCCACGTGCTATGACACAGGCCAAGGCGGAAACTATGGCAAAGAACTTGATTCTATCAACGGCCTTTATATTGCTTGTACTGCTTTGTCGGGCACCTACATTAAAGGAGAGTCGCGAATGACTTGCGTCCAAGATGCAGCGGGAAGAAAGTGGAACTTCGATTTGAAGGTATTAAATCCTATTCAAGACATTTATTGATTGGCTTCTGATGCAATAGTTAATAGCATATTTCGGGTGGCTCTCGGACTATTAAAATTGACGAGTGCATGAGCGGAATGGCGAAAGAGGCTCATGGCTGTTGGCGCGGCGGCCACAGCTCGTACTGGAATTGGGCTTACAAGTAGGTACTTCGTTTACTGCCAACGATATTCAAGCTATCCAATGATACTAATACACCTTCAACTAACAATAGGGCCGATCCCAACACCGGATATTGCATCATGATTTAGAAAGCTTTGCATGTCTAAGTGAAATGTCTATGCCAGACATGGACTATTTCGAATCATGATTTCTGTTTGCGACCTGGGTAGTGTGGTTGACTAAGGACTTAGGGATGTTTATGAAGGTGGTGGATATCAAGATTGCTTTGGGTTTACTTTTTATTGCCATTTTCACTCGTTTTTGCCATAGGGGGATTGATCTTACATAAGTTTACAAAGGAATTGAGCTTGATCATCGTTCTTTTGGCCACTACTGCTTGATTTTGACCGTGAGAAGCGATTCCATCGCAAATGAAATAACTTTCTCGGCATAACTATCCTTAGAAGCCAACACCTCGATGAAGGTGATCTCAGAGTAAACACTTGGGTCTTCTGCAGACTTGATCAGAATCTCAATCGAGGCGGTCGATGTTGCTAACAAATCCGAAGTAGGATTACCATCTTATCTTATTACAAGCACTATGGCTACGACAAACTGCGTGTCAAAGCGATTGGAGTCAGATATAGTAGGAGTGAACACCAATGTAATCTCAGATGTCACAGGGCTATCATCGCCAAATTTTAGCGTAGCAAAAACGTCTCATCGACTTTTAGATTTGGAGGTATTAAGCATTGGGAATAGGAAAAAGGGTTGAGTATAAGGTATTATTGTTGACTACAAATTGATCCAAATTGTTGTGACAGTTGGTATCAACAAGGTCTACTTTGGTTTAAACTTGATTCGGATCTATTAATAAACTTTTATCACATTCTTGCCAGTTGTCAGTTGCCGGTACTCTGTTCGTGCGCGTTGAAAAAATGTTCGGAAAAAAATTATGAGTCTATTATAAGAATATCGAATTATTTTAGTGGTAGGTTCCAATCCAACTATGACACAAGTAGCACACATTTTCAAGGTCATTTGGAGCTTCCTTCTGTCTAAAACCTTATATCTCACATTTAAGAGGATCGGGCGTGAAAGATAAACCCTTCTAGGATATTTATCTCTTCAAAAGCATACTATAAGCAGCAATGGGACTTAGCATTTTAAGACATATGAAGCACTCATGACCACCACCTATGTGAACTATACCAATACGCTGTTCACAATCTACTTTTCCATGCAATAGTAAGCCTCCGCAGGAGACTGAGTAAAGGCAGGATCAATGGGATATTTACAAACAATAGTCGGACCCAGTGTTGACAACGCATTTTGTGGTATTGTGGCCAAGCACTGCCAGGCACCCGTCAGGGCCTGACGCGCCCCGTTAAGACATGTAGATAGAGGACGCAATAGCTATTGGCCAACGACCTCACGAGCATTAGCTGAACTTGTAAGGGAGAGCTGAATCAGGGTTGGGTAGGAGCTTGGTCGGAAAAGAGGTAGATTGCCGACCAAGATCTATGTGTAAAGAGAAGTTAAGGGGATCGAAGTTGCATGCTTAATGAAAAAGCAAACTAAGAACCCCTCCAAACCTAAGGAGTCATTAGCTGAATTGAATATATTGTTCAAAGCCATTGCTTGCCTTTATTACAACTACTGAAATTTGCAGTTTCAAGTAGATCAATTCAGCTCCTCGATATCTTTTTCATACGAAAACTAGATCGTTGATTGGCTCATAGCACGAAAACTTCAAGTTTGCTTCAAGCAGATGAGTAATATAGAGAGTTAGCATTCTCAGAAATTGCAAGTTATCAAACAGAGCAAGCTCTTAAATAACGTTTGCCACATGTTTGCTACACAAGGGAGCTAATAGTAGAAAATCAAGGAGTTGTCGATAAGCAAGATGTTTGCTTTGAGGGGTCTTGTAGTTAATGGCGCTTCGAAAGGTTTCACTGGCGTTGTTTGCCTAGGACCTACCCTATATAATGAATTCGACACTCGCTCCTTCCTGCCTCTTCCTGCTTTCTACTCTCATCACCGAGGACTTAGTTATTTCATCTATCAAAGAAGCAACGCCTACCGAAACATAGGTTCATATGATCCAGTCTAGACCTCTGTACACAACATGTCGTCGTCAGCTGTGCAAACAGTCATCAACATTCCCGAGCTACTTCAACTCATTTTACTCCAATGCGACATGCGGACTCTTCTCACTGGTGCTCGGGGCGTGAGCCTTCTGTGGCGTGATATCATAGACTCAACTCCGGCCATTCAAAAGGCGTTGTTCTTTCGACCCGACACAAGGAATGATGGATCAGAGGCAATCTTGAATCCCCTTCTTACTGAGACCTTCAGCACGTTTTTTGACGGTTCAGTACACGACGAGGAATCCTTTGAAGAACTGCCAATCGGCGGCAAGGGCCCGCTTGTAGACGCCCTCAGCCTACTTTTTGACGGAATTGTGAAAGAAAGCAGTCGCCGCGACGCTTTCAGGCGCAAAGACGCCTCTTGGCGGCGAATGTTGGTACGACAGCCTCCGGTGGGAAATATGCCGGTGTGGGAATGGGATTGGGATTCTGTAATACTCCGTATCGGAGGAGTGATATGGCCGGGCGTACCTCGACGTCATTTTCAACCATGCGAGGGCTGTCCGCTTATTGATAAAGCCATCCCGAGCAGGACGAACCTCGATCTCACGATGGGTATGCTATATGATGAAGTTGTAGACAATGTCATATCCGACGCGCGTTTCTGCTTGAAATGGAATCCAAAAAAGCAAGCGAATTTGATGTTCGCGGGTCTTCATGAAGATCAGATCCACTACTTTAAAGACCCAAATCTTCCGATTTCAGATTTCTGAAGATGTACAGACTTGATCGTGGGTATCAAGTATTTCGAACACAGACGACCAATAGACCTTGAGACATTCGAATATCCAAATAGTTATAGTCACATGGACGTCGTCAATGGGGTGATACGGATGGGTTCCGACTGACAGACATGTTTACCTGAATTCGGTAGGCTATAAAGGGTTTCAATGGGGTCAAATTGTACGAACTTAGCTATATAAACCTTCTTTTTCTAGATCAACACTTAATCTCCCGCTGAATTTAACGTTGATTTTCTACAAAATTTACTCAACTGCTTTGTGTCAAGTTAATAACGCGACCCCCCCATCCGGCTTTGCCTCGGATGCGTGATTATCAGACTACCTCCTTCGGTTGGGGCCCAAGGGGTATACAGCTATTTTAGAAACTGATAAATAGCCTAGTATGTTAACTGCTGCCTTTATTAATGAGTCTGATTTCCATGGGGTCTAATGTTCATGTGACCAAAGCAGGATTTGAACTGATCCTTTTGCAGGGAGAACAGTATTTCATGAAGCCTTAAATATTGGAGTCAAGTTGAGGAAACGAGTTATGTAAGAGCATGTATCCCCGGCTCTTGTCAATGACCAGCTCCCCCCCTTAGGAAGGAGAAAGCAATAAGAGACGCAAGACGCTAAAGGGAGCTCAACTGCGAAATTGACAGATCGTATGAATTTGGCTTTGAATTTCACCTGTTGCCTCTTTTCTAAGCGTCAGTGTCAGGATCTCTGGTACGAGATACGTATAAACTTTGTTGTTGCGTGAAGAGGTCTACGCACCTGCGCGGACAAGCCAGTAATATCATGCACGAAAGATGTCATAAATAGAATATATTTATTTTAGGTAACACAGCGCCAGTGAGCCGAGACCTCGGGACCTTCTAGATATCATGCCACGCGTTGGACTCGATGATCGGGACAACGGCCGGGTAAATAGGTTAAATGGGGGAATTGCGGAGTGAAGTACCGGATAACGATTCCGGGGGCGTTCTTGACTTACTTGCCGACGACAAAAAAGAGGTTGGGGAGGTTTACCCATGTATTAATATAAAAGGACAGGGTTTGTTAGAAGGAAACATGTAAAAGAATTCATTTTAATTTCACTGTAACCTTCATTTAGAGAAGGCAGAAGAAGAAGATCTCAGATTTAGACTCTGAGAACCCCTCAACACCAAGAACCCCACTTCACGATACTCATTTGCACTACAAGTAATCGCCAAGACCGGAAAAGCAGACAAGAGACCCAGCCACCTTTACCAGCACCAATCCCACAGCCATCAAACCCAAAGCCAAAACATAAAGAAAAAAAGAAAAAAAAAAACCGCAAAAATGACACCACCACTAATAACCCACCTCTACACCGCAGACCCCTCAGCGCACGTCTTCAACGGAAAAATATACATCTACCCCTCGCACGATCGGGAATCAGACGTGCCCTTCAACGACAACGGCGACCACTTCGACATGAACGACTACCACGTCTTCTCGACCAGCACACTAGAGCCTCCCTACGACGTCGTGGACCACGGCGTCGTGCTGCGCGCCGACGATATCCCCTGGGCATCGAAGCAACTATGGGCTCCCGACGCGGCTTTCAAAGACGGAAAATACTACCTCTACTTCCCCGCGCGCGACAAGGAAGGGACATTTCGTATTGGCGTCGCGGTCGGGGATGACCCCGCGGGACCCTTTGTAGCTGATCCGGAGCCGATACAGGGCTCGTTCAGTGTTGATCCTGCGACGTTCGTTGATCCGGACTCGGGGGATGCGTATATGTACTTCGGCGGTCTATGGGGTGGCCAGCTGCAGTGCTTCCAGGGCACGACGGTAGACGCGTATGGCGTCCCACCCTTCGACGCCTCGTGGTCTGGTCCTAAGGAGCCCTCAGGCGAGGGAAAGATTGCATTATTTCCCAAGGTGGCTCCTCTGAGTAACGACATGCGACACTTCGCGTCGCCGGCGCAGGACCTCGTGATCTTGGCGCCTGAGACGGGGAAGCCGATCGCTGCCGACGACCACGATAGACGCTTCTTCGAGGCCTCGTGGATGCATAAGCGCGGAGACAAGTATTACTTCAGCTACTCGACGGGCGACTCGCATTACCTCGTCTACGCGATTGGGGACTCTCCGCTCGGCCCGTTCACGTATGCCGGACGTATACTTGAGCCCGTCCTCGGGTGGACAACGCATCATTCCATTGTTGAGTTCCAGGGCCGTTGGTGGCTCTTCCATCATGATTGCGAGATCAGTAAGGGTGTGACTCATTTGAGGAACGTTAAGGTGAAAGAACTGTTTTATGATGATGAGGGGAAGATTTTACCTGTCAAGTCTGAGTAAGGTGTTCAAAAACGCAATGGAGATGGCTGCATTTTAGTCGAAGTGTATATAGCACGCAAATTTGTGAATGTCTTTTTCACGGGATGAGAAAAATGGGCGAAGGACAAATAGACGTTCAAATAATGAAACTACTATGGTTTTTGTATATGTATATCTTGTTTATATGCATCTTGGATTATGACCGACACAATATGATAGCACAACTGCCCAAATCTACTAAATTTCTGTCACGCCCAGGTTAAGCCGTCTAAGAGCGTCTTCGTATCTCCCGGGACTATGATCCGTCAACATGCTAGCACCAAAACGCACTTCTCTAAAATGGGTTTCGACATCTCGAATATATTTCAGCACAATCCGCGTAGCGGGCTTGCCAATATCATCGATGATCTCTTGCGTGAATGCATCTCTCCTCATAACTGATGTAGTCTCTATTTTGAAAACTTCTCCCGGCGGGAAAAGTTTGGAGCTCATCATACTGGCGCGAAGGGTCTTCAGCGCGACAAGACTCCAATGTTCGTCATCTTCGTTAAGCTGCTCTGTCGGATTGCTGTACCACTTGTCTGCGAGGCCGGATCGCAACCCCTCCCAGACGCGTCGCTTGACTTCAGCCTTAGCTTCGTTATTATCGCTTTTGAATGCTAAAGCAAGGGCTTGGAAGTCATGCAAGACCCCTAAGGAGAGGTAAGGAACCAAATCGTTCCCGTGGACTGTACTAGTTATTAGGCCTCTAGTGGCTTTTTGAAGTGAAGGTGACATGGTTGCTGGTGGGCCGTACGTATATACGTGGATATCTCTACCAGGTGGTAAGGAGATATATGCCGGCATTCCGAGTGAACCCACATCGTCAAGAAGTTTCGGGTGCTCTGCAGCAGAAGTAAGAAATCCGGTACCGCTGACGGTAGGCTCTGCCAACATGACACCAAGTAGAGCGGTAACTGCGCCACCTAATGAATGACCGCACAGTACTAGCCCATAGTCAGGATATTCTTCTAGGGCTGCCTTGATCGTGATCAGAACGCGCCCATCACCACCATACAGCAATCGCCGTGCCGATGCATGGATTCCCTTATGAACCTTGTACGTCTCGCCGTGCCAGGTCAGATCGTCATACTCGCACATCATATCGGCAAGAACGTCCTCGAATCCTAAAGTTCCTCTGCACGTGAGAACCACGGCTTTGGACTCTTCATCTAGAGCCACAGTATGGACAAGGGGTATCCCTGTGTCAGTAGACCCAGTCGAGTCGGAACCTCCTTGAGGATCAACGAAGGATGCAAGGAGGATGCTATCATGCGGCAATCTCGCATGGTGGGCAAAAGAACGAACATCGTAATGGATTTCATCCGCAATGTTTTGAGTAGGCCGTTCTTTAGAGATGCCCATAAGCTGAAGAAAGTTGTGTCCATAGACTGCCGACGCATATCGACTATATCGAGTAATATTTCGTAAAAAGTGGAAATCAGGGAATAGTCCTTTGACTTCTCCAGATCGCCGTAGAGAGTCAAGGGCCATAGAATCACTATAGACGCTTTTTGGATGGAAAGAAGAAACCACTAGCGATGTTGTAGAGTCGTGGGTTTTAAGTGTATAGATACTAGGAGTATACAAGCTGGGTGCTCCTGAAACTGCTTGGCGACGAGCTCGTTGGGGAGACAGCGTGCTTGGCTCAACACCAAGTATTGGTTTTTGATTTAAGAGGCTGCTGCTTCCCCATGGCTCGTTCTGATGATGTGGTGAGGGTGGCTGGCTTTCAAAAGAGCAAATAGAAATAGTATCCGTTAGAGATACTATTGAACTCCGGCGGCGGTCTTGTACAGGCAACATAGATGGTTGAACAGAGCTCTTGAATTGCTGGAATCGTTCTAAAGATTGTGGATCTCTAGACGAAGAAAATTTTGGGTTGCCTCGTTGGGGTGTTCGAGGAGTCTCGCGATTGAACAAGATACTGGTGCTTCTCTCCGGAATTGGAGCCTTGGTAGTTGGGCTTGAGGGCTTCTTCTGTGAGTATTTATGGCTAACCTGAGCTAATTTTGTATTTGATTTTGACTTGGTACTTGTGACATTGTCCGAGCTGGATTCACGACTGAGTAAGCTGGAAAATGTTGGAGCGGGACCCTTTTTAAGCACGCCTCTAATGCTGGTTTTCTTATCGCCGCGTTTCGCTGGGCCAGTATCTATTTTCTTGGGCTCCTTCTTGTTCAGGGGTGCAGCTCTGCCTGTGGATTTATGAACACTAGGGTCTTTAGGAGTTTTGCGTGGGACATCTAATGGCGTTCTTGCCTTCTTCTGGTTCGCAGTGCGCTCGTTTCCACTTTCTACCCATTTCATAAAGGATAGTTCCTTAGGCGAGCCATTCCCAGATCCGGACGAGTCCTCCGACCCTGACCTAGACTGATACTTGAGACGGCCGTTCGCAACATCCGTGTGCTCCTTAGCTGAAGATGCGGTTGTTGGACGTGCAAACTTCGAAGTTGTAGGTGGAGAAAAATGTAGCCTTTTGAAGCCGGGGCTGGTTGGCGAAACTGTCTGTCTCACAGTTTCGTTATTAAGCTCCTCTACCGAGGGCCGAGTCTTGATTTCACGCTGGTCGTCTTCTGGCGTCGCTTGTACCCTATTCCGGCTGACTTTGTACACAACTCGGTAGTGGGAGGTATGCTCCGGATTGCTTCGAAATGATTGCTGAGGATGGCTGACTTCGCTTTGCACAAGGCCAAGGCCAGGGAACGACGGGATTGATAACCCGGATGCTCCCGTAATATCGACTGTAACTAATGTAGTGGTTGTGGTAGATGTAGAAATAGATACCCTTGCGCCTTCAGGTAACGATTTGACAATCTGTTCTCTTATTTGGGACTCAAGCACAATATCCTCATCAGCGCTGCTTGGCTTCGAGCCATGCTGCTCGTCGGCGCGAATCGCATCGTCGAAGTTGTTTAATTCGGAAGATCGGATCCTGTTATTATCGCCAACACCGTCTTGAGGCGCATCAACGCGCTCGCCATCATTGAGGACGATCACGTCCCATATGATCTCTTCGTGCCCCAGGCGACGAGACTCTTCTTGCATTATCTTTCGACACCTGTTTTGCAGGTATGCGAGGCCACATAACGCGAGAACTAGATCCATGACCCCAACTTTTTCACCCTCAACACCGGTTGCGGGGTTCTGAAACTCTCGGCGAATGAGGGTAATAATGCTTGCTATGGCCCTAGACGAATCGGTCGACCCGAAGAACTGGTCAAGGACGGAGCAAAAAAGTTGAGAGACTTGCGAAACGGTCGAGACGGTGGCACCTAATGTGTGAAACCCAGCAGCAGTCCAGAAAACAAGTCGCGACATAGTCTGATGCATGTTTTCCAGACTCATCTCTAGTATAGACTCGGCATCGGCGCGAGCAAGCTCTGATGGGGATCGAACGAAGACATCTCGGCCCGCTTTGCTCAATATTCCGTCGAGAATGTGTCTCCCTATTTCAAGGCTAGACAAAGTGGTGATCTTGGCAGCACCGATGCCGTAGCCGCTGATGGCGGTACCAACGCGAATGGCAAAGGAAGTCGATCTTGTAGCAAAACTCACGGCGTTCGCTATGGAGCCTGGCAGAAGCGTGCCAGCTGGAGGCGCGATTGACTTTTCTGGATAGCCGTCGCCCATTTGCAGGTCGATACAGGCATCTTGCACCTCAGCTTTGTTGTCCGCAGTGTCAACTTCCATAGCTTCTCCGGGTTCGGATACGGCCATTCGATATCGCGGGTTCGGTAATCGCCCGAGAGATTCATTCGATATACGGGGCCTATCAAGAATGGAAAGCTAAGTAGGAATCAAATCTATTGAATGTACTCATCGAATAATGATGGTCATAAGAATAATAATAATAACAGCAGCAGCAGCAGCAGCTGTTCCCCGGTTGTAATGAAGGTCATAGACAGGTCGGAATGTGTGGCGTGCAACAAAACTGGTTGCACGACATGGCGACAATAGAGTCAATTATAAGAACAAGACATCTGAGATTTGATGATTTTAGATGGAGCGAGATAAGAAGAAGCTTGGATTGCACATGGCAAGTGATGGAATTTGTGATAAGAGTCAAAAGTTAACCGTCGTCAATTAAGAGCCCGATGAATAAGAACCCGAAGAACGGCACGAGCCGCTAAAAAAACACGACTCCATGGTTGGTAGAGTGCCTGCCTTTTTTTTCACATGTGATTGCTCGATTGATTGTCAGGTGGGCAACAACTTGGGAACCAATTGGGCCAAATCGGGCAATAGCCAACATCGGTCTACTGAAACCAATATGCTAACCATTTGTCTAGTCGTAGGCAGGTAGTCGTCTGATCATGATGGCTCACACTTTCCGTGCTAGTTATCCAAATAAGATCTAAAACCAGTTGAGACCGAGGATAGCGGTGGACAGCAGGGTTGCATGAGTCGGCATGCAACTTCCCTGTGTATATCTGACAGCTGTCGGCCAAATGCCGGGCTAGTGCGTATTCAAGCTACGTGGCATACATTTTCCTGAGATCGACATTCTGTAAGTAAAACCTCTAACGTTAGAGTGTGTTTGTTATGAAGCGTGCTCAGTTTTTTTTTTTTCAAAAATTCGTTTGCTCCCTCCACGGCCTGTTAAGTACAAACAATGGTCATAGTCCCCGAGAATTGATGCTATTCTTAGACATTTCTTGCGGTCGGCACCCGGTCGGCTCAGCTCCGCCTGCAGGTTCAACTGCAGCAGTCCGCACTTTAGACCAACCCGTAGTCCTAGATTATAGTGGATTCTGCCGGCTCCCACTAGCGCCCAGATATTGAGGCTAAGCTCCCCTGCAACTCGCAAAAATTAGGGGGTTTGACGACGTATGATAGGACCAATATCAGCCTACAACGCAGCTAGCCGGCCAGCTCGTATTCCTGTAGTTATTCCCTATTACGTTGTCGCTGAACTGTTTGCTTTGTTGCTACTTGAAAAAGGGACACCCCGTCTCACCTCGATCCTGTTTCTTGTTAGATTTCCTCATCATATCACCAGGCGCCATTGTTATCTCTCTTTGTGCTCAATTGATTCATTCCTGTGGTCCATCACTCCAGAATTTACCTTCGGCCAAGTCTTTTGTTGTTGTTTCAGCTCTAGACTTACATCAACAACTTTACCGCCCTCAATTGCGCCCTCATTTCCGGTCTCGGTCCCTCTCTCAGCCAGCTTGTACACAACTCTTTCCCAATGCAAATCACTATGTCTCAGTCGGAACAAGGACTTTTCTCGTCCGACCTTGTATCGCCCACCGTTGCGGCCGAACTGCCCGAGGGTTACATTGCCCGCTCTCTACGTGTCTCCGACTACGACACCGGCTTCCTCGATTGCCTGCGGGTACTCACGACTGTCGGCGAGATCACTAGGGAGGCCTTCGACGAGCGATACAGATGGATGTCATCCCAAGACACCTATTATGTACTTGTCATCGAGGACACAAACACTGGCAAGGTCGTTGGCACCGGTAACCTGCTTGTCGAGAGAAAATTGTAAGCTTGGCGGAGCAGAGCACAACTGTTGTCCTTGGCAAGGCATTGCGGCTAATCGATTTGATCAACAGCATTCACAGTCTTGGACTTGTCGGTCACATCGAGGATATCGCCGTCGCGAAAGACCAACAGGGCAAGAAGCTCGGCCTCCGCCTAATCCAAGCTCTCGACTTCATCGCCGAGAAGGTCGGCTGCTACAAGACGATTCTCGATTGCAGCGAAGCGAACGAGGGTTTCTACGTCAAGTGCGGCTTCAGACGCGCCGGCCTGGAGATGGCCCACTACTACGAGAGCAAGAAATAATGGTTGAAACTGCTTCAGAACAATGTACAAGATAAATTGATGACACACAATGATGCCATAAACAAACTGTGCCGGTTACCAGACGGGCACAGCAATAGACGACTAGAGCGGGATAAGGGCATTATAGAGTATCCCGGTTTGCTTACCCCGAAGATGGGTGGATGTATGATGTACAGGGTCCTGGAGTTCGGATGTGATGATATGCTGCGCCAAGCCGGGGTTTCGCGTGTTGTGTGGAAAGTTCCGAGTCCGCAACATTTTATAGATATACCTAACCTAGTTTAATACATGAGACATGCGAAAGAGGCCGGACAGTGAAATTTGTTCATTGCCACTATATCACTGACGGCACTTAATAAAAAAGAAAAGAAAAAAAAGCACGCAGAGATCGACGTCTGGACTCGGCCAATCTCGTCCTGCCCGACACCAAATCGTCGGAATCGACTTTCACCGACTCCATGGTGAATTAAGCATCAGCATACTGCGGGATGTGCGTCATTGCTCAAGAAGCAGGACGGAGAGACATTGGCGAGAGAGGCTGTCTGGAACTCTTCTTCAGGCCAGATCGCTGCTCCCTATCACCACCAGGCCAGTGCTGTACAGCACACTTGCATCAATATAAATCGATGGCAATATAATAGGTTGTGCCTACCACCACGCGCTTCATTCATCCGACAATCGTCTCATTATCCAGCTGGCACAGGTCATATGGATATGTCATATATCCCTCACCTCCAGCTCTCAGCTCCGTCTCACCTAAAACACCATTAGTGCATGATGCGTCCCAAGCTTCGGAGTCGCATTCGGATATCCCCAATCACAGCTTACGGTTCAGTCGGACTGTGCCAACAGGAAGGAGGAAAGGAGGAATTGAGCTATTCACCAAGGTAATTGCAGCGTTATGGTAATTGACATGGCAGTCGCCGTGAGGGGCGGCGTATGTACACTGTGCCTTGTGCTTTCCCTCGGGCAGGTACACGGTCAGAAAGAGAGAGGTAAATAAGCATTATGTCCCCAGGTGAGTAGCGGTTCCATCTTGTGAGATACTTACACAAACCCGCCAAACATCACAGAAGCGCCCTCGTCGAGCCCAGTGTCACGTCGTCGTATTACATTCCCAACGATAGTATGTAACCATCACCCCTAGCTGACAATCAGCTATGATTTCTCGTGCCTGGAAGTGGGCTCGGGAACATAGCACCAGATGAGATGGGATCCAAGCATTCGGATGACTCTGGTGAGGGCATTGAACGTCACTCAACTTACTAACTTGTTTGTATAGAAGCCGGGAGACCAACCAATACATATCCTCTGCCATTACCTCGGCGGAATCATAGGGGGTATCTATCTCAAGCCAGCAGAGCTCTCTCTATTAGGGGAAACACTGAGCCGAAACGCTCGACATTCATTCGGGACCCCTGGGTGACATATCCGGCATCAACAGCTGCTAGCAATTCCCCAGAATAAACCAAACAGAGTCGACCAAACTACAATATGTCGCCGCACAAGACTGCCAACGCTCCCATTGGCCACTCAATGCGTTCGCCTCCCGAGACCTGGCAGATGGGCACACAAGCCTTTGAGCGACGTATGCCGCACCACGAGGGGATCAAGGCGCTTTGGGAGACGAAGTGGGAGATGCCGTGCCAGAAAAGCGTATACCCTTTCCACGATGGAGCATACGCAGACTTCGCTCCGATCTTCGCAGACCTGATTGCCCGGGATGTAAACGACGGATACGCACCTGCGTATACAGAGGCTTTCTTCCGCACGGCGGAGGCCCTCGAGCGAGAGGGCGACGCGGCCGGAAGCGAAAAGGAAGCCTCGGCACTGTACCTCCGCGCCGCGTGCGTTCTCCGCATCGCTCGGTTCCCCTACGTCTCGGGTTTCCCGAAGATCAGCTGTCCTGTCAAGTGGCGCGCCTGGGAGATGCAGAAGAAGGTCTACCTCAAGGCCGCGACGCGCTGGGAGCAGCCGGTAGAGGACGTCGAGATACCGCACTCCAAGGCCGCGGGACGTGATCGCAAAACTATCCCGGCGTATGTGCGAACGCCTTCTGCTACAGGGAAGGCTCCGACCGTTTTGCTGTTCACTGGCCTCGACGGATATCGACCGGACAACACGACACGGTGCGAGGAGTTCCTGGCGCGTGGGTGGGCTGTCGTGATACTCGAGATCCCGGGTACAGCAGATTGTCCCGCAGACGCGGCGGACCCTAACGCGCCCGATCGCCTCTGGGACTCCGTGTTTGAATGGATGCAGGCTGACGGCCGCTTCGACATGCAACACGTCATGTGCTGGGGTCTCAGCTCAGGGGGCTACTACGCCGTGCGCGCGGCGCACACACATCGGGAGCAACTCATTGGCGTCGTAGCACAGGGTGCGGGTACACATTATTTCTTCGACCCGGAGTGGCTCCGCAAGGCTGATGGGCATGAGTACCCCTTTAAACTACTCCCAGCGCTAGCGCTCAAGCATGGCTTTGAGGATGTGGAGGAGTATATCCGGGTTGCGATGGAGAGGTTCTCGTTACTCCAGAATGGAATTTTGGAGAAGCCCTCTTCTAGGCTATTGCTGATCAATGTGAGTAAAAAAATCCATTTGCCTCGGACTCCCTCTGGAGTATTAGAGTTTGTCGGGTATACATATTGCTTGCTTTGTCCTGACGTCTACTAATATAGGGCACACTTGATGGCCTCATGCCCATTGAAGACTCGACTCTTCTGTTCGAATATGGAACACCCAAAGAGGCGAGATTCTTCCCCGGCGCCCTGCACATGGGCTATCCTTTGGCGAACTCGGCTGTCTATCCGTGGATGGAACAAGTCATGGCCTCGGCCAAATAGACCAAATCTCCTAGGACTGTGGTCATCCAAGCTCATCAGCAGGCCGTGTAGCAAAACCTTTTCTAGGAGCCGGTGGTATCGTTTCACTCGTTTGCCTTTCTTATCGCTAGCTAAGTTAACGACCCAGTGTAAAGTAGATACTACGTTGACAAATGGGTGGACAAGGAAGCAACTTAGGTCAACCCCCAACAACGCTATTAACATTTATCCGTCCCCGTTTTGTATGATATGGGAGGTTGTGCAGATGGGTCTCTATAGATATTGCAGTTCTTCAAGCTATTTTGGTAAAAATCTACCGTGTTATCGAGCTCATTCGTGATCTCGTGAACTTCCTACCGATAAATCAATAGACAGTTATCCCATCGACCCATTTACTTACTCACATATCAGTAAGCGTTCCTCTACCGTCCCATCCACCCACCGTCTACAACAAGCGTATGCCCACTGACATACGCACTCGCCCTACTCGCAAGATAAACCACACTACCCTTAAAATCATCCGGAGTCCCCCACCGACCCGCGGGTATCCGTGCACTAATACTCGCCAACCTCTCCGAATCATTCAGCAGGGCCGTATTCATCTCCGTCTCAATATACCCCGGGGCAATCGCATTAACAGTAACCCCCTTATCGGACCATCCATTCGCCAATGCTTTTGTAAGCTGTCCCACAGCGCCCTTACTCGCCGCGTACGCGGGGACATTAAGTCCGCCTTGAAAGGTGAGAAGTGAGGCGAAGTTTATAATACTTCCTCTTCGTCCTGTTGTGTGAGATATAGGTAATGAGAGCATGTGTTTGCCCACGTCCCGGCAGAGTGTGAACACGGAGTTGAGGTTTACTTGCATTACGGCGCTGAAGTCGGTGTCGGGGAAGTCTTCGCATGGATGCCGGATTTGGATGCCGGCGCAGTTTATGAGGATGCGGATTTGGTGCCCTTCGGCGAGGATTGTGGGGAGGAGGGAGGAGACGGAGGTGGGGGAGGAGAGGTCTGCGGTGTAGATTTGGACTTTGCGGCCGAGGGCTTCGATTGCTTTTTGGGTTTCTGTTTGGGCTGGGGTTCGCTGTTTTGCTGTTAGTGAATGATAAGTGTGTATAGGTGAGAGAAAGGTTGTCACGTACTTGGACAAGTAGGATGTCGGCGCCTGCTTCTGCGAGCGCGATCGCGACGGAACTTCCTATGCCTCTTGTTCCGCCTGTGACGAGTGCTGTCTCGCCCTTTAGTGAGAAGAGGGCCTCCATTGTGTTATCCGCTATCAATATCAATGTTCGTGTTATAAAATCCCCGTCCTTGTCTAGTCAGCTTCTTGGTTCTTTGAAAATTTGGTTCAACTTGGTATATGAAGCCCAAAACTCACATGTTAAATCCGGTTATCGTAACCGATATATACTGCTCCAGCTTTTGATCTACTATGACGAGACCCGCGTCACAGCATGCGTGCGACTTCTCATCCCGGCTTCGGTGGGTTACGTGGATCCTCACGTTTTCTACCGTCTACTATGATCCACTCTATTATCGTTTCGATGGGTAGAGCTGAAGCTGTGCTGTGAAGAGACCGTGGGCGGGCGATGGTACCTCGCCCGCTCGCGGATTGGGGGTCGTATTTGGTTAAAATCCCCGAAGGCATATGGGATGCGGTGATATTGCGAGACAAATTCATATCCATATGTGATATTTCAGGAAATAACAAAATCTTACTATTTCTCACGCTACGCAAGACTTCAAAACCAATGTCTAATGAGCCGGAGTTATTATGACGAGTTGATGGTAACAAGTTGAACTTCAAAGCAGATTTTCTAGCTCGAGCTGATATCTTGTTTTGAATTCGCGCTTCCAGTAATTTGTCTTATGCTCCCCAGATGTAACTTGAACGATCTCGTGAATCTAGCCTACAGAACCGAATAGACGAAAATATTACTGTCATCTTATTTTTGTCTTTCTGTCTTTCTATCTTTCCTTATTCCTTTCTTATTCTAATCGAACCCGTCAACTCGAGATCCCCTCACCAAAATAAGAATTCGGAGAAGCGCGGGGTACCATATTGGGGTAATGACCCCTCCATTAGCGCTAACCCTCTCAGCCAAGAAGGGCAATTTTCAGCGAGTCTAACCCCCGCCCAGCTGTTCGCGGTTTCAATACCCCGCGAACCCCATGAGAACGTTTTTCACGATGCAGTTAGCTTCTAGGGCTATGATGTAAAGTTCTCGGGTAAAACAAGAAGAATCTAAATCTTCTATTGGTTTACAAGCTAGAGTCCGAGTTCCCGAGGAAACTAGACTTCGATATCGGACGCAGTGTATTAATGCTACATGATGAAATTTGAAACTTCACGATCTCGACTTCTCGGTGACTAATACCAATATTTTCTGACTTCTTTTCAAGTCCGTTGTATGGAAACATTAATTCTACCTAATCTATTTCGTGAATTTCCCACTACTTGATTCACACGCATCTCAAGATCACAACCTCTATCCTGAGAATCTTTTCTATGTTGAGAGATACATAGATACCCAAATAAGATATATATATTCACTATGAGTAGCAGTACACAAGTAAATGCCTCTGTGCTTCACGGGGCAAAAGACCTGCGAGTCGTATGTTTATAACTCCCACCGATGCCTAAATCATCATCTGATATGCCCAAAGGAACAACGCCCACTCCCGCCCCCCTCCGAATCCGAAGTGCAGATCGCCGTCTCAGCCACGGGGCTATGCGGCTCAGACTTACACTACTACAACCACTTCCGCAACGGCAACATCATCGTCAAAGAGCCACTAACATTAGGCCATGAGTCAGCAGGCGTGGTGACGGCTGTCGGGTCCTCCGTGACGAACCTGCGTCCAGGCGACCGCGTGGCGCTGGAAGTCGGCCTGCCTTGTGAAGCCTGTGAATTTTGCACCCAGGGACGCTACAACATCTGCAAGTCGATGAGCTTCCGCAGCTCAGCAAAAAGCGTACCCCATGCCCAGGGCACGTTGCAGACTCGCATCAACCATCCCGCAAGATGGGCTCATAAGTTACCCGAGACCCTGTCTCTAGAGCATGGCGCGCTCATTGAGCCGCTCTCCGTCGCTATGCATGCGCGTTCTCGCGCGGGGTTGAAGGAAGGGAGTACGGTGCTAGTCCTTGGTTCGGGGGCTGTGGGATTGCTTTGTGGTGCTGCTGCTAAAGTTGCTGGGGCGAAGACTGTGGTTATTGCTGATATCCTCCCCGAGCGCACCGATTTTGCTGTTAGTAATGGCTTTGCGGATGCCAAGTTTACGGTTCCGATGGCGAGACCGCAGACAATTGAGGAGAAGCTGGCTTATGCACAGGATGTTGCGGAAAAGATTAAAGGGGTAGATGTTGGGGGTGAGAAAGTGGGCGAGGTTGATGTCACGTTCGAGTGCACTGGTGTCGAGTCCTGCATGCATACTGCTATATACGTAGGTCTTCAACCCTTCTTTTCATGTCCTCCTTTCTCAAACTTAGAACGACTACCGTCAAGAGCAAGGTCGGAGGACAATGTATGGGTCCCTATCAAAAGCTAACGAATCCAAGTCTACAAAACCCGGAGGCAAAGTCATGATCATTGGCATGGGGACACCAATCCAGACCATCCCCATCTCCGCCGCATCGCTGAAGGAGGTAGACCTCGTGGGCGTCTTCCGCTACGCCAACACCTATCCCGCTGCCATCGAACTACTAGGAAGCAAAAATGAGCGATTGCCGGATATCAGCAAGCTGGTGACCCAAAGGTTTGGGGGACTGAGCAATATCCCTGCCGCCTTCAACATGGCGGGCAGAGTCAAGGACGAGCAGGGTAATCTTGTCTTGAAGGTTATGGTTGACACAAGTGATGAAGAGGCTAGCTCATAGCTGATAGGGAGGATAGCATTGTTGCATCGATTTTGAAATTGTACTGGTCGGTGATTCGGTGCTGGCTTCTTCGAGGGCTCTTGGAACTTGTTGGATCACTTTTAGGGTAGATACTGTCTTGGAAACAGGATTTGCCCCAAACAAGATGTCGATTGGGCCGACGTAGCGTGTGATATTACCAATTATAACCCTGAGGCAGCTTCTTGCAGGTCCCCCTTGTTAGCTACATGGGCTATCAACCCCGACAATAATGATGACTTGATATTTCTCCGCCTAAACGAAGATTCTTCACGGTTAGTCTTGGGCAACATCATCCAAAGTTCTAATAGAGTATAATTCCATGACCGGTTCGCAGCCTTCGAGATGAAGCCTACACGTTAGATTCGACATAATAGGATGAATATGTCACGTTTCACGCTTATAGCAGTGCTTTGATATTCGCCAAAAAAACCACCCCAATACCTCTTCGAGATAAAAAAGTTCAGCCTATTTGGTCAGAGGTTGAAGCGCCATTGAGTTTACTGAGAGCATACCATCCCTTATACCGGATATCCCGCTTCTGCATTCCTGAACTTCTCAGAGCCAGAATGCTGTATATCGTCCTTGTACCGCATCTCGCCGAGATCCCCTGTAGCTGCCATCTCCAATCCAGAGAATTTCGGCAAAAGGGGGTCCTTCCTCTCGTCTTTTGTTCTAACCTCATCGTCATCCTGCTTGAGCTTCGTCGGCTCACGTCTCCTCTTCCAAAGCCAAAGCGGCGCATTAGGAAACAACCACTGACCCAGCGCAACTAATATCGCCACAAAAGGTAACCCAATACCAACTCCAAGGGCGATTCTATCTGACGTACTGAGTGTCGCATCCGCGACAATATTATCAACGGTACTTCTAGTGTCGTGGATGATGTAATCCGTATTCCCAGCGAGATGAATGTTGGAGAACTTGGGAAGATAAACCCAGTTATCCTCATCTGCGCAACATGACGCATTCTCGCCTACACAGTACGGCGTATTAAATCCAAACCGACAGGGCCAAACGTAGGGATATTGCGCGACCATGACCCTGAAGGGCCATTCAAATCCGTGGCTGCAAGCCTTGGGCCAATCCGGCCGCGTGCACCCCTGGAATGTGAGCGCGTTGTTGGCGTTGAGTCCCAGGCAGAGACCGTTGCCCAAACAAAGGTCTGTCTCGGTGCAGCAGTTGCTAACTTCGATGGCAGGATCGCAAGGCACTAATCCGACCTTGCCTGGGTTCGATTTTGCGGTTTGGCCGGATGCGTAGTAACATGAAGGTGCCGCGGCTGTTAGAGCTGGTGAACCCCGCGTAAGAAGTAGAAGAATAAGCGAAAACATCCTTAAGTCTTTGAATACGGGGAGACGGTATTATAAGAACCGCATGCTGAGATTAGACTCAACTCTGAATATTTAGGCATTTAAGTTGCGTTACAGGCTACAGGTTACCAGATTCTGGATCCCAGCTTCATCTCGCTTAATTATCCAGATCCGAGGCAGCCTTTTGCAATTTCCAACAGGTTCAGCTGAGGCTTTTCGATGCTCCGCCCTTCTGCATCGCAACGCTGTGGCGCCGTGCCACGAGGCATTATCGCCGCTCTTGATTGGGCCGCAATGAAGACATGGGATTTCCAGCTTTTCTTTCGGAATCACATTGTGGCGACAGCACCTTTCCCATGCTTATTTGAACACGCCTATTCTTAATCTGAGTCACTTTCTACCGAGTTGCGCAGAACCTTATTCTAACATCAATCTGACGAGCGATATTATGGAAAATAAGTAGTGGACGCATACTGGAGCGTGAAGGATAATGCAAAGACGACACTGAATGATCAAGACCAAATTCCTTGACGAAAAGCCGCGAAGAAATATAAGTATTAGCACGATGGTTTTGTCAACCGCCAAAACAGGTTGGTTTTTCTCTAGAAACCTAACAACTCAACATAAGTTTCGTGTGACTCGTGAGAGATGAATGCATCAGACAAGGAAGAAAACTCACACACCGAATCTATCAGTTTTTCGCGATAATGAGTCTTTGATTCTAGTAGCATCAATTATGAACTATTTAAATCTATTGAATCTAATGATGTCGTTGCATAAAGCCACTCTATCAGGGGGCCAGGGGGTGACTGACAGGTAGTTAAGCTCCTTCCCAAAGTAAGAGGAGCCCAGGAGAAAATTCGGGATCTAAGTTGTTTTTATCATCATAGAAATATTTTACTAATTGTTATCTTTTATGGCTAAGAGCAGGGATAAAATCTCATACACCTGTATAGTGATCGTTTAAAATAAACAGTCCGCCAGCTAACATAGACATCTTTATAAGATTTTGAAGCATCACGATTGCTCTTCTATGATAAGTCTCTTCCTCCGTATGCAGGAAATGATCCAACGTGTTTCTTCGGCTCAGTTTCCCAAGTCATTGCCTTAATTAAGTTCAGTCCGCAACAACAAATGCAAATCTGCTTTATCATCAGTACTGCACAAAGAGAACAAAAGTATCTGCAGCTTCTGGTCGGATGGCTTACAATAAGGTACCCCCTTCCGAGTAGGCCCCCAGTGCGCAACCTCTCGGAACCCGGCAACGGCCCACATCTCTTCCGTCTGATCCGCAGAGTACTTGTAACTTTCCTCGATAAGTACCCTCTCCCCTGCTCGAATAATAATGTCGCGATACGTCACGTCTTTGGTAGGCGACACAAATGCGCGGTGTCGACCGGATTCTTCATCGAATTCGCCGACTTTTTGCATGAAACAGCGTAATTAGTTAAGAAAAGCTTCAGGGTCGCACACGGCAGTTGTATAGATGGCTGATATTCTTATCTTACCGTATTCCCAGTCGTCAATTTTGAAAAGCTCTTCACCTAGGACTTTGTTGGCATGAGAGAGCCCGTTCAAAATGAACTTCCTCGTAACACCTTCTCTATCGTTGTATGCAGAGTATCTAGGAAATGAGATATCCCGTCAGAGTCAGCATGTCTTAATGGTGATCTGAACTATTCGTATTCAGGAACACACAGAGACGACAACAGCAAATATGACTTACACGACATCGTGATCACGACACTCATCAAGCCCGATCAGGAGACAGTCTCGGCCGGGCGTTAGACAATCTCCAACTGCTTTCAGAAATTCGGTCGCTTCCGGGCAGGTGAAGTTGCCGAGCGAAGAGCCGAGACTCATGATGCATTTCGGTTTCGCGCGATTCTCGGCCCGCAGCAGCCAGGCCATCCCGTCGTCGTAAGTACCTGCGTTAGTGATGCGATCAGCACAGGGTATGCTAGTCAGCGGCTGACTATACGTCAAAAGAGCAAAGTATTAGGTAATGGATATTACAACGGGGGGAACAGGGATATAAGGGTATCACGCAATGTTTTTCACTTCGGACAACGACGAACCATGTAGTCCGCTGGTACGGACGTTTTTATAAGCCGGCACGGCATCTAAGGTCCTCTCGAGCTCTGAGAACGAGAGGTCTAATGCGAAATACTCGAACGGTACTCCGAGCTTGTCGAGGGCGGCAAGGAAAATTCCGGTCTTTCGGAGGTTTCTAAAAAGGAAAGAAAGAGAGTTAGTACTATAACACCTTGAAGAATACAGGAATCTCTCGAATTTTAGGTAAGAAGGTATCATCCTTACCCGCTCCCAAGCTCGACGATCATGGACCCAGGTGTCAACTTTCGGACCATCTCGGTAGCCCATGTCTCCAACAGCTCTATCTCGGCATTTGTCAAGTAGTACTGTATTTTTAAACCAGTAAGTTGTTATTTTTAAACCTCTTATTACTATAACTGAGACTGTTAAAATCATACCTCGTCAAGATAGGTGATCTCTTCGAATAGTTTCAGCCCTGCCTCGTCATACAGCAAGATCGTTGGGATTTTCTTCTCTTCGTTCTCGCCCGGCCTAAGCTTGAGGAGTAGGTCATTTTTCAAGTTGATACCATGAGTGGTGCTCCGGATATCAATTATTTCGTTGTTGGGTGTTACGGTTTGCTGCACGGTGGCCGCTGGCAAAGTCGAAAATGAGGCTACACTAGTCATATTAGACAACGTTTGACTCAACAAATAATACGTAATAAGAGCTGAAGTCTGTTTGAAAGAAGAAACAATCTTCTGGAAAAGGCTACGAAGGAATAGTCAGAACTTAACAGATAACTATTTTACCTCTAAAATGGGACAAGTCTATGACGTATATGCTGGTACGACTGTATTAGCACAACTTAATACAAATCCAAACTTACAACGAAGACAGACTAGAACTATTTCAAGCTAGTTTATAAACATAACAAGTTTTTGAACATAATAACGAGGACGTAAGGGAAAGTTCCGAGGGGCTGTGTATGTGAGAACCCCTCATGGTAATTCTCTGTCAATTATCTCCATCTTCTCTACGACATCAATATGCACTTCGCTTTGTTACAATTGGTGAAAGTAGTCAGCCTTCGAAGTCCCCCCGCACGGGGCCCCATGGGTTTTCTACCGCGGAAGAGGCACGCATTAATTACTCCTCTTAATTTATAATGGAATCGTCGCGGTTGACATCATTTGGGAAATTTCTTGCGCGGACGTACAGCTTGAGCATTCGGCCCGCTATGCCCTCCGGCGCCCGGTTAAGGAAGAATCATGAAAACCTTCCTAGATTGAAACAGTGCGTGTGGTCAGCTCCAGACTTAGCCAATAGATGAGCCAGTTGCTATGCATGAAATATATAAGGGGGAAAGGGGGGTATGTCGGAGACAGAGGGGAGGGCTTAGTCACTTTGAACTCAGGTTTTTAGCCTCAATTTTCATTGTTACTCTGCATTGTCTATTCAATTGAGTCGTTTTCCGTTTTATCAATTTTCCCATTGAGCTTTTCAACATTTACTGGTGTTTGGTGTGTAAAAATATGATTTTTTCCTCGATCAGGGCTCAAGGGTGGGCGAGTCTACCCAAGCCAATTCAGTATTTACTTGGTTTATTATGACATCGTCGCTGACGAGAGAATAATACGATTACTGAATTGAGATCGTGGTTGAACGGTCTGATGGCAGTTGATATACCAATTTGTACTCGCAACAAGGGCCGCATAGGACTCAGGTCACGATTCGCTGGGCTACTAGTGATGTTTGTAGAATAAAAGGTATCAGATTCGTCGTAGTCAAAATGGGAATCCTATTGTATTTCGAAGACTTCGTAGTAGTTTCCCCTCATCAGTGCTTATAGGAAAGGAGGTTTGGCTGCGTGTAAGGTATGAGGAATAGTGGATATGAGGTTCCCTCACGGTGGATGCTTTTGTTAATCACTCCATCGCCTCAAGTACAACATCAATATCCCCGAGCTCCCGCTACAGGGGGTTCACGGATAAACTGATACGGTTAGACTAGTACGTGTAGACTAGTACGGAGTTGGACCGGTACTAAGTTCCGCTTCGGACCGGTACTGAGTACGGACTCGGTATCTTACGGCCCCAATTTTAACCGAAGTTGAAAAGCTTGAGGAGAAACAGCAATGCGCTAGACCTAATTAAGAGTGCCTTACATCCCGCTGTACGCTACGGACTGTACCATTTAATAGTAAACACCGTTAATCTAACGGATATTGACGGCGTTACGGAGATAAAGTTAAGCTAGTATGTTTGGGTTATAATCTAGAATTACAAAAAGCTTACAAAAAGTATTTAGCTCTACATGTTTGTAGTCAGCATGTGGAGGGTGGCACAAATAGGTAGGTGGGCTATCCGCATAGCTTTCAAGTTAGTATATTCCACGTCACAGCAGCCTCGGTATATATTCACTAGCTACAGCTTACATCAACCGATCAACTGATTGTTAAGCACGACTCTAAGTGACAGCAGTGTATTTAACAGGCGACGCGGGGAACAATTAAGCTTAGTTCGTCATTATGGATCGAGCTGACGTGCATAGGAGGAGCAATACGAGATTTTGATAGTTATGCCATCATCTCATCAGAATTGAGGAGTACCTAATAGCGCTGACGCGGAATCCGCCCCGGGAACTTGGCAGAACACTAATAGCGGTAGGGTTCCTCAGCACGTGCGTGTCTTACAGGCAACCGTGCAGTCATTGTAACAAACTACTGAGAGTTTAATACTGGGAAGTTTACAGGCAGCCGCTGCAATATTCAAGTACGTTTCCAATACTACCTAGTAAGAAGTTACGTAGAGAAATATGATAATACAGACCTCTGTTATGATTTGTATGTAGTATTAACAGGGCCAAGATCTGCCTATATTGCTCTAAAGGGATTAGAGGGCAGCACAACTGGGTAGGTGGGCTATATACAGTGTGCATCTAGTTCAATGCCGTTCACGTGGCCAATGGTGGCTGCACCCCTTTCCTTTCCACCGACGGAGCAAGCTGCGCTTTCTCTTACACCAACCACGATAGACTCTTGCCATTCAAGTTTTAAGCACTGGTATGTACATCTAGGTACTACAGTTAATTTTTCTCTATCTGTCGACCTTGATCTTCAGCCTTTCTGTTCTTCATCTAGGTAGATTTATAAAAGCCAAAGGCAATAGTGCCCAGAATATCTACTAAATCTATCAGGTTGGTGTGATGGTAACTAAGGTACAACAATTAAAATTGTATTTGTCGAAGTTTCAAGTCTGGTCCGAAATCGGTTATTGGCATTTCGGATTTTCAGTCAGATTTCGTCACAGTCCCTTGTAAGCTCTCTCGGTCAGCAGAAATGTCAACAAAGATGTCTGATGGCGAGGAAAGCGGTGAGGGCTTGCTTTCGATGCGGGCTACGAGGTGCTGATGTGAACAGATCTTCCGAGGTTCTAGCTAACCTGGGGTTTACATGTCTTAGTAGAGAGTAGATCCTGAGATCCACCGACAACTCTGATCTCAGACTATTGGGTTAAACTAATTAAACGAAACCCGGTAAGGGTCCTATGTGTTAGGTCTGTCTTGCGTTCTTCTATTCACAAGGGTAATGTGGGTTCAGTCCGGGAGTCGGGAGATGACGACGCTAAAATGGGCACTAGAGGAATATAAAACATGGCTATATCCGGGGGCTTAGTAAGTTCGTCAAATTATGGGGAAAGAATATTGATGAAAGAATTTCAGCTTCTTATTAGAAAAATCATGCGTACACTTTTTAAAAATGTCGCTATTTGGACAATGGACGAAAAGTTTGCCTAAAGGGTCTTTGATAGTTTTCTTTAAGTACTAGTACAACCTCATGTAAGACGTTCTTTAATAAATACTTGCATTTAACAAGGCTATTGGGTAGAGTCGTCGCAAGGGGAGTTTATGTTTTGCGTGGTCATACTAGAATGAATTTGTTATAGTAGGTTTAGTTACCTTTCAGCTGTTAGAAAACGGAGTTGGGAGATGTACGTTTTACCAGGCGTTAACTATAGTATATCGAGCATAAGCCTAATTTGGTAGGAGCCAAAGTCCATGAAAACAACTGATTTCATTAGTCATTGTAACCTATCTAGTGCTTACAGACAGCGAAGACCCTGAAATAAGCACTAAAACGATCCGGGGTTAACGAGTGAAAGAGCAGATCTCGCGCGCCTGGACCGAGGCCTAGTCAAATGAACATTTCACAGCCGTATAGACCCTCTTACTTCAACACCTGATTACACAACCAATAATGCTGTTCACAATAAAGCACTATAGAAGTATCTAAGTTCTAGGGTTTTTGTTTTCATAAGAATTTTACGGTTAGTTTTAATTGCTGTTATATGCTGTTTATACGCCGTAAAAAAACTATTGAAATTTATCGGCGTGAAATGTTCATTTGACTAGGCCTCGGGCCTGGATCAGAAATTTGATGCAGGACTCCCCAGGTTATTCCCAAAGATCCTATACGTGATGAAGTATTTGCCTTGGCGATCTCGGATGTTAATCGGCAGTCCCGGAAGGATGAAACACGACTTGATATCATGGAGGCAATAGTGCAAGTCGCGTTGAAGCGGTGATAAAGAAAAACTCTGCATATAATGATCACCGGCGTACGTACTAACTCACGGTCGTGGTTGCGCACTCGGAGGTGGCTGATATACGTACGGAGCCCTGCATATCCTACTTTAGGGTCTGTTAGACAGGGGCAGCCGCTCCCAACACTGCATCATTTTAACAAATAAACATTCAAACTGTACAGTGAAATGTTTTTAGAATCAATATCATTTAAACTTATAAACCAAAAAGTTTATATAGGTTGTGATGCAGAATTCAGATAATGGGCGACGTTTTAATCTGGAAGTAGTGTAGTTAACCTCAGTTTTAGCATCATTGCGCTTCACCTCATCAAGCTTGCGCCACTTGTATTGTCGAGCCCGGTAACGGATGCACCCGAGACAAAAGCTAGTTCCACTGGACAAGCTTCGGATACACTTGGCATGGTCGTGCGGACGAACATTTTGGCCTGGACCTGAAGGATTTCTTTTATTTTTACCTAATACATCGCACGGACATCTCACTCGTAGAAGCCCTTGTCTCGGCCGGTAGTTTCGTCATTGGCTGGGGATCGAGGTAACTCGTGGAGAATAGAGCACAGATAAGCTATAAATTATCAATATGTTCGTCAGTCTATAGAAGTAGTGTCGGCAGCTCTGAATATTTCAAATTAGTCTTAACCTTATAAAAGAATCAAGCCCCTTCACCTGCTCTACCTGTCTGGAACTACCCATCTTACAAAACTCTTTTCTCTTAACTGTGGTATGAGTACTCTCAACTAAAGCAGCCACAATGCTACTGCCGGCTGGGAATTCCACGACGCTGATGTTCCCCTCTCTATTGGGGTTGTGCATTTGTGTCGTGTTGCTCGCTTTCCGCACCTCGTTGACATCCGAGGTGAATAGGATCCGTAAAGGCCTGCGCCGTGTGCCAGGTCCATGGGGGCTGCCTATTGTTGGGAACCTACTTCAACTCAGCAAACGGCCTCAGAATGAGTTGGGCAACTGGGCGCTGAAGTATGGCGAACTTTTTCAAATCAAGCTCGGCTTGACAACCTGGGTTTATGTGAATAGTCCGGAGGCCGCTCGTGAGATTATGGACAAGCAATCCGCACATACATCTTCAAGACTACCTTCACCCGTAGCCAACGACCTTGTTGGCGGCGATATGCGCTTTGTTCTCATGCCGGACAATCCCAAGTGGAGCTTCTGGCGTCGCACCACCCAGAGGCTCCTGACACCTTCAGTGTGTATGACATATCTGGAGAATCAGAATCTGGAGGCAAAGCAGCTGGTGTACGACTACTTGACTGATAACAAGAATGAAATGGAATTCTACTCTCACACACGAAGATTTGCCACGAGCATCATCATGGCTACCACTTACGGATGGCGTCTTCCAACAGCAGTGAGTTTTATCCAATGCTGTGTATGATATTGTCACGGCTGACCAAACTGGTTTATTAGCACGGTGAAGACATCAAGCAGATATATCATATCTTGCATGCGTTGTCTGAGGATTCGGTACCTGGTGCTCATATAGCAGATGCGCTTCCTTTTCTTGCTCGGCTCCCGCCAGCTCTGCAATGGTGGCGGAAGAAAGGTCTGGAGCATTTTCAATACCAGGTCGACGCTTGGATGGGCTATTGGCGGCGGCTTCAGAAACGGGTCGAAACAGAAGAATCGCCCCATTGTTTTGGAAAGCAGCTCATAGCAGAAAGTCCTCTAAACGAGATCGAGCAAGGGTTTCTGGCTGGCTGTGAGTCCCCTTAAAGTCCTGCTACAGAGAATGCCTTGCAGCGCTAACTATCACAGCTCTTGTCGAGGCTGGTGCTGAAACAACTTCGACCACCATCAACTCCTGTCTCCGCTATCTTGCCAACAATCCTGAGGCGCAGGCAGCTGCGCATGCTGAGCTGGATGCGGTGGTTGGGCGGGAGCGTTCTCCCACCTGGGCAGACCAGGGTTCGCTCCCCTACATCGAAGCCTGCCACCGTGAGACATCACGGCTGCGGCCACCCAGCAATAATGGTGTCTTGCACTACACGACTAAGGATCTAGAGTACAAGGGCTTCCACATACCTAAAGGTGTCGTCGTGGCGATGAATCAGTATCACATGTATTATGACCCCGAGCGGTATCCCGATCCGGAACAGTTCCGACCAGAGCGATTCCTACGCACTGCTGGGCCTAAGCATGTTGGTGGCGCGCCTCAATGGAGCTACAATGCTGAGGCCGGTGATCTCCCAGATCGTTGGGTGTTTGGCGCCGGACGTCGTCTCTGCCCAGGTATGCATTTCGCCGTCAACAGCCTCTACATCGGTCTGGCCAAAATTCTGTGGGCCTTTGAGATCAAGCGTCCGCTGGATGAGAACGGAAAAGAGATAGAGCTGGATGTGAGCGACGAAGGCTACATGGACGGACGATTTACCGTTCCGAAGCCCTACCGTCTGCGATTTATTCCGCGAAGTCCGGAGATCGAGAAGATTGTGAGACGCGAGTGGGCGGAGGCGGATAAAGGTGACACTATGATGTAAGAATAGAGAATGAAAAAAAGGACAGAAAATAAAAGGGGAGATTGTTAGTTGCAATATCTAAATGTAGTTGAGGCTCTGCTTTATCAATATGTAGCGCTAAGCTTTTAATAGCTAAAGCGTGCATGTTGCCCACCACTACAACTTGGCGTCACGGAACAGGCCGCTACCCCCTGGGGAATCGCGCATGAACCCTGCTGTTCCACTCAGCTCGGGGTCCTCCAACATCATTAAACTAACCCGGTTAGCCTTTTCTGGCCATTACCTTATGCTTTTAATTTTATACACGCGATCCATCTTATGGTAGCATTCTATACTATAATGCTGTGGGAAGGCCCTGCAGTGTTTTATAATACTACTTGGTCATGGCTGTCGATTTTGACCGCTTTTCGATCGAATCAGGAACATTAATTTGAACGGTTTGCTATATATATATAATCTAGATCCACGAATACTTTTATTTGAGTAACCACAGCTAAACTGTTGTGCCTACAAATATAATTGCGACTGCAAACCAACCGACCAAGACGGACCGCTACAGATCCTATGCAGATTTATTCACGTCGTAGCTACGGACTACCTACAAGTAGATCAAAATCTGATGGATGTGTGGAGAGGTGGCTAAAAAGGGCTAGTTTGATGTTTGGATAGTAGTAATCTGGAATTGATGCAAAGAACCTGAACTGCTAAAGGTATAGTCGCATTCATAACGTCCTAGGATCGGAACCGTCATCAATAAGTTTACGTACAAGCATACTGTATATGAAGATCAAAGGATGCTGACCGGAATTCGGACCCTCCAGAACCCGAGGATGCTATACTGTTGCTTGAATTTTTTTTGGTTGAGGCGTGCGTACGCGGATGCCCACCAACACACTCGCACACTTACACGTTCTCACATCAGATATCTCATTTAATTCAACCATGCACATGCGCAGTCGCAGTCACCTTCCTTCACTCTCGCAGACATACCCGGGTGCTTCGGACTGAAATCATGACTGCAATCATACCATGGATCGGTGCGTTCCTTCGCACGGGGCGCCTATCGTCCAGCCACGGCAAGCAACCGGCACTCCTGTCGCTTCGAAGTGCGAAGCCCTTCCTCGTCACCGTGGTTTTCGTCATGGCCTTCACCGACATTTTCCTCTACGGTCTCATAGTACCTGTCGCTCCTCTGGCTCTCCAAACCCGAGTTGGTCTGGCCCCCGATGCCGTCCAGAGGTGGACATCGATCCTTCTGGCCGTCTATGGTGCCTCGCTGCTTGTCTTTGCGCCCATATTCGGATATTTTGCCGACCGCAGCAGCTCCCGGCGTTTCCCTCTGGTTCTTGGACTCGTGATTCTCGCTGCTGCGACAGTCATGTTGTACGTCGGAAGGTCGCTTCCGCTATGGGTCGTTGGTCGAGTTCTGCAAGGTGCCGCAGCCGCCATGGTGTGGACGGTCGGCTTAGCGCTGCTTGCTGACACTGTTGATGAAAACGAGCTTGGAAAGTACTTGGGGGTCATCACGGTGGCCATGTCATCGGGCACGCTGCTAGGTCCGCTTTTGGGTGGTATTGTGGACAACTATGGTGGTTTCACAGACGTCTTCATCATGGCTTTCGTTTTGATTGGCTTAGACATCGTCTTGCGACTGATCATGATCGAAAAGAAGGTTGCGCGTCAATACACCGACAGCCCAATCAGCAACACGCCTGATGTGCAAAACGAACCTACACAGCATAATCCCATTGATACCGAGGTACCGATATCTTCAAATCCCATCGTCCGCCTTTCGAGGACTCCGCCCATCATCTCCCTCCTCCGCTCACGCCGTCTTCTGGTTGCACTCTTCGCAACATTCGTCTTCGGCATCATGATCACTGGCTTCGACTCAGTTTTACCTCTCTTCGTCATGTCTACGTTTAACTGGTCGGCGACTGGTGCTGGCCTCATTTTCCTGCCCATTTTCCTCCCGGCCTTTCTAGGTCCCTATATTGGTCATCTGACTGACCTGTATGGGCCAAAGCTATTGACTGCTGTCGGATTCCTGAGTGCTTTACCGAGTTACGTGCTGTTGCGCTTTGTTGATCATCAATCACTACAACAGGAGGTCCTGCTCATTGCTCTATTGGCATTAATTGGAATATCGCTGGCTTTAGTCAATGCACCCATCTTCACAGAGATAGTTCACATCGTAATCGCAAAAGAACGCAGCCAGCCAGGTATTTTCGGCCCTGGGGGCGTCACGGCGCAAGCTTACGGCCTCTACAACGTCGCATTCGCCGCTGGAACTATCGTAGGACCCCTTTTTGCTGGATTCGTCCGGGAGAATAGTGGATGGGGCACCATGGGCTGGAGCATAGGTCTAGTGAGCGGTTTCACGAGCATACCGGTGGCGCTCGTGACGGGAGGATGGGCCGGAGGTAAACGATGGAACTTTAGGAAGGGCCGACGACAGGACGATGAATCGCTAAGAGAATTAGAACAGATTCCTAGTCGAGAGAATTCGGGTACGTAGTAATATTTAGACGTTCAACCTTTGACTCTAGACCCTTTGCTTACAGGAGAATAATCGTCTGCAACAACGCTATTTTGATCGCCATGTGTAGCCATCCTTCCCAATTGCTACAGCAGACACTTTCTCCCAAGGCCCGTTGAGAGGATAATGGCGTCTCGGCTTAAAAGTAGCAACTGAGAGTACCGTGAAGCTGTGCGGACTCGGCCACGGGCTATGTTATGCTGATAGAAAGGATAAAAGCTTTTGGGGAAACAATGTTATATGGCTTGATCATGTATAGGAAGCTCCCCGGCGGTTTACACCAACGTTTCAATTTCAGCGGATAATTTAGGGGCAATTGCCGGGTGTGCTGCCCTAGCGAGGGGGGTTTTATCCAGAGCCTGAGTGATCGTGGAGGATAGCTTTGTGAGAACTCACGTCTTTCCCGTGGACGTAACGAGCATCCCCACGAACATAGGCCGTTCGCACTTCGCCACCGAGACCTAGATCTACATCGCGGCGCTTCTCTTAACGGAGGGTAGTCCACACTGTTGTCCCTCCGAACAGATTGATGTTGACACACGTTTCGACTTCAGCGGGAAGATAGAAAATGTTATCGAAACGCGATTTGGTAACCTCATAGACAACTCAAGACATATCGATACAACATATCCCCGCGTGAGATAAGAAATAATCGTTAGCCTAAACGATTAATGATGTAGACTCGGTGCCAATGCTCTGACGACAGAGTGATGGACCGGGCTGAACTGTCTCGCATTTGTTACTGCCTAGCATTCCGGGTACCAAGAGAGAGCCTCATGAAGTTGCTTCATCAACTAACTATTTCACCTTTATCCTTGACTTGACGGCAATGTGCACAGCGCTTTAAGCGAACGATGCCGATACTATCCTTGAGTATCCCTAGCTACATCAGCGAAATGCGTTGCAAGCTGGTGCTGATCCAGGGACTTCAATCTGGCCAGCTTCGTCGTCAGAATCATTTTGGAGTTCCCTGAGCCCAGCAGACTCCTAAATATCTTCTTCATTCCCTCGCCCCCAAAACTCCCTACCGCTCCAACGTGAAGTCCACCGCAAATCAGTATCGATGCAGCTAAGCTAGTAGCGATTGCTGTTGACACAGAATTCCCATTTATGAATTCAGGTATGCCCTCTCCGTCTCCATCACTTAATACTCTCGAGATGTCATCTATGAGTGTGAAGTCAGCTTCTGGCGGGGGAGGAAGCTCGACCAACTCATTCCATCGCGACGCGGCAAACCTCAAGACACCGTTAGGAAAGAAAGACGTTCGTTCGTTCGGCTCCCCTTTATGTGGTTCAAACGCGGGCATCAGCACTGTAGTTCCTCTATTGATGGCCTCATCTAGAGAGCTGAGGAGGTTAGGATCTATCAACTGGTCAGGGCTCTCGTCGAGAGCCGATCCAATGCAAATAATGTCAGCTCGTTGGGCAATACACCACTTCAATGCCTTTAAGAAGTACGTCAGCTTGTCTGTTGGTATGGGATAGCAAGGCTCGAGACCCCACCTCTGTGATTGACTTTTCCCGGCTTCCGATACCAGTATCAGTCCTGGCGACGAGAAAGCGAACTTTGGGGCTCAGAGACGATATAATCTTAGCGATTGTTGTGCCGTGGCCGGTTGTCGAGAAAAACCAGGGTTTGGATACATTGGATGGTGTCGAGATGAAGGACCGGCCCCCCACGTGAAGCCCTTTTCCTGACTGAAACTCAACCATACTAACCCCATCATCCACGATGGCGACTATGGGAAATCTGTCTATCGGCTGGCCATAAACAATCTCACGACTGATGTACTCGCAAAACTCCTTCAATTTATCCATCCAGGACTGCCTAATAAGAAAGATTAGTAAGGAAATGCTATACGCCAAGAAATACGAGCGAACTTGCATGTCGTTAGTGTTACTGAGTTCATGCTGCATACTCAAATTGCCTCCTCCTGGAAGACACGATGACCATGCGATCCCACGTGCTTCCTGGAACGAATACTTTATATCTATTCGACGGTTACTACTGATGCGTTCGTGTAGACGGCGATCAAATTCGTCAATATAATTCTCGATTGACTCTCGGGTTTCAACTCGGTTTTCGAGAACTGTGATGTATAACTTTTTGAGCTAGGTAGGTAAATCCACAATGTCAGCCAAACCATGACACCAACCGTCCTGATGGAAGGCTATGGTAATATCCGGGAGGCTTACATTAGGGAGCAAGGGAAGCGCATCGGATGCCGACCAATTCAATAGGATTCCTCGATTCCCGCTGCAATATAGATGAAGTGATTGGACGTTCGGTACGACATTTACTACCATTTGAGCACACATATCAGTCTTTCTCCAATCGAGGGTGTCGATATTGATGCCGCTCAGTGCCGATTCGATCAAGGCGTCTGTACAAGGGTGGTCGACTAACTCATCAACCTGGAGACGCAAAATTTTCTTCAAGCTATACTTTACCTTTATATACTTGAAGAAATCGGAAATAGCATCTTGCCTGGCCTTCAAGAATACGGGTTCATTGGTTTTGTTCGCTGGCAGTTTGACGTTTCGCAGCAGTTCCACGATATGCAAGTCTCCTGATCGAACAAGCCTTGACAGTACGGTGCTGTCTTTAATGTCTCCAAGCTCACTGAAATCGAGCTCGATCTCAGGTTCTGCCATAAACGTTAGAGATCCTCATTATGATTGCGAGGCCGTCTGCTTCCGCCATTTCTGTAAGAAAAGCAACTAACCTTTGCCTTCCAGGGCAGTGAGTTGCCTGATTTGATCGACACTCTCTCCGAAGCGAAAGATTTGCTCCTTCAGCATATTGGAAACCCTCGAGAGAATCTCAGTAGTTGTTTCAGCTGATTTTGGGCCCTTTCTGAGTGCCCCTATTCTTGTTTTTCTCATGTGGATGTCGTTATCATTTCCCCCAGGTCGATCAGTCTTGTTTGACATGCTGCTGCCTGGCCTATGGCCGACTGACGTGTCGCTATCTGAAACGTCGTCGTTATCGCTGTCAGACGAGTCCATATGGGGCCGGACGTCAGAGGTTTCCTTCACAGCTTCGATGCACCATTGATATACCGATTTCCCTTGGCGATTGAGGACAAAGAGCGTCCTCGGCTCGGCTTCGATGACCTTGCTAACAACAGACTCTACTAACTCCCCATCATCCGCGCGGCGACTGCGCAATGGGAACCGAACGACGAGGTGTAAAAATGTGTTTAGATCCTTGTCTCCTTTCATGGGCTCGGGGAGTAACTCGCGTAGCCCCTGGCAGATAAGCGACCAATCTACCAGGCGCCACATAGGGAGCAGAAACACCAGGAGCTCTGGGTTACTCCTGATGAGTTCGATAGCCTCGTTAGCGTGGTTCTTGAAAAAGAATTTCACAAAGGTCTTCTTCGTCTTCTCGATGGGACTGCGGTCAAGAATGGTCCGCCCTAGCCCGTCCTTAAGGAGGTACAACTTCGAGCTGTTGTCATCGCGCCGGGATCCCTCCGTCATCACTGCGCGAAAAAGTGGTTCCAAATCTACGCTCCACCTCTCGCTCATTTGGTGCAGAATAGAGCTTTTCATAGTTCCTAGCCCGAACACTACGCTGTTCTCAAGAATAGTTGCTGGATCAAGCCCGCCTTCCGTGGTAGCTGTCAACCAGTCCTCGTGAATTTTGGTAATTCGACGCTCATGCACCAGCCAGCTTGGCATCTTGGTTCTCATACGGCCTTTGCTTCCTATCATCTTGATGTAACTGATCCGTTCGCTGGGGGCTGTGGTTCACTCGAAGACAATGATGTTATTGGTCCCGACCCGCGATGGGAGTATTTTTGTCCCTCCTCTGGAGGAGCTGGTAGCTATATCTACTATCTGGTGGCCAGTAGTGCTGCTGTTAGAAGTAGATTCTTGTGTTGTTACGATACTTATTTTTTATTTGATTGAGTGAAGAGTAGCCTGCTTTGTGATGTTGACACGGGAGGGAGAAATTAATGCGTCTTGGGATTGTTAAGTACCAAGTAATACGCGCTGGCAAGGGAAGACAGCTAGGTTGAACACCAATGTTAAGAGGTAGAGAGTGTGACGACCAATGCGCTCCGCCACCGCTACATCCTAGCCATTTAGTACCTATGTGGTTGGTCGGTTAGTTGTTGGTTGGTGTTATTAAAGCCGGGGGAAGGCAAGTGCCTTCATGTCTCCCAAGGGGTTTGTGGCGTGCAGAGCTATCCCTCTAAACCACCTATCTGTACCATTTAGGGAGACACTACAATTAATATACAGGATATTCTACAAATCAGACTATAAAAGCGCGCGTGACAGTCAACCCGCATTCGTTCGCCCTCTGGGCTTGTGATCGGCGTTGTGTGTTCGTAGTTGATCCTCTTACGAGGGAGCAAGCCAAGATCCCAGTTGCAAAGGAAAAATAGTAAACAGCAGTTCTAGTGACGGTGTAACCTGTGTATCGGTCTAGCCCTAGTGGACAAGTACCTATCTGGTGTAAATCGCAAGGATAAAATGCCTGTTAATATTTCGTAAATCGTGCTTATTCGTTATCTACGTTTGGCCTTTAATCCTGGATTTAACAGAGAGTGAAGATACAGATTCGCCAATATACAATTCCTGCCAAAGCTAAAGGCGGTCCTGTTTGAAACAATGACACCATGAAATCCGTAAAAAGTTGCAAAAGGGTCCATGTATAACACAATAACAGGATTTGCGTGTCTCACGATAAATGATCCCATAGAACTCGTCGTCATGCTGGCTATTATTACGCATCCAGGACGAGTTGATCGAACACAACGCAAGCCAACTGGATAAATTTCGTAGAGAATCAGCAAAATTCTATCAAAAAACGAAGTAGTGTGAAATCTCGCTCTAGTGTGCACCCTTCCATTACATACATGAAGTAACAAGCCCCCTTTTCTAGTGGCCAAATCAGTAGTTATGCCATCTGTATAGTTAGGAAGGTTTGAGGTGGTGCATGTCGATTACTTCCATCTCTTCCACAACAACAATCACCACCGTTCTCCATGCATTCATTACAGTTTCTTCAAACTATTTTATTTGAGATAGTCAGTGTCGTCGTTTCCCCGACCCGGGTCGGAGAAATATCACATATAAAATCAACCCAGGGCAAAAATTCTTTCTCGATCACCTTACTAGCTGTGGTTAGGATGAGAATGCCGCGAAAGTCTTCAATGAAGCACATGAAACTGTGCATCGTGAAGGTCCGACGGAATAGGAGGTTCACATCCTCCAACAATAAAATACAGCCCCAAGCATACGCATAGTCAATAGCTGTACTGATGGCTTTTTTAGCTTCTTCAACTCCATCCCCCATCAGCCCTGCCATGAGACGGTACAGTGGACGGCGGGTCCTTTCAGCTATGATTTTAGATTCCCGCTCTTTTTGCTCCCTAGAATAACCGTTGAAGAGGAGGAAGAGCCTAGACGTATTTTTCCGATGAGAGGTCTTCACTTTTTCATCGGAATCGGTATTCACCCAATCATCTAGAATTAACCACGGTGGTTCTCTTTTACGGACCGGAAAATACCACTGTACAGGCTCGATGTCTTGGATAGCGAGTTTACGCCATTTATGCATTCGTAAATCGAATCCCCATATAGTTGACGGTAGTAGTAACAGAGATTTGTCGTTCATTCCATTGACAGTGTGGTCTCCATTCCAATCCGGCAGGGGGTTGGCCAATTGCAATGCATCAGGTGTCTCGTTCTTGTCCTCTTCAGCATCAAGAAGTTTCAAACTCTTTAGGTGTAGAACAGGATCGATGAAAAATCGGTGAAGTTCCTAACAACGATAGGTGTAAGGTTACAAAGAATTGTAAGGTCCGTATAGGGTTACTTACAGGTATTGGACGGTAGGGTGCTCCTATGCTCGTGTATTGAACATGTTTTGTTCGTCGGCATTCCATCAGTTTCTTGCCTCTTGCAATAAGCTCTGCTCGCGAAACATTGGCAATAAAGTTGATGTTTAAAATCGGTAGCATTTCGATAGGAACTTTGTCGTCGAATTTATCGAAAAAGCTCCGGTGGAATTTCACGCTTTGAAATCGAGCTTCAGCGCTGATATCTTGAATATTGCTGCCAAACACGAGACAGAAGATTCGTAGCTCTAAAACTTCTTTTTCAATATTGGAAGACTCGCAGTGCGCAGGGCCCAATTCACCACGAACTTCAAATGCTTGAGCGCGGAGATACTCTTTGCCGTTGTTGTTCTCCATAACCACATCGCCAGAATGCTATATGTTTTCTATCAGTTCCGTACGACTGTGGGGGCTACGTTTTAAATACCCACATAAAAATATTTCAGAAATTGCCAAGAGACGATGCCTCTTGCGAATTGTTCATCGACGACAGCGTACTCAGCTGTCATTGACTTCTCAATGAAATTGAACAGTCTCCAAACTGGTGACGTATCTATTTGCATTTCTTCGACTTCTCGCAAGGCACTTCGAACGAGTTCTCTCAATCGATGATACCACACGTACGGAGCAGCTAATTGTGCGTTCACATGTACGCTGGGTATTGAAATTAGTGGAAAATTGTGTTGTATAACCATGCCCAACACATCGCACAGAGCTGCGGAGAGTAGGTAAATCGACTCGCTGACAAGGGATGGAATCAGACTAGAGCGATGCTTATGATCACACCTGTAGTCTTTAAAAACTATGAATTCCAAGCTGTTATTCTGGGCCACGTATGCTTCGAAATTTAGTAGTTTCCTTTTCCCACGGATATGCGATAAGCTTGATTTGAGACGAGGGTTGTCTGGATCAAGAAATACCCATTGGCTGGCATCACAATCGCTAAAACTGTATGTTGGGGTATCAAAGTAAACTGCTCTTGACCCATTGGGACAAGAAACGCGGTGGAGTACCTGCATAGACTGGTCGGACGCGGGGCTGAATGTATCATTGCTGTTGATCGCTTCCCACTCGACGTCACCAGAATCTTTGATCGTGTGGATTGGAAAGGTATTATCCGAAATGTCATTACAGTTGTTCGTATCCCCGGTGGCCTGATATAGCCGAAAGCTTGCAGCGTTGGCGACCGGGTCTTCGCAGTCCGTGCGAGCTTCCTCTATAGCTCTGAGTATTGATATTTCCCTAATTGATTCAATTTCGGTGTTGATGAGTCCCCGTTGACATTTTTCCGTGTCGAACCGTCGTGTGAAGCCTTCGAGATCGTCAATGAAGTCCTTAATATGTTGCACCAACTCGGCAAACTTCTGTTTGTCTTCGATTACCCAGCGGGCTGTCCGAAGGGTGCTTGGACTCTTCTGAATGGACTTAATGTTGGCCTGTAGTTCCTGGAGCCTGTTGCTAAATCTGGACAGGGGCATATGTCGCGAGGGTATGAGTCCGTTAAAGAATGAAGATACAGGCCCCGGTCGACTTTTCGTCGAATCTTCGCCTTGAAGCCCATAATTTCGCCTCAAGTCATCACCTTTGCTTAGAAGGGTAAACAAGTGTTCGAGGGTCAGCTTGATAGCGTTCCGAATCTCAGGATCTTCATCTATCCGGGTATCGTAGTGGTTTCTGGTGAATCCACAGGCTTGTCCCCAAGTGACCAGTCGGATTCGTTGGTTTGCAAACTTTCTCTCTAGTATAACATAGTCATGCCCTAGATACCGACCACGTTGCACCAGTTCAAAGCAATCGATGCAAGCAGTAAAAAGGCCAGAAAGCCCTACGATACCAATGGCAAGACCGGCAACCTCCATAGTTGACTCCGATTGCGGATCGAAAGGACCGCGTCTATGAGATTCTCTCCGCACTTAACTTGACATTCGTTAGACGGAAGAAAGATTTGAAAGTGATCAGTGATTAAAGGTATGAGAGCATGGTGGGCACTGCCGGCTGATGCCTAACAAGTGGCTGTGACAGGCCTAGGCTCTCAGCGAGGTTCTCTTGAGCAGAGTGACGGAAAGCATACCTATTTCCCCGCTGTGAGTGTGTTACTGGACAGTCGTGCAGCTCGGTTTCATTTGTCTGCAAATCATTGGAGGTCCAGTATGCGGGCATAAGCCAAACATACTACTCCGAGGTTCCAAATGCGCCATCTTTACATCATTGATTCCGAATTCTTCACGTCGGCAATACAAGGCCTACCATAGTACCACATTGAATGGGAGCGGATATGAAGAGGCCTCGCAAATCAGCTACTAACGCATTCACCTCTTTCTACCTTTTAGAGGGCCGTTCAAGGCGCCACAAATGAATCTGCCGATGCAGTGTCGCTGAGCTTTGCGCTCGAGCATAGTGATGACAGTTCCATACCAGGATTTAGTCATGCTGTAAAACTGCTACAAATTATATATCGTAATGGTATGCAGTACAGCAGCCGAGGGCAATAAAAAGCCTATAGACAATAGCAACATCATCAGCGTGAACAATTTTCACACTATTCATTTTTGATAAGTTACCTCCCAACATTATCAAAAGTAGCGGCGATGACCACAATAGTAGCTTAGCTGGTTTAACCCCTATTGAACGAATATTAGCAAGTTCAGTAGCCACGACCATTGTGGCAGGCGTGGTGGCTGCTGTCCTCAGCTGTCACTGTTAAGAACAAGTCTCTGACTTCATAACTCACCACCCTAATTCTAGCAATATCTTTCTTTGGGCATCAGGAGTAAGAAAGCTCACCCAGGTATTGCAATTCCAAAATTAAGACAGGCTCTGAGGCGGCATCGTTGTCACTCACACAGTAGAGCGGTAGTACTATAAGTAGCGAGAGTAAAGATACTGATTCGCCGTGAACGATTTTGCTTAAAGCTAAGAGTAGTGCTGTTCCAGCTCCATAGCGTCGTGAATTAAATTTTTATTATTAGTATCTAAGCTTTCACATTCCTATCCGGCGCTAGACTCTGGACATAATGTTTCAGTCTGCGTCCTATTTTACGGTACCACTTCATCCGTACCGCCTGGATCTGCCTCGCCTGGTCTGTCGTCCCTATATCACAAACAATGAGCGGAGGCTCATCGGACAGACCTGAGATAGGGAACTCGACAACTTCTGATAGCGCACTTAGATCACTGCTTTCGAGCTTATCATCAGTACTCAGCTCTGTCATCGCCTCATCCTCAGCTTGAGTGAACAACGCTGCATCATCAATCCTTTGACAAATCTCAAGGAAGATTTGCCTCATCGAGTCTTCATCTTTCCATTCAGTTTTGACAGCGCCATGCTCTTCAAGATATTTAATTACTCTCTGTATCGTTTCGTCGATTTCGTCGATCGACTCTGCGTCGTAATCAGACTCGTTGTCCTGGAGCGATTGGCGGGTCTCGATGAGTGCGGCAAGTATCGTGCAAACACTCGTTGAGAGCAGATAGAGACCAGCGGGATGCCAGGACAATCCCCATGCTTTTAGGTCTAGCTCTGTGGCTCGGGCTCGGGCCTCTATATTCCATAAGATTCGTCCGTTAGGATCCGCGCCCGCCAACAGCGCGGCTTCCATGGTTGGAATAGCTTTCAAAATTGTCTGCGTGTCCAAGGGCGCCCCTAACCACAAAAACCATTCCCATAAGGTCATACCATTATATATCTCATTGGGGTCGCATCCCTCATCGAGCAGGAGTTTTACAGTTTCGGTTTTGTACCCGTAAAAGGGCATCAGGGCATATCCCAAAAGAGGAAGTCCCGTTTTCGACAAGACTTTGCGACCTTCTCCTTTTAACTGGCTTTGGATGTAGAGCGTGAGGCCAGATGTGGCAGCAAACGCCATCAAGGAACCACGGGCACTATCATGTACTGGCCATTGTGTTCGAGTTCTCCGTCGTGTGTCTCCCAGCGCAAGCCGTATAATTCGGCACCCGGCCGACCAGTGATCCGTGGGGTTTAGGGCCAAAGCTTCTCCAAATCGCGATTTGTTTGCCGGAACCTTGCAAGAGAGGTATGCTAAAGGCATAACACCACGCATGGCTAAGTCTAGTTCATGAACAAGATGTGCATGGGGCTTTTTCGTCTCCAACTCCGCTAACCTCGCGCGATCACCCGCAACTGTAGCATTTCTCAAGATTCTATCCCAGGGATCAAGCTCCTCCGACATTCGACAACTCTTGATGAGTAAGATGGCGCTTCGAAACAAAGACAGGCCAACGCTAAACTTGGGACTCAAGTACTTTTGCACAAATTCGCCCCAAACGCCGTGACGACCGAGAAACTCGTAGACCGATCTATGAAGAAACCTCGCTGTTGCTCTATACTCATCCGTTCCGACAAAAGACCAAGGGTCAGTGCATCCGATGGGATAATCGTTTCCGGACAGTTCCTCTATCTCAACCAGCCCCATGCATCGATACTTGAGGAGAGTCTCAAGTTCCCGTGTGCGTTCTCGCACTGCTTGCTTCTCTATGGGTTGGACTGGAGTGTTGCGGACCATGTTGTCATCAGCGTTCTCGGCAAACCACAAGTCCAGTAGGGTCAGCTCGTCATCATTGCTATGCATATAGCATACGAAAGAAAGCAATCGAACGGTCTGCGGCCTATATCTCTGATCGATCCTGCCTAGCATCGTTCTATATAAATCTTCGAGATCCGATGGGAGATCATCCACCCTCTTTTTTAAGTCGACAATGCTTTCGTGGTTCGTAAGTCCATCCTCGAGGGACTCGATCACTAGGCGAACCCAAATGAAGACTCCAAGCGACGACTCCACAATTGAATATAATAGGCCATTCGTAATATTCGGTTCCTTCATAGCCAAGCTGTTCATCCTCGGATATTTTGTAAGTTTTTCATATGCGTATCGGTGAATATCCTCTCTAGTGAGATAATGTACACTCAAGGAAGGCCGTCCGTCGTAGCCAAGTTCGAATTCTGCCAACGGGCGGCTCGAAACAAGTACCTTGACATTGCTGAATTTCTCAAGAGAATGTGTGAAATCTATCAAGCTTTGAACACGCGTCCGAGAAACTACCGGGTCGAACTCGTCGAGGCCGTCAATTGAAATGAAGAAACTCAGATGCGGATTGCGAGTTATCAGGTCTGCGAGTGCCCTGCGTGCCTCCGGGAGGGTTAAATTGTCAAGTTTCCGCCCTTCGATAGAGTCCTGATATTTGTCTTCGAAAGCAGACGGAATAAGGTGACGCCTTTCTTTGAGGATCGAATAAAGTAAGGATCGAATCAGGCCAATTTCCGATTTCTGGTATTCCTGACCATGATAATAAAAATAATAAGATGCCATAATTAGTCTTCTTTCTCCCGTCCATTGACCAAGAAGTTCTTGAGTTTTCGGCTCGTTGCTGATAAATTTCATTAAGGTGCTTTTCCCACAGCCTGGCTTCCCGGTAATCCAATAGGTCGGTGTATCTCCCTTTAGAAAATCCACAAAATTACCCCATGGCTTTCCCGTTGTCATTGGATCTTGGAAGATCCATTGAAAGGTATTAGCATAATTTTCGGAAATGGCGTCTTCACGGGAACGTATACTTGAGTACCAGAGTAATCTGAGTATACGTCTCTCAGCTATCTTGTGACCGGCTTCGTCGTCCAGTTCTGACTCAGCTTGATGAATTGGCAACCCGGATATTGACATCGCATTGATGCTATCCAAAATCTGGGTTCCCAATTGAACGAGCTCTTCATGGTGCCCTCGGCTAATCTGGTCGGCCTCGTTGAGCTTCTCAATCATGCGTCTGGTGTCCTCTTTTGAGTTGGCGTGTTGCTTCGCAACCTCCTCCAGGTTTGATAGTATGCGGGAATTATGCGTATCGTGGGATCGATCGACCTTGTCTCGTATACCCACAAGAATCCTCAGCTGAATTTGGTCTCTGATGGCATTGAGGCGCTTTTCTGTCTTTTCTATCTCTCCAGCATCCCACATGCCCAATGCCGCAGCTTTGAAACTCTTCCATTTTGATGTATCATCTGTAGTGACTCTCCTAAGCCTCTGCGCAAGCTCTCGCCCGATTTCAGCTGCGCGCAGAGACAGCTCTTTTAGTTGCTGCTACGAGGTTAGCATGGAGTCTCCCGCCTGTTCCTAATATCACGGCAAGGTGTCGGCACGTCGACCGATTGTCGCTCTTCGCAGCAAACGGAATACATGAGATGTAAGATGACGTACTTCGTCGTCTGCATCCAACACATGGTCATGGTTAAATGAATCGAGCTGTTTCACCAAGCTCGTCGTCGCATCTTCTACACTCTTCGTAACAGTGGACAGGTCGATGTTGCGGTCTATCGCCCCATGTCTGTAGACCTGCTTCGCATCGCCGACGAAGTTGAGGGAGAAAATAACAAGTTTAAGGACAATCCCCGCAAGGCTGATACTTAACCCAGCTGCATCCATCTGTCAAATTGCAGAGGGCGTGCCAATTGATGCTTAGGGGTGCGGCACAATCATGCTAGGAAAATGGAGACGACATGGTGTTGAGGACAATACGAGATGGTTGGAGTGAGTATTGATTTTTTTTTGTTGACTGGTCGCAGTAAAAAATTTGACATCGACGTAGGACCTAAGGCAAATTTCAGGGTACTCAAGAAGACACTCTATGTGGCAAGGATTGATTGGACACACGTTGCGACTCCAGGGTGGCGAAGTAGCTAGCCATCCTGCTACTGAAGTAATTATACGCGTTGCAAGATGCGTCAGGCCTCTTACCTTCGGGCACAGGCACCAACCGACCATTTCCCCCCTAGTTTCTAAACGCGCACATTACATGCTAAATATGTGAAGTCTTCCGACTATCGCACGGAACCAATTAGAAGTGGATATGTTAAGCACGTCTATCTATCTTTATACAGCCTTCACAGCCACATCCTCCAGCTCAAGACCTCAAAAACCATTCGGCATGCTCTTACCTTCCTTCTTATCGGGGAAGCCAAAGTTGATGCCGAAGGGCGGGTAGACGTAGCGCTCGAGCTTGCCCTCGCGGGTTAGGGCGTCAGAGTAGTCGTTGAGGATCTTCATGTCTTCGGCGTCGAGGTCGACGATCTCGAGGTTCGACTTTATACGCGACTCGGTCACGGACTTGGCAAGCACTGTGCTGCCTCGGGCGACTGCATTACGGAGACGACAGACGTTAGCATTTGCTTCCTTATACCAGCGCGGTCCTCACATGTGCTGCAGTAACTTGATATACCGAACCGAAGGGACTGGAATACATACCATGATAGCTCAGCAGCACCGTCCCGGCACTGACGCCCTTCCGCTCCGCAACCTTAACAACGGGCTCCGACTTCATCAGCGGGCCGCCCGTGCTGCCAAGTGGCGAGTACGCAACGATATGGATCCCCTTGCTCTTGCAGAAATCCACGACCTCCTGCTGAGGCAAGGAGGGGTGGTTCTCGATCTGATTAACAGCGGGCACAACAGTAGCCTTCTTAAGCAGTTGCTCAAGATACGGGACCGAGTAATTACAAACACCAATACTCTTCGTCTTCCCCGTAGCGAGGAGAGCCTCCATCTGCTTCCAGGTAGCCGTGTGGTCGTGGTCCCAGGTGATATCCCTCGAGCCGTCGGGAAGCTTGGGGAACCGGTCGTCGTTGCCGTCGGGGTTCATCCCCACGGCCCAGTGCACGAGGAACTGGTCGACGTAGTCGAGGCCCAGCGCCTTCAGGGACTTGTCGAGCCCGACCTCGGCGCGCGACGAGTATGTGTTCCATAGCTTCGTTACGACGAAGATCTCGGACCGCGTCACGTACCCTGCTTTGATGGCTGCTGCGATACCCTGCCCTACCTCGTCTTCGTTCCCGTAGCAGTAGGCTGCGTCGATTAGCTTGTATCCCACCTTCAGCGCGTATGTTACTGCTGCGGCGACCTCGCCTGGCGCGGCTTGCCATGTGCCTGGTATAGTTGTTAGTCTTTGACGTCTGGGAAGAACTTAAGCTAGGAGGTTGATGTGAAGGGTTGGTTGAAGTGTGCTGGGCTGATCGTATTGGAGTATCGTGAAGAGGAGGGGTTGTGCCCGTGGGGTTCTCGTTGAATTAATCACTCTCTCGTCGAGCTGACGATTTAGCTCAAGATAGAGAAAAACCGGAACAACTTATAAATGGTGAAACTTCGAGGAGAATAAATACTTACCGAAGCCAAGAGCAGGCATGTCCTGGCCTGTGTTCAACTTAAAAGTCGAGGGCGCCATCGTGAATAGTACTTCGCGGGGTATCAACTGTGTATGAAGTCTAAATAGTAGTAGATCTAAATCTCTCTGTGTTAAAGTGCAAATATCGCAGAGGCTGAAAGTAAAGTCTGATAATAAAAGTAGTATAAGAAATAAGTGAGAGTATACAGCAGTCCACAGGTTAGAATCTAAAATACTAGGTAGGGGTCGTAGACTTTAAGTAACACCATCGCGATCCGGCAAAATGACGCCCGTCGACATTCGTGATTGCCCCTCATTCATTCATTCACATCCCACTTTCGCGCCCACATGGGGGGAACAAGGACGAGGGGCTATCCCGACTAATAGTCGCAGTTACACTAGTATACCAGGTTCCACAAGGAGTGCGCCGCGCTTCTGCACGTCACCAAATGGGTCCCTTGCTTGCCCATGTCTGGGGACCAAGATTCCGGGTAAAAAGAGAGTCATTGGCGGGATCTCGATGGAAGTGCTAGTTAAGGGGCCGAACCCCCCCAAGTCGGGTAGTGTTTTGCTCAGTTGACTAAAATCGGCGAGAAATGCAATATCTAGCTTCGTAACTTGAACCCGTTTCGGCTGTCCAATACTACTGCTAGGGTGCCCCCATCTGAGCCGCGTTGGAACATCTACGACATCTCCTACGGAGTTGGTGACGAAGTTTAACCGGGCTTGGAAATTTTATATACCGCGAGTAGAAAGTCAGGTTGTATAAGAGGGCGATAGTTCACACGTCTCGGAACTAAAAAATTGTAAAATTCGACCTCGGCGGGATTAACCCCGAGCCAGCGGGTGTTAAGTATCTTGGCAAGATGATCTGCGCCATACCTTGACTTGGTGTAGATACTAGTTGCATTTCATCTCGAAGTTGATATGAGATATATTTGTGGCACAATGAAGGACACAGATTAGGATAGAGCTTGTTGACTGAGGCAAAGGTGTATCGAATTTATTATTTACCCGTTGTACCGCTATGTACAAAGTTGGGAAGCCTTTGCGCGGTAAACCTCTAAAGGCTGAGAAAAAAAAATTGTAAGTCAACAGGGCCGCCGAACGTTGCTGCACGCAACGCTAGGTAGGCACAAGGACAGTGTCGAATGAAGGTCCAGCCATGCATGCTATTATGATAAAATCTAATAATGTGTAGCCCACCGTGCACCTCAGTTTCCATAGACGAGGCGTGTAATGCGTAAACATAAAAAGTACAATATGACGACATGATTCGTGGTATACCTATCCATCTAACCGGCGATGAGGACCCAAAGGCTACCGAGAAATTATTAGTGATACTGAGATATGATGGGACGGGTTTGGGGGAAAGTGTGCGCCAGGCTTACAGGAAAAATATCATTAGCACACCAAACATCTTAGCGATGAGCCATCGATTACTGGATACCCTAGACCAGTACTTAAGCAATTCTCGTTGGGCCCCTTGCACGTTGTCGACGACATCTTCCGTGTTGGCGTCTATCCGTTCAATCATTTCGCTCTGCTCTGATACCATCTGCGCTAGTTGGCCGAATATCGATCCGAGCTCACTAATGGTTTTCTCAATGGCCTCGATGGCCTCTCCTCGCTGCTGTATGTATGTGTTTTGCGGTTGCGCCTCTTCCATCATCAACATTTGCTGGTCACCAACGGGGTTTAGGGATAGGAGATCGGCGCCTGGCGACGGTGTGCCGCGGGCTGGCGTTCCGTATAAAGGAGAAGCGGATTGTTGCAATGACGGCTGGGCGTGTTGTGAGACGGAGGAGATGAAGTTCTCGGTTCGTGAGCGTGAGGCCTGAATGTTTTTCGTTCTAACCTCCAGCACGTCTTTGAAGTTGGCGCCGACATCACTGAGCTTCCCTTGTAGCATGAGCACCACGTTCTTATTGTGTTCGCCTTCCTGGTCGGCTTTGGGATGTTGTTGACGGGTAAGTGTTTGAAGGGAAGAGATCTGTTGGTTCAGCGAGGATAGGTCTTGTTTGATGATGAAGGTGAGCTCGTTGATCTCGACGGGCCGGTCGTCGAAAAGGGTCTTCCGCTTGGCCAGCTGAGCGAGCTTCTCTAGCTTGCCCATCGTGGCCCCGATCCCTCTCCCGATCTCTGCGGCCCGTCTTGCGAACTCGGACCTGCGGGGCCGCGCATCGCCATTGGCGGCTGCCTTTTGGGCATCTGTGAGAAGTGACCGTCTCTGTGCGCCGACTTTGGATTGTGCCTGTCTCTTCTGAACCTGTGTCAGAACGGACTTGAACTCAGCGGTTCGGTCTTGTATCGATGAGATGGCCATCGTGGGCCAAATTGGATAGTTGACAGCAATTGACCAGGCGTTCGCGGGGTAGATGGGCTAGCGGATAAAGGTCGAGTGGTATGGGTAGGCAGATGAATCAAACCGGGGAGCCGTAGCCGAGGATGAGGTCTTTAATCGGTCCGGAAGACAAATGAAGGTTGGGTCGCGAGGTGATACCGATGGTGAGGTGAACCACGGCGCAACTGCTCGATGCGCAGGCAATTTCAGGAGATTAGCGTCGGTGGAACTCTTGTCTTGGCGTGATAAAGGGTCCGTGAGGCGCTATCTGTCTGACTTGATATCGTTTTCGATAATACGGACGCGCGGTAAATGTGACGATGGAATCGAGATGAAACGTTGACTAGAAGATTTGAAGGAAGTACACCTGGCGCGAAGAGTCGCTGTAGATACCCAAGGTAGGTACATCGGCGCTGAGGCCAGCCTGTTTAGTTTCAAGTCTGATGACGTTCCCACGTTCCTGCAGATGGACTGTGCCTAGTCCCGTTCTTGTCCAATCAAATCGCAGTCTTCATGTGACTGTGGCTGTGCTACAACGTTCTTTATATGTAGGTCCCAATGGTAGGTGCAACACCTTATTCTCAAGGAAAGCAAGAGCAGACGCATCTTTTCCTATCACTGGACTTCAGTTACAATTTTGTGTAGCCTTTTCCTTCCACCCCTAGAAATTTTGGTAACTTTGTAGCCTCAGGACAACGCAGAGCAGCGATGTCAACTTTCCGGTAATATCCCGACAAAAAACGTGTGGCTAATGCTAAATGCTATGCTGTTTGCAAATTCTCCAATATCATCGGCAAAACAAGATGCTAAGGTGCTTTGAATATTGCAGGAAGACGGTAAAGGCGCTTGCGAACATGGACACTCCAGTGAAGAGGATGATCCACTGATACGATGATGATGTTGACGATGAGGTTCCCATCGACTTTGAGACAGAAACAAGTGATCCTCCAATAGGCCCGGCAAGCACATTCCCGATACCCTTACCGAAGTTGAGCAAACAAAAGACAAATGGTCCTGATGTGACGTCCTCAGTTATGGCCGTACTCATTCTCGCCCAGATGGCAGTGAACCCTGCGGCAAAGAACCCGTATACAATGGCATACACTATCAAGACTGGGAGCGACTCAGCTAGTCTCCATAGAGTGAGACTAGTGATTGCTGCGATCATGGGCGACAAACAAGCCAAAATGCTGAGCGGCACTTTGCGATCAGACAGCAAGCCGAAGGTAAACTGACCGCCGACTTGACTCGCGCTCATCACTGCGACGAGAAGGGCACCGCTTTTCCCGCCGAGCTTTAGAGATGATGCATAAGAGGGTAGATACAGGGAAGGGAAGAAGTACCCCAACCCTTGCAAGATATTTGAAACTGAGTATGTCCAAAACAGAGAACTCCGAAGGAATGTCCAATTAATTTTGGGGACACTCGTTCTCTCGGAGGGCGGCAGACGACCCTTTAAGAGAGGGATGAACGGTCCCGTAAGCAACGTGAGACCCACGGCCACGGCACGAAGTGTAGTTCTATATCCGTACCTTTCCAAAAGCGCCTGTAACACAAACGGTATGACGGACCCCGAGAAACCGGAAGCGCCGCACATCAGGCCATAAGCCATGCCGCGACGGGCGATCCAGTATTCATTTACCATGCCGAGGATGGGGTAGTAGAAAATGAGGAAGCCAACCCCATACGCTACGCCTTGTGTCAGGATGAGTGTCTCCAATGTGGACGCAAAAGACCCCAAGACGAGTCCGGCAATGCAAATCGACCCTAAGAGATAGGTTAGCATCACGTTCTGAACTTACTACTAAGTTGTGAGACGTACAGCCAGTTAATATCATGTGTTGCCTCCACCGTTGATAACGCTGAATGACAGGTATGATCACTGGTGCTCCGAGATAACCAAATCCAGAGGCTGTGGTGCCGACCACGGTTATATAACGATTACCGGCAAATTCTGGAATTGTGGAGTAGTATTCCTGAAAGACGCCAAAGGATAGGGGGAAGCCTATGATTATTCAATCCAATCAGTCCCATCTTTTAGGTCTATTTGATAAAAGCATTACCCCATAGGAATGCCTCGAATACGAAAGCAGCAAAGAGTAGCCTCCAAGCAGCGGGCCCTCCATCCACGGGTGCAAGCTCTTGTTCCAGACACGTTAGCTGGCGCTCGGCATCATCTTGTGATCGTTGTAATGACAGTTCCGAACCCTCAGAAGTTGAAGAAGTGGTGATTGCCCGAGGCAAAGTCGCTAATTCAGCACTCATCGCGAAACCTTTCGAAATGGGAGATGAAAAAGAAAGGTGATGCTGATTTGAGACTGTCCGAACATCCTTCTATACGGGCACCAAGTCGATATATGTCTTGAGTGCTTGGTCGCGCGAGGAACACGTTCACGGGCTAGACTGGTCTGTATACAGAATGCTCTTTATTCTACCGTGCCACGGCAGCGAGCTTCCTAAGCTTCCATGCCGGCTATTGGGCTTCTATGTACAACATGCGTGACCGACCGGGCCTCGACCGACCGTTCCATGTTACTGATGTCCGCATCGGACCGGTCGGGTGATATGGGGTCAGCTGCGTTGGCGGGTTATGTGACCACTGGGAATAGACCGCTCATTGAGACCCATGAGGAGCAATGCCGAGTCCGGCATCAATATGGCTGCGCCGAGCACCGCTATTACGTGATTCACGTTCAGAAAGCTGGAGTCAAGCTTGAGAATGGCTCTTTATCCAATTCGGCTAAGTAACTGACAATGCTATAAAGCGAAGACCACGACTAGCAGCCCACGCGCAATGCGTAATGCGCCGGTGTGTCCCTAGAAATACACACCTGTCGAGTAGATGCTTATAAATAGAGCATCAGTCACTTATGTAAGTCGTGTGTAGGGATATTCGTTCCTCGCAGAGCATCATCACCGTCTCAATCGAGCCTATGGTTAGTGGCATCTCAAGCTTTTCTGTGCGAGTTCTTGCGGCGCCGATCACTCGAGACTTGATCTTTATGCCACAGCTGAGTGCTTCTACTCTGCAACCGCAATTTATCATATGGGTTCCTAAGGCGTGGTGCTGCTCTTCACATCTTCTCGTGATTACGAATAAGGTTCGGCGCTCCAATAACGGCCGACTGATCAATAGCAAATATCAAAGATGACGCTACTGAAGTCGCCCTCTACTATAGCAGTCTTCGAAGCGGAGTTTGATAATTTTATTCTGAGAAGAGACAGCTACTAGAGCCCTTAGCTTCGTGTTCATCATAGTATGTGCTTGCCGGTCTTTCAGGCGGTACCGTCGGCCTATGTCGGAGGCAGGAAGGACAATAACTGGTTCTACTAGCACAACCTAGTCACGGGTTAGGCACATTGTTTTCTGGGTCTCTTCTGTTCGCCGGAGACTAGCCCGCAACAGATCTACCGAGCCTGCGTAGTGTGTTGATCGATGCCGCTCCGGGGGTATGCCGGGATTGTGCAGGACATAGTCCGAGAACCGGGGGCCGGGATATTGAGGTTGCGTTGCCGGATACTGTTGACATTGACCCGCTGTTGCGAGACATCGGAAATCGAACCGTGATGCTGATGCGACCCATGACCGAAGCCGGTTTAATTCTGGTAGTGTTCGACCACTCGAACCTGAGAACACTTTCTTAGTCTCTCTTATCTTAGATTTACAGAGAGCTGGGTAGATGATTCGGCCACTACACCACCATTCGATGATACGACGTACGTGATCATATATGGCCTTAGCATATCAGGTGATCGACGACATCTACAAGATTAATACTATTTCAGCGTCATTTGTCAAGCCTGAGCCGACCTACCACAAAAGGCTCTCTGATATAACATCCACCCGTCCCCTTCATTTTTGTCTTTACTCGACGCCGAATTCCCCGATACCTCCTCACAGCTCCTACTGAAGTACTTCGGCATTATCTCATGATGCCTTTCCCTCGTCCACGACTTGACGCTTATCCCAGACCTTTCGCCAGGTTAAAGCCAAATCATCTCTCTGATCTCATCGCGTTTGAGTCCTACTAACCTACAACATGACCAACTTATCGGAAATACGCTCTCCCACGACAAGACGACTGCGAATAGCATTAATCACACCAACAGTCTCAACGGTATCAATGATAACGGAGCGCTAGAAAGATGCTGCCAATTCGTCTTATAATCCACCCCTTCCGGCCCTCTAATATTGCTCATTCCGAGGACGCCACATCGCTTTACTCAACACCCCCTGGGATGGGATGACGGGCTACGAGGGTTTCTGTAGGAAGATCTCGCTGTCGCTCACCCCGACAAGAACCCCAACATCACTCAAGAGATAAATACCACGCCTGGGAAGACGTGCGACGTCTTTATTAGCATTGGGGTGACGGTTGTGTCTAAAATTAGATTCCTGGTTCTGAAAGCCACAACAGCGGGAGTCATTTGCGTAACAGCCTGGTTGAAAGAGATGTGGGGATACTGTACGACTATGAAAGCCAAGGCAACGAATTATAGATGATATAGACTTGCTGAGGCGACCACATGATGAAGGGAAGAGGATCGTGACCCATTGTGTACACCGAAAGCCTTGTTAGCTAATGACTGTACGTGTCTGTTACAGTTGCCTCCGTCTTCAATATTAAAGTGTTTCAGAACATCTTTTTATTCTTATACGAGCCTAAGATGTGTTTTGAACATATGTCGTTAGATAGAGTTGGCAGTGTCTGAGTAGCGCATCTGCTTATATGCACGGTACTATATGAACCGGGATATTAAGTGGCATAGCGATAGCTGGCACGTCAAACCGCCTATGCCAACCTTATAACTAGCCGGGGAGATCCCGTGACAGCGCATGCTTATTTGTATCTCGATGACTTTGACCGTTGGCAAGATCTACAGCTGGGGTACCCAGACGACACCATATAATAATGACGACGACTGTTGCCACCATTATCTGGGAGGACAATATATTAGTGACCTGGGCATCTGGTAGGAATAAGAGATAGAATATTTATCTGAGTTGCTTCTTGATTGTCTAACGTCCTTGGACGGGGTACTATATAATCTACCGTCGGGAAATTTGATGAGGTGGCAGGTTCCAGTGTTGTCGGCTGTGAATCCAATCCGACTTCAAAGCCTCGACGCAGAAGCGACGACGTACTACGTAAGACGTCCACAACGGGAACTTGGTGCATCCATTGTCGCAAACGTACCAGATCTAGCTAGTTTCGTCACTGTCTTCTCCCGCAGATGCAGCCGCCCAATCCAGACCACATACCTACCTTGGTTAGCGTTCGGTATTGTGCTCGACTTAAAACAGACTAAAACAATGAGTGCACAACACAAGTACGAAACGAAACGAGATCGACCCACCTTTAATTCACCTTTCAATGTCGTATTCCTTCAACCCTCATTCTCCTCCTCTTCCTCAACCAGAATCGATACTTCTCTATCGACGGGCCTTCGTTTACTTGACCGACCCTATTCGCACCTTTTGACCTAGTTTAATCAATGTAATAGCCTGATATTCGATTTGTCCCCTGTACTTTTATTACGATCCTGGTATTACGAGCCGGTCTTCTGCTGCGTATTCATCCATGTTCCCATTTCCAACTTAATCGCTGAACTGCCGTTTCTCGTTTCTCGGTGCCCTCTTCGCGTTCCTCTCCCAGTGACTATATCTTTGGACCTCCTGGGGTTAGCCCTGTGTCGGGCTTTCAGAATTATTTCTTGCCCGAGTTCGCATTACCAACTGTGTATTAAAGACATGCTATGCGCGTGTTCCTAGCCGCCCATGGATTCGGGATCATATAATAATATTCGCAGGGGGGCAATGCCTCCCTCCTCATCGTTAGTATTTGCCATCAATTACTTTCCCCGCCGTCTTGGCGAATTTGCCTCCGCCCGGGTGTGCCAGATTCCTATCGTAATGACTGACTGGCATGGTGGCAGGACACCCAGCACCTATAAAGCGAACGTCAACCGAACCAAGACGCGGAAATGGGTCGAAGCAAAAGTCCAGAGCTACGACGGTGACGATTGGGGGGCCGATGAGTATGACGATTACGACGACGGCAATGACCAGCAGGATCCTGAGCCCGAACCGCTGCCGGCCCCTGCTTCCAGGCTGACTGGCCCACGACAACTAGGTCCAGCCGGTCACCAACTGCCCTCTTCACGCACCTTCTCGCAACCTGCTGTAGCCTCTCTGCCCTCCAACGCTAACCCTCGTATGTTCGGTTCGTCCACACTTCGCGTTCAGACTCAACCGGCCCCTCCCGCGACTACATCGCCACCATATGCCACGGAGTCGGCCCATCCCACTACTACCTCTTCTTCTCATGCGAACGTGCCTCTCGGCCCTTATAGTGCAGGGCCAGCGTCCACGCCATCCCGATTTCCGCCTCGTAAGAGCAGCTTGAGCCAGCAAGATCGGCCCGAGATCAACGATAGAACTACTTCGAAACCCAATTCCCGACCCGGTTCAAGTTCTGCCAATCGGCCTTGGGTAGATCAGCGATCAGCGTCTCCCAACGGAGGGTCCACCCCAGCAGCCAAGACATTGCCAATTGTCAGACCAGCCGATATCTATAAGAGAGTAGGAGAGGAAAAGGAGAAAGAGCGCTTGTCGATGGAGTCAGGGCGTCCAAGCCTGGATAGTCTACTTGGGCGAGCTGAAGGTACACCTTCAAGTCAATTGTACTCGTCTGGGGAGCGTCGGCGGACAAGCTTCGAAAGCCACGATGGGTCGGAGTCTGCTCGTGCTCCAAAGTCAACTCTAGCGCCAGTCGCCGAACGAAGAAGCGAATATGGAATGGACGGCTTTCTTATAAGGGTGACCGGTCAGTCACCGGGACCCGCTGCGTCGAACCCCGAACTCTCCCAGCCACAGAACGGGCCAAGCGATGAGATAAAGGCCGATCTTTTGAAAAGCCGCCGCTTCTCTACGAGTCCCCAACTCCCCATCCTCTCGCGCGTGTCTGGTTTCGGTGACGATTTCTTCTCGAGTTCTAGCAGTCTCGGCTCACAGAACCCCAAACTTCTGAGCCCATCGGAAGAACCGCGGCCACCTCAGAACGAAACGAATTCGAAGACAATGTCTATCGACAGCAGTGGGAGACAATCACCGCGTGTCTTGGAGGAGGCGATTGATAAGCCGAGCCCAACTCCCGCAGCCAACAAGAAATCAGAATTGGCGAAAGAGGGGACCCAGGAAACGACTCAAACGCGGCTAAGCAGCACTCGCCCTCAGCTCCCGGGCACATGGGTCACGGAAAGTTTGACTGTCTCTGTGCCATCTGAACAGTCCACACCTATGGAAGAACAGGAAGCACAGGGTCCAGGACGTTTAGCCAGCCTTCAAAGTATCAGCGTATCTCCCATGACGGAGATTAGTACGGGGCCAAGTAGTACACATCGGGCGACAGACAACTCAAACCTGCCGTCAACTGAAACCCCCCAGTATACCCTAAACGCCAACGGTGCAAGCCGGTTTGGTGCTGAGAAACCTGCGAGCGCTGCTGGGCAACACAACGATGCTATAAATCCTAAAGCTCTAGCTATTGAGGAGCATCAATCCACCCCTCAATCTCTCCCACCTTTGAAAACAGAAACCTTGCCTGCCCAATCGTGGTCGAGACCAGTCTCGACAGCATCGCCCAGTCTTGGAGACAAGAGTCCGCAGAAGTTAACCTCGTCAACGGACCAGCCCGCGAATGTCACTACAACTATTTCTGAGTTTTCGCCGACTGCACCGCTCAATCCTAATCGAGCTCAAGCGGGCCGTCCGGATATCGTTTTGCCGTCAACTCAGCTACGCAAATCCACAATCAGTACGATCGAGACTACATCCCCTGAAAAAGAGAATGATAAATTGCGGGAGGAAATCATGAAGTCACTGAGCACTACACCCGTATCTCCTGGTTCGAGTGGTTTGGCAGCCAGGGATGATCCCGAGGCAGAGCCGACTCCAGACGACTTGGCTCGGGAAAGTACCTACCTAGCCGGGGTTTACGATGATTATCTCTCACTTGGTGAGGAGAAGTCACTACAAGAATTAAGCCAGGCAGCTAAAGAGTCTACGCCCCGGGCCCTGAACCATTCTACCGAGGCAGAACATGGGTCCGCGCCTGTGCCCCAAGATATATCAGTTGCACAACCAGCACCTCTAAACTCAGCCAAAAGCCCTCCGCTAGAAAATACGACTAGGGCAAGACGATTCTCGTGGCAGAAGGACCCAGAAGAAGTGAATCTGGGCCCTGTCGAATCGGAACCGGTCGTGTCTGTGTTCCCACAAGAGTCTTTAGCTCATAACCAGGGCATCGCGGATTCTGAATCGAATACTAAAACAAATGTGACCGCTCCGGCTTCTGATTCCCTACAAGCAGGAACTAGAGCAACTGGAACAATCTCGCATCAGGTATCAGATGTCAGCAGTCGCGGCCCAGAAGATGCATCTTTGGCTGCAATCGAATCACCTTCTCCGATATCTTTCATAGCTGCAAGGCCGCTTAAACCTGCTTCCGAAGAGCAAAATGTCGCACGCCTATCCCTCGCCGAGGAAAAGGAAATGGTACTTATCGGAGATGCGCAGTCTACGAGATCGAGCGTATCCGAGCAACACCCAGCTCTAACCCAGCCGCCAGAACAGGAGAATGAAAGTCCTTCACCCGGAGTTGTAGCACCGGATGTTGCTCCCACGGAACCGCGGTCGGCTCCAACGCCGTTCCGGGACATCTTGAATCTTGCGACTTATGAACAACGTGTTCAGAAATTCGAGGAGACACGGGAACAGTTTTACGTCATGGATTCGGGTCTCTCAGATTGGCTGACCTATCTCCAAAGCCAACCTGAGCATACCGATGCTGTTGCCTCGTACAATACCTCTGTCGGTGCCTATAACGCTTCGTCGTTACTCTCCAAGCCCGGCGCACAGACAATGTCGGGAGCCACAGGTGCCTCACAACCTCCCTACAAGACTGGCACCGCAGCATCGCATCCTAGACGGTCGTCGATCAGTAATATGCAACAGCTCATAGCAGGGTCATCAAGCGGCTTTGGTACGTCGGGTGCCCAGGTAGGAACCAAGAGCAAGGAGCTTCTTCACGCTGCAGGGGCATTCGGCAACAAGGGAATGAAATCAGGAATGAAGTTGTTCAACAAGGGCAAGAATAAACTCCGCGAGCGAGCTGCCGGTGATAAGGCGTTTTTTTAAACCCGACCTTTTCTCGGCTTTTTGTTGTGTGAGCAATATGAAACCAGGCCTGAGGCGATGAGTCTGGTCATGATGTAACAAGAGGTGGCGGTGAGGTGGCATTGTTTATGACGGTACTTATTTCGGGCAGCATCATGAATGGATTGAGTGTTTCTATTATTTTTAACCTTCGCGTTGTACCTACGATGGCATTGGCATCGTATTGAACCCTACCAAAATTGCGATCTTTGGCATCTGCTGAAGTGGCTCTGATGAGTGCGCTTGAGGTGGGTGATGTTGTTATGTGTGTACAGCTATAGCGATGATGATTTCTTATTGGGCAATTGGGGAATCTGCATATGTTTTTGTCGATGACATGGATGTGTGAATGTGCAAATGTAGGTATCTAGAGCTGCATTACCTATACTCACAGGTTGATGCCAGACAACGAAGGATTGCCTGAATGGGATGCTGTACCTTATGCTTAATTTTCATATCTGATCTGACCTGCAACCCCCACCCCGCGTCACTCTTCACCTCCAGCCACGTCAGTCAGTTATGCTACGCCACCCTCGTGCACTTCAGCTGTAATTCTGCGATATACTGAAGCTGCCCCACGGCAGAAAAAGCTTCGGTGGTATAACAATAGTTGTCTGCGGCATCGAAAAGTTGCTTGCAAACATGCTGACTCACTCTCAGCTTTAGTCAGCGACCATAGTGTCCGATACATGTAGATTGTCTCATCGTCGACTCGAACTTGTATACAACTTGAGAGACGCACGGATTTAGCTACGTGTTATGTGGTATGTATGTAGTATGTAGGCATGCTTTTCGGTGCCGGCTCGCTCAAAACTCCAAGTGCTGTTGCCTGTTCCATTGTTTCCGGGAGAATGACTGGACTAGGTGATAACTAGACGTCCCGAAATAACTGACATTACACTGCATGTATAACGATGTTATACCACAATGCCAGGCGACTACTTAGGTACTGTATTAGCGCGGCTCAGCTTTGCCTCTCCAAATCCTTTGTGTTACCATAGACTGCCGATCACTTGTGAGTTTGCGAGTGCGAGTCACAGCGGTTGCGATGCAGTGTCCTACCGTAGCACATACAACGAGTAAGTAAGCAGATAGAGTATTACCATTTCGTCCGATGAACACCCCGCCATCCAGCTGTGCAGTAACAGTATCAGCATGGCCGTTCCTGGCGCTGGCCACAACCCCTGTCTTGCCTTACTACAGGTGGACTGCCTTGGAAGTGGTACGTCGCAATGTCGGTTCGCTGCGACTCTACTGCATTACCTGGCTTATATACTAGGTGCTGAAAGCCCTGCGCAACGAGAGGCGTGGTATTAATAGCGGCTCGATCCTCTCCGCGCGATATCGACAATGTTCCTCGAAGCAAAATGGGAGATGCTTCAAACCTCGACCTTTTTCACAACTTTCCTACGAGCTTAGAGGACCGACCCCTCCATCGTGGACGACAGACAGGGATTGCCCGGAAAGCTTGTTTATTGACACATCTATCTACAAGTAGACATCGGCTGCGACCTGCGACTAGTCTACATAGTGGTACGTGAGACCGGACAACGCAGCTACCCGCCTTTCGCGGTTTTTCGTTGGCGACGCTTCGTCTAGTCCCAGCCTTCATCTCATGCGGGGAACCGTCGCTTATGCCAAGCCAAGGTTTACATCTCCAAGGATAAGGTTAAAGAAAGAAAGATAGGCGAAGAGAAGACAGGCTCGAAGCAAATATCAATCGCACGAAACACGGGTCTATTACACTGGCTAAGTCTTTAGTGCTGAAGATCAAGTATACCTTAGTCAACGGGGCTGCGAGTTTGTACCATCGACTTTCAGCTCATACATACCACATCAGCTTCAGCCAGGCTGTCAGGGCCGATTCGCGACACGGATGATTAGCGATAGCAGCAGTGAACCAAGCCCAAGAGAAGACGGCCGCACCACAGGGAAGATCTGCTAATATCCAACCCCATGGACGAGAAACACTCTCTTGGCTTAGTTTCTCGTGGATCCGGAAACGCCAATATAGACGGTCCTCTACCAGCACCAGTAGAAGCGCGAAAAAGAGCAACAGCACAACCAGGCCTCCCCGGCGGTGATCACCGCAATTATCATGGCCCCAAATTTAGCAATAAAAACTGGAGCCAGCAGCAGCACTACCCAGGCTCTACAGGCTCTACAGGCCTGCCGGCGCCCCAAACCCTGGCCCAGGCCTTTATCCATCCCCAATCCGACTTAGCGAACGCATCCCAACGGCTCCAGCTTGATCCATCCCAATCTCACAAGCAGCATGCTCATCATCCTCATCAGAGCCAAACAACTCAAAGCCAGAGCCATCAGGGCCAGCACCAGCTCGTGCCCCCATCACCGTCGCCTCTCCAACAGGATCTTCATCCACATTCACAAAATCACACTCACTTAGATTTAGCCCAGACTCACCAGCCTTATCGCAATCCATCTCAGCCCCCTCGCTTACCACCATTAGCCGTGTCGCTCTCATCCATCTCTCTCTGTCCCTTTGACCCATTCACCACACGCGACGGGGAGAATAATTATTTTCTCTCTGCCGCAGCCTCTCCCGCCCCAGCCACATCTAATGCCGTGCTGTCTATCCCTCGCGTACCCGTTCAAACGGACGACATAGTATCTCCTATTTCGGACACACGCTCTTCCACGCCTAATTTTCGTAGTTTAGATCGCGGTGACGAAGCCACTGCTCGATCGCCTGCTGCTCAGCCATTGACCCGTTTTGCTGCTCTGAATCGCCAGCCTACCTCACACTCATCAGCTGGGGCCTCGGTACTTGACGATAAAGATTTTGAGCTTAGCCTACGCACGGCTGACACAGCCGAACCTACCTCACCCTCTCGCTCTGTTTTTGCTGCGGTAACGAGCGCTGTCGCTCATGATGTGGCGCATGTGACTGATGAGAGATCCGACGACTGGTTTAGATTTACAGCGCGGGAATCGACTATTTCTAAGTATACTAACAACTCACATCCCGAGGCGCATCACATGATGGCGGCTGTCATGACGGCTGACGAGCCAAGCGTTCGGGAGCAACAGCAGCAGGGTGACGGGCTCATAAGTGCTACCACATCATCTTTTACACCCTTGCCTCCTATCCGTCGCACATCAACGTTTAACTTAATGCGGAAGAAGGGGTTGGTGGATGATGATGGTGATACGGTGCCGTCGCCAATTGAGAAAGACATCCCGCCTGTCCCACCAATTCCTTCTGGGCCCGCCGAGACGGCCCAGCAAACCAGCAACGGCCAATTGTCCACGGGCCAGGGCGGAATCCATTCTTCCCCGCACAGCTCTGTACAACTGAATCCACAGCCAAACTTGAATCTAAACCCAAGTCCTCATGGCCAGAGTCAGCCTGCCATGCCACAACAGCCTAACGGGCCCGTTCCTGCCGCCGGACTGCCCAGCCAACCGGGGATGCCTCAGCCCCCGATACCGCAGATGTATCCGCACCAGATGATCATGGGCCGAGGTGGCCCTTCCGGCCAACAGGTTTCACCGGGCCACATGACGGTTGACGGCCGTGGCCAAACCGTCTTTTCGCTCCCTGGGGGCCGGAAATGGACCGCACAAGAGTCGCATCTTGCCGAGCCCCTGAACCCTTCCAATCGGAACCGTTCAACCAACAGTCCGCAGTCTTATGCTGCTTATGATAAAGAGACGGAGGGCGAGGGCCCAATGCCGCCACATCTTGGCGGCTCTCCCTCACAACCAGTGCAGACACGTCCGCGGAACGCAAGTAACCCCGTCCCACCAACGGCGGCAACGCGCTATCCAGCACTCTTCCCTAACCCCCCGCCGCAACACGCATTCCCACCAGGGCAGGGTCAGGTACCGCTTCGGCAACACCCCCTCTTGCATAGTCAGAATGGAAATGTTCGACCAAGGGCCAGCTTCGATGATAGATCGTTGTCTAAGGAAACTATGGGCGGTATGTTTCTCTTCGATTATCCCCAGTGGTCACCCTTTATTTCTAGCATGTGAATACTGACTTTATGTTTCAGTACATGTTGATCAAGTCTCAATTTTAAGTGAAGATGTCGACAGAGGAAGACGAGGCTCAGGCCAACTTTTTAAATTAGGCCACCGGCGTAACTCAAGTAGTGTAACTGCGGAGCAGGGGTCTTCCGACGCTCCACCAGACAAGAAGAAGATGAATATCTTTCAATCCGTTGCAAATATGGCCCATTCTCAACCGAAACCTAAGTCTAACTTGGGTTTAACGAAGCCCCCAACATTTGATGACTCTGATCAAGTATCACTCCAAAACGCAAGAGACAACGTGCCACCTAAGAAACGACTATCTGAGCTTAAGGGTATGATTAAGGGGGTTGGAAGTGCGAAAGATGGAGCGAAGGATGATCAGCCAGTGAGGGTAGAGACCATTTTCGAGGCTAGGCAATCGATGCAAAGTCCGCCTGGCAATATTACAGCGCCGCCAGGAATGCAAGGGACACAGAGACCGTCAGTCGCATTCGGAGCCCCCGCGCAATCAGGTTCATTCGGCTCTCAAGGCCAAGCGTATCCACCTGAGTCTCAAGGTCCAATGCAACCTCGAATGCAACCTCATCCATCTCAAATGGGACAACCTTTGGCGCCAGGTCCACCACCATTCGCAGGTGTTGGGCGAGCTAGTACCGCGGGTCCTCAGCTAGGTCAAGTTCAACAAGTAAAAAGTGAGGAGAGCGGAAAGAAGAGCTCTAGTGGGGGGTTCTTGGGTGGCCTGTTCAACAAGCAAGGAAACAAGACAAAGGATGTCAAGCCGCAACCCCCTCAGCAGACACCGCCATCTAGTCAACGACCCATGCAGCCTCCAACACAAGCTACATATGCTTCATTCCGCCCAGGGCAAAACGGGCAACCCCTTGGCCCTCACCCTATGTTCGCCGGTCAGCCACAGGCTCAACGCGGTCCTCCGGGTCAGTCTCCATCCCCGCCATTATTCCAGGATCCGACACAACCTCCCCCATCGCTCCAAAAAGCGCAGATGATTACCATCCGCCGCCCCTCGGGACTCACAGTCTCCTCAACTCAGAGTATTCCTGGACGACCTGGTATGCCTTCACCTCAACCATCACAAAGTACTTTCAAGCAGCAGGCGGGTCCCAGTCCACTGGGGCACAGATCGAGCCAAATGGATTTGCAGAACAAGAACGGCCTAGTTTCATCGCAGACTTCACCGCAACCTTCTAATGAATCCCCCCTCGAAGGACCGGCCGGAGTAAACTCGGCAGTGATACCTCGATTCTCGCCGAACAGAAAACCAGTCGGATCTGGAAACTCCAGAGATGTGTCTTCTATGACACCCGCTGTCTCGGCCGCTGCAATGAGATCCGAACGCACAGCATCACCGTCGCCAAGACCAGACGAACAACGAGCACCCAGTCAACTTTCCTACGTTCAACAGAGCTCCCATAGAGAGTCAGTAGGGGGGGTTAATGACACGCGCCAACCGTCACTTCCCTCCCCAGAACCTTCTCCTGTACCCTCGCAGTCGAATCATTCATCCTCTCCTCGGCTGCAAGGAGGTCAGTTTGCTCGTGATTCGCCTGGGCCGCGAGAGTCCGGGCAAGGGCTCGGCCTTTTCCCGAACAGTCTTAGCCCAGCCGGCCCAATGAACGCCTCTGGACCCAACGGTGCTCCAAATGGCCTAACATGGGGTCCAAACGGAGCTCGACCGTCGGTTCCTCCTCTAACGTCCCCGTCCGCTGCCGCCCGCAGCCAACCAGCCCGCACTCCTAGTAGCCCGGTACCCTCGGTGGACCAAGGTAAACTATCCAGATTCTTCGGCGCTTACGATGGTGGCAAGCCGGCCGCCCAACCCCAAGCGAACAAAGAGAAAAGTGCAGCCTCTAAGTTTCTCGGCGCCTTCAAGCGAAGCTCGAAGCAAAATGACACGTCTCCGTCTCAATCACGTCCACAAACAAGTCCACGGATACCAGAACAGGCTATGCGACCCGGTATACCTGGTCCAGCAGGTCCGGGAGGAATACCCGGGCCTGGCGGCATACAGGGACCTCCAGGTGCTCCAATGGGGCAAGTTCGGATACCTCCAATACAACCTGGACAGGGCCGAGGTTCGATCCCAACCCATATACCCGCGCAGCAAATGCAAGCCGGTAGGGGCCAGTTCGTCCAAATGCCGCCCCAAGCCCAAGGGATACCAATGTCCATGCAGGCACAAGCCGGGCGAGGACAATTTCCTCCCGGCATGGTGATGCAAGGTGGACGCGGCCAGCCACCTCAAGCTATGTTCGCAGGACCTGGGTTCGTGCCGCCTCACATGCAACGCCCTGCAGCGCCTGGGAAACAGGGGAACGAACCCCAGTATGACCAAGTGCCTATCCCCCAAGGCTACGAGGCTGTACATGGCTATGGTCCCGGTGGCATGCTAGCTTATTCGCCTTATAACGCCGGTCGTCCTGGTCTTCCACCTGTTCAATACGCTCCATTCCCACCAGCAGGACAGCCAGGGTTTCCTCAGCGACAATGGGATCCCCGTTTGATGCAACCCGCACAAGCGGGTTTACCTCTCGGGACTGCTCCTGGTGCTCCGCAAACCCTTCCGCAAGGTGTACCTAACAATACTCCATATCCAGGCATGCCTCAGCAGTCTCTACCTCAGGGCTCAAACCAAATCACTTCTCCTGTACCCCCACAGTTCCAATCAATGATAGCCCAAGGTCAGCCGGCTCCTCAGCAATTCCAGCAACCACAGCCGCCATATCAACCCGGCCAGATGTCGCCACCAGGACAGGGTCAAATGTCGGCCCCAGTCGCTCAGAACCCACAAATTCAACCAAGTCAAACACAAGGGCAACCCTTTCAGCAAGATCCAAGTTCTGGCCTACAAGCCCAGAATTTGAACCGGACAGGAACGCCACAGAACAGGCAGAGCCCAGTGTCTAATCAACAACCCAACCCAACCTTCAATCCCGTTCCTCAATCCGACATCCGACCCGTTTCAATATCTGGCAGTGCCGCCAGTAGTGCAACATCGTCCTTTCAGTCCCTACATATTCCTCCTATGGCTCAGTCGCAACCGCCCCAGTCGGTACATTCCAACTCTACTCATCAAGCCTCTCCCGTAGACCAGACGCCTGATCCCTCCACAAAAGTTTCATCCCAAGAAGCTAGCCGACCATCCACACAAAGCCCGACTGCCGCAAGTGGACTCCTCCGATCCCCGGACGCCGCGCGCTTGACAAGCAGAATGTCTATGTCAAGAAACGCGAGCTACAGCCGTGATATATCCTTCAGCCCGGAGAAACCTACCGACCGTACACTGACCGTTAGCCCCGAGCCCCCTGGCCGCTACCACGGACCGATCCACCAGGTCTCGGAGCAGACTCTCGGCGTCGACGTGGAGCGCGCAAATAGCCACGTTCGACATGCAAGCGAAGACATCTACGATGCCACGCCGCGGCTCGACTCTACACCTGATGCTACTACGGCGGCGGCACAGGAGAACGGGAATACGAAGTACGCAGGTTCAGAGAAGGGACGAGGGCTCACAAACTCCGCTACTGCAGCGGCTAGTGTCGAGGCGGGTGCTGGTGCCAGTGCTAGTACCACGGCGACTGTTGCTGAGGATAATATGAGTTTCCTGGACGGGCCGGACTCGGAGACTGATGAGCCTACTCCAGCTGCTAACGACACTGCCCCTGCAGTTGAAGAGGAGGCCAAAGACCCGGCGAATGTATCCCCGCCACAACAGCAGTCCACTCCGAAGATGATGAATCTTGAGCCTGAGGAGAAGATCCTCGTCGATCTACCGGTCGAGCTAGCTGCCGTCAAAGACGATGACGACGGCATCCCGATGATGAGTGCTACGTCGTATCCTGGCCAGGAATGGAATCCGTATGGGGCCGGCGAATTTGGAGATTGGGAGTAGGGTGGTTTATATTGTTGCGATAGAGGCAGTACCTTTTTTTGCTTTGAAGCTTTGGTAATACTAGCCGTGTCAGGTTCGGCGAGTGCGCTTCAGGCACGGGACCGGAGAGGTACGCGGTACCTCACCCCATCTGTCTGTTATCTAACGCTATAACGGAACAACAGGCCAATATCATGCATTTAGAATAGGCTTTGCACCTCATCATTGTCATACATACCCTTACTCATATTTATATCCACACTTATATCTTGGCTTACTTCACGTCGTTCATGCATTTCATATACCTTATATATTTGTCACATACCCATTGTATTTATTCAAAAGCTTTTGTAAAGGCATTTATTCTCAAAGACAAGACGAGACTACCATAGCTGGTTGCGGACTATGCCGGTGACCTGACGATTATAGCTAATAAATACATAGCGGTTAATAGATTATGAAGAGAATGTCCTGGTTAGTTTGTCGTTATGACTTGATTACATGAAGCGTATGCATCATTAGATAGGACTCAATCTCATCGTTATGCCAGGAATGAATATGTTTAGTATTCATAATGTTGAAACTGCTATTCGTAGGATATGCCAAAAAAAGACAATTCTCAAGGCACCCTATTCCTAGCCCCAACATCGGCGCATCAGCTCAAGCTCACCCATCCATCCTGCTCAAATCCCCCAAGCCCATGAATCCTCATCAACTCAAACCAACACCCCGACAAGTCCACATCCACACTCAACCCTCAAACCCTCAATAAAGTACCAATCCACCTTTTCCCCCCTCCTTAACCCACTTCTCCAACAACCCCTTGAAGATAGGCACAACGACCTTGTCAACTCCGGGCGGCGGGTTCTGAATATCCTTGACATCCTTGGGCCTCTTTGCTTCCTCGCCAGCGATCCAGATCACGTTCTCCACATCTTTGTTCGCGTCATACAGTTCCTCGGCCTGCTGCTGCGAGAATCCGCGACCGAAAAGTACGGCGCGGGGGGCGCCGTGAGAAAAATCGCCCGATCCGACGTCGTTGGTTGGAGCGGAGGGAGGTTCTTTGCCGCGAAGAAGGTGGGGAAGGTCGGTTTGCGCTGCGGCGAAGGTTTGGATGAAGCGGATTACTGGGGGAGAGGCGGAGGTTAGTTTCGGGAGGGAAGAGAAAGGGGGGGAAGTGGGGAGGGAAAGGTGGTTGTTACCGTCAAAGTCCGGACGGAGACCAGCGGATACGGGCTCGCCTATCTCGGTGTGGATGCCTACTAGGACGACCGGAATCGGGTGTGTTTGGGTCGACATTTTGATGCGGGTGATGGGTGAGTTGTTTGATTGTTTGTTTGTTGCGATTGTATTTTGTCGAGCGAAATGCTGAGCTGGCTGCTAGATGCGGTTCTTGAGTCCTTGGTAGGAGATGTGATTGATTGATAGCGATACTACGAAACGAAGCGCAACTCAGACAGACTTCTCTGTCGTTATCGTTTAATTTATATACACTGCACGCTACACGATGTGCCGCGATTCATACACATAAACAACACAAACACATACGCGCGTCCAGACTTTCCTTCCTTCCATCTCATCGTAAATCCCATCGTCGCACCTGATCATCTCATTCCATCTCATCTCCCCTCATCTCCCCTCCCTCGCGCCCCGACGCTCTTGCCGAGCGCAGCTCGTCTCACGGCAACACCTACTGAATTGATCTTTTGATGACAGATATACCGTACGAGCGGGTGTCCGTCCGACTTTGCGGTCGAAAAATGTAGGCTACGATTGGTTCGTGCCCGTGTTGCGTATCCACCTCGGTGCCGAGCTGGAGGCCCTTGTGATGCGGAAGTTAAGAGATGGAATGGGATGGAAAATTGGATTTTTCCGTACTCCGAGGTGAAGTGACAATACGCCGTTTTTGAGTGTGTGTGAATGTGATTGAGGATAGGATTGAGTGGGCTTACGTCGGTCGGGGTTATAGACCTCGGCCGAGGTAGTACGCTCATCGACGTTTTGAACAACGACAAACAAGTTCGTATCAAGTGCAACTCCTGTCACAGATTACACTCGCCAATTCTTTACGCGGGGGCCTTTCGGTCTGATGGAAGCTGTGGTATGTGTGAGTTCCAGTCCTTGTGGCCTTGTAACGGGTATATCGTCATTTCCGACTTCACTGATGCCAAGGGGATATAAGCATATCCAGCTCTTAGAAGCTGTTTCCGATTCTGGCAAATGCGCCACGGCTTTATCGTGAAGCGTTCGCTTATCAGATCGATACCGAGCCAAATCTGACATGCCTGTCAAATCGCTGAGGAATCGATTCTTTAACTGTGACAAGCAATTTACAGCACATAAACATTCTCACACCAACCAATCACAACTGTATAGCCTCTGTTTAGGTCACAGTTCTTAATTGAAGTTCGGACTACCTCACAACACTCGTATTTTTCTAGATCGGAAAAGGCCCCGCTATTCAAATCGATCCATTTTAAGTTTAAGGGATAGATTACGCGCTAACAATGAACGCCGCCTTTTCAATGAATTCCCTGCATGAAAGACCCCTTTTTTAACACGCGCATCAAGGTGGCGGTCTCTGTAAGTAAATACCAACTTCTTTCGCGCTAGCGTGACAGGCGTGACCTGTCGTACAACCTAGCTATAGCGTCTCATTAAGAATTTTCTACTTTTTACAAGTAATCCGCGATTATTATATTCGCCTTTTCGATAGAACTAGTCGCTCGCGCGGTCAGTGCTTCCTGAGAATCCCCCTGCTCGTAGCCGTCACTACGTTGGGTACAGTGGAGAGCGGTAACCAAACTTGGTGGAGCGGTGTGCAGTGGATGAATCTTAGGGGCCAGACCGTGTGGATCAGGGTTTTTCTTTGGCGTTGACCTTGACTGAGCCTCATCAACGTCTGAATTCCTAGTCTGAGTTCCATCATCGTTTTCTCCTTGTTTTCAGATCGTTTCCCATGGCTTCAATCATTGTAAGCTCGGAATTGACGCCTTCGGACCGGCTGGTTCTCCGAAATTTGGCCCGCGATATCCGGACTTGCCAGCTGATTGATGCCGGTGAAACGACCGGATCATCTGCACTATTACCAGCCCCAAAGCCAAAACATGCCAATGGGGGTTAGTCTCCTTTTCCATTGTAACATCGCCAGCCAAAGCAAACAGGCAAACTAAATATTATACAGGCCCCAAGCATGTCGCGAATGGTTCTGCTGGACAGAGTAATGACGGCGACATAGCGACCCTCAAAGCACTGAACCAGCCAAAATGCAAGGACTTCGAACCCACGATATTTTCATCTTGGGATTTAAGAGATCTAAAGTCTCGCTTACCTCCTAGTGTATATCAATACATATTAATGCCCTATGTGTCATGGGCTATGACGGTGGCGCGGTTCGAGACTGATGTGGTCATGGTCACACATCTGATTCTGTATTTCACCACGTCTCTTCCGAGTGCACTGTGGCTATTTCACCGGTTCACATATTTGCATGCAGTTCTTCATATAGTTCTGCAGGGATGGTCGATAGGCGCATACACGCTCCTACGACACCAGCACATACACCAGCGAGGTGTTCTGGACAAGCGCTCTTGGGTAAAGGTGTTTGACTATACCTTCCCCTATGTGATGGACCCCTTGATGGGCCACACCTGGAATAGCTACTTCTACCATCACGTGAAGCATCACCACGTCGAGGGGAATGGCCCCAATGACCTTTCATCGACCGTGCGCTACCAGAGAGACAACATATGGCATTTCCTTATGTATGTCGGTCGATTTTATTTCTTCGTCTGGCTGGATCTACCGCTTTACTTCATAAGGACGGGGAGGTGGACGTTGGGTCTTCGCGCAGCGTTTTGGGAACTATCGAACTACGCCGCCATTGTCTTTCTTCTGCGATATAACTTCAAACCAGCCCTCTTTACGCTCCTCATTCCCCTTCTCATCATGCGCCTTGGGCTCATGATAGGCAACTGGGGACAACACGCGTTCGTGGATGCCGACGAGCCGGACTCCGACTACCGATCGAGCATCACTCTAATAGACGTACCGGTAAGCAATTTCCTCTCAATGCACCGTTCTGAGACTAACTTTCACCCAGAGTAATCGGTATTGCTACAATGATGGTTATCACACATCACACCACCTTAATCCCCTGCGCCACTGGCGAGATCATCCCGTACATTTCCTCGAGAGCAAGGAGACCTACGGCCGCGAACAAGCACTCGTCTTTCACAACATCGATTATCTCATGATCACCGTCAGGCTCATGATGCAGGATTACGAACATCTGGCACGTTGTCTTGTGCCTATTGGCGATCAGATTGACATGACGATGGAGCAGCGAGTTGCTATGCTCAAGCGCCACACACGGAGATTCAGCGAGGAAGAGATACGCCAGAAGTTCGCAGTTGCGAAGAAGTAACGACGACGTATAGTCTTCTGGATATGAGGTAGATGTTGCTTAGTGAGGTATATATATATAAAGTATAGGAGCTTGGGCCAATAGAGACACCCTGTATAGCGAGCACCGGCATACTTCTTTATATAGGAAAAGCCAAATCGCCCGGAGGTCAATATCTACTCCTCCTTTTGTACTGTCTTCCAGTGCAACTTTTTTTTCTTGCCGCTCTTTGTTAGTTTCACATCAATTGAGTAAATTTAACGGCCTGTATCCGTAAGATGAAGAACCTGATTATATAAGCTAACAGATAGTGTTATCATCTTGCTGCAGACACAGTTAGAGTCCTTCTGCCTCACGCGGTATGCGTTTTAAGGAGTATAATAACGGCTTCTAGTTAGAAAGACATCTCTCATCTATCCTCTAGATCGATTACTAGGAACTTTAAAGTCCTTGTGAGGGTTATATTGTGACCCGACAACGGAAGGCGGTTTGCTTGAAGTATGAGTGACGTCTAGCTTCAAGGAAATGTCTCTAGCCATGCCCTTGGCTTGACAAAGAGGAAAATCTGTGACAATCGATAATTCAGGTTGCGCTAGAGACTGTGAAGGATGTGTCCGGGTGCGATAGAGTCTCCTAGTCTCTTAACGGTCGAAATTTCTAGAACCGATTCAATCTCTATACTGAAGATTCAATAATTAACCGGATCGGAAGACGCGTCAGCAGCCTATACGTAACCTCCAACACTCGTGATACTTGTGATACCATGTTGCGATGGTTGGAGTACCACTGTAAGCTGATCATGGAGACGGGAGCTGTCCCTGCTGAAAGCCGAATATTGATTATCAGACAAGTCTCTGAGCTCGATGACTGTTTGCACATCGCCTGTAGCAAGAACAAGTGCACGAGTGAGTGTATGTGCTACACTAGTCACTAATATTAGCTCTTAGCGAGCTCGGAGATCGAATATTGCCGGCTTACCGTCTTTTGACATTACCGCCAGGAGTTTTCATAGGAGGTTTGCTGTTGAACAGAACCTCGGAAGTTGGTATGCTGCTCTCGGTGCATCTCTCTTGGATCAGCAAGCCCTGATCTTAGCGGAGTTTGAAGCTTTATACCTATTGTAGTCCCTGATAAGTCGCCATGACTTACTCGACCTAAAAGCGAGATAGAAGTGAGGGCCTACGTCATCGTATTCAAACGTTCCAAATTTTCTCTCTTACTTCCTGTGCCTGGTACTTTCCATGTGTCATACGGACCGGCCCCAGGTAGGTAAATGCGTATATTACCCGGGTCCGGTCGGGGATATCATGTAATCAATCTGCAGAACGGTGTTTCGTATATCCAAACACCTGTGCTATTATCGTGGGCTTAAACAAACACGATGACCAGAGTTATCCGGCATGATCTGGAATCGCAAGCGCGAAGCCATTTGCGTATATAAACCTAGACTCGCTGCTTGAACTCGAGAGAGGAAATTGGACCTCAAGGCCTCCTTGACAACCAAGAAGATTATTGCAATGGATACCCTTCCTAGCCCAAGTACTCCAGCTCTTGTGACGCCATGACTGTAAGAAGTGACACCTTGATCAAGCGCTGTAGCATAATTTCTTTGTATTCAATGCAACCAGACAATCCTATTATTTTACGCAAGCAAGAGAATTCCGTATTAGTAATAGCATTTCATTGCATTTGCGGAACGTTGATAAAAGAATTTGTAGGTGACAAGAACGAAATGATCCGGCGATCTTCTAAGTATTAGCAGGACAAGGGGTCAGTTAAAGATGCCTTGTTATGGCCTGTCTTGATCTTTAAGGGCGTAGCCAGATTTATGTGTATTTGCTATGCGATGACTTAGTGGTTAGCTTTGGAGTAGTGTCTCGGCTACTAGCGTATTTCGGCTGCTGGTGCCGACACGATTCATGACTCAATGCGGTTCTGGAGAAGCCGGAAATACGTTATATCTATGAACCTATACTAGTACAATACGAAGTGCTCCTATAGAACTTTCGTTGGGGTGTATTCAGTTTTGTGGAGCACCCCGTCATCAAACTTGATATCTACCCATAAGTGCCGATCGAACATCTAAAGATCTACCTATCTACGGATACGTAGATAAAACAGCTATTAGCCCTGACTTAAATGAGATATACGATCGATTGGGATTTTATTGGATCAGCTGAAAATACACATCTAGGGCTAACAAAAAGCCTCAAGTAAACGAGGATCTTCTTGCTCAAAAGCAACCTAACAAGATTTGATTGATAATCAACGAAGGCTCATGTGACTAGGTCGGAAGCGTTCTGTTGTTTTTTAGGCTCTTCTCGAGTTCCTTATACCTGAAAAAATCTAACCCCTTATCGGCCAGATTCGCCGGAATGCCCCCCCGCACTGCTTCGCTGCTCTTTCGGTATTGCTGATTCTGTCTCTTTTTGCTGTCTATCTACGGTACTTGTAGAAATTTTGCATCCTTCCGAAGCGTGTAGAAAAGTCTTGGTGTTGAATCTGATTCAATCTAACAATTTTATAATAAGAAATCGAAGTCTTTGCAATAGATTAAGGAAGGTGTCAACAGCAGTTGCTCTACTGCCATGAGTAGAAGCAGTTCATCCTGTGAGTGGGGCGTGCTTCGTCTTTGTTCGTTAGCGAAGCGTGCCAATGCGCTAACAGCCGAGAAATAAATAGTCGAACATGCCCGTAGCTCCAAGTCCCGAACTTGTTTCGTCTCGCTTCTTACTGCCAATAGGAGCCTTCGGAACATACAGGCCGAGGAGGTACGCATCTCGGATCTAAGTCTTATTGACAGTTTCATCGGATACTAGACGCTACTAAGATGATAACCAGATGTTGTATGATACTGGGTTGACACTTTATAAATGAGCAAACATCCCTAACTATCATATATTTCTACCTGATGAAGTATTACACAAGCTCTATTATCAGCTACCATGACGCCAAACACTCCCGCTGCCGGATGTCTTCTAGATGACTTCGAACTCAACCTGTCGCCGCAAATTCGGATTACTGGAAAATACGTCACCCCACCCAGAACATCTCTCTCGCCAAAAAGCGTGCCGTTGTTGGTTGGAATACACGGTGGCACATTGACAAGCAGCTATTATAACGTCGATTCTGATTATTCTGCTGCCAAATTTGCGACCGCCTTTGGAATTCCTTTCGTTGCCTTAGATCGACCCTGCTACAACGGCACGACTTCGATCCTCCCACTTGAAGATGGCGACTCATTCTTTCAGAAGACTGCTAGACGCTTGGACGAGGATGTTTTACCGGCCATATGGCAAAAATTTGGTATTCCGGCCGAATGTACTGGTATAGTCACGCTCAACCATTCCATGGCAGTCCCAATCGCTATCGTTACAGCGTCCATACATGCCAAAAGAGAGGAGCAGCTATATCCGCTGCGTGGTATGATAATATCTGGATTTGGTTCGCAATGGGCAGATCCAGAAGAATTGAGAAGCCCGGCTGGGGCGCAACTTCCGACAGAAATAGAATACCCTCGGGACACGAAAAAGAAGTTGATGCTCAGTGCTGACCATTTTAAAACCCACGACCCCGAGATTGAGAAATACTCAGATCCACTGTCTGTGCCTATGCCAGTGGAAGAACTTCTCGATCTTCTAGTTCACTGGCCGACATATGGGTCCGATTCCGCCGCCGATGTCGTCATACCGGTCATGTATGCCCTTGGTGAGCATGATTTTCTATGGGTGGCGAACAGGAAGACCCTCAACGATTTCGGGGCGATTTTCACAAAATGTCAGAGGTTCGATGCAAGCGTTGTACTTGGTGCACCTCATGCTATCGAGTGGAGCAAAGCCAGAGCCGGCTGGTATAATCGATGTTTTTCGTGGGCAATGGAAATTTGCTCGTGAACTCCGTCTTACAGTCCATGTCGAGGGTTTGCTGAGGTACGTAGCAATATACTCGCACTCCGTGCAATATTCGCTTCCCAGAAGCAAGAATTAAATGTATAGACAGTCATGCCGCTACGACAAGTCCTGTTTGGCTGTTGCAAGATAGCCACAGCATATTAGGCGTTGTTCGTGTCTACGTCATAGGCACAAGCGTTGTTGTGTCGTGAACGATTATGCCTCGCTCGGAACATCTGCAATCGGTTGGGAGAGGTCGCGTTGCTCCTTGATATCCACTCCGCCAAACAAGGTGTACGATCTCTTGCCAGTCAATGCTCTCATTGCACACACAATCCGGAAGGAAGTTTTCAGGTGATGACCAAGATGCTAGAGCATTCTCCGTCTCACAAACGACAACACTCAATCTTCTATTAGCAGCCCGATCAGGGACCCCTTCATCTGACGTAGGTTTTAGCGGCACGTGCTCTTCATGGTCCCTTTCGAAAGTTGACCGTTCTTGAAGGTGTACCAGTCTCGCTGCAATACTTGCTGCGACGCAGCTATTCCAACTTTTCTCTTGCAATCTCAGCGATTGAAGATATGAGATCGCTTCAGATTGGATTTCTCTATCAACACACTTGGTAGCTACGAAGAAAAGTGGCGGAATAAACCCTGCATGCCACTGAGGCCCATACGAATTGTTTGACGCACGGAAAAGCTCGAAACCTGGCCACATTTTCTTGTATCGGTCGATTATGAGGGCGAAATTTGGCGTATACTGCATATAACATGTTTGAGAGAGGTGATTCACAGGGTATGTAGAAAGTATAACGTTCAAGACCTCGTGGTGAGCTCGAAAGAGATAGAGCCACATTGCCAATTGGTGTTTTTTCGTGGATGGTAGTTGGGCCTCGAAAGACTTCAACGCCTCCCCATAGGAAGCCACTGTTGTCTTGAGCTGTGGAACAAGAGGTCCATTGCTTGAGATATCTTCGCAATGCACGTCAATTAACTTAACTGTAAGGTGAATCAGTCCATCCAAGGTGTGGCGAGCTTGGTGGATGGAAGAAAAGGCCTTGGGAACATATGGTAGCTCTAGGCTTGGAGACAGCTTCAGCCCCATTTCTGAGGCCAGGCTCACTGGGACACCGTAAGTTGGCGCCTTTTTGAGGATCGAGGCAAAAAGGGGCGCGACTTCGGTTAAGATAAGATTGGCTTCGGCGAGATCGGCTTTGCCCTTCCTATATGTCGTGTTGAACCACTCATCCAATATACGGGCTCCAGACGTGATATGGTTCATGCCGACTACGTAGTTTCCACGGAAGAATTCACAACATGCAAGCAACACGCAAATCATGAGTACATATACAGTACTTGGCGGCTGCTTGCAAGTCATTCGTGCCATCACATTCCGATAGTTCGACTGGTAAGCCTTGTTATCCTCGAGGACCAAGTCCTGCAGTTCCGTAGACTCAATCAGAGACGACGTTGCAAGGATCATTCGCATTACAACTGGCTCGTGAAAGGCGATCTTAGGCAGGGTCTGTGCCCAAAAAGAATAACCGAAATAAGCTGAAAGCAGCGGCACCGTTTGGTCAATGTAGAGGTCGAAAGACCGACGATCATGGGCGCTTGGTAGGTGAGAATAGGTTGTGGAAGGAGACCTTTCTACGCGCTCGATCGCAGTGTCTGAAAGGCGTGCTCGCGCCTGGTTTGGTTCGAAAAGCCACGCCCGGGGAACATTGTAACCGCCGCATTTTCGGCCAGAGGTGATACATCTCTGGCAGAACGGCTGTTCTTCAGAGCACTAGCGCCAAACACTTGAAGTTAACGAGAGGCGAATGTGAGATGAAGATTTTACCATAGTCATACCTTCACTTTTCGGGTCTTACAGGTGACACACCCGGTCCTGACTCGTTTATGTTTTGGTTTTCGCGATGATAAGTCCATCTGGAAATGATGATGTGATTAGAAGGTAGTACCAGTGTAAAGTGAGGTGCCGAAGGAGCGTCGATGTTGCCCCAATTTAAGCCGGTCATCCAGGTCTAGACGCGCTGACGAGATGAGCGAACTAAGAAGCGTCGCTAATGCCCAAAAAGGGATGGCGGCTGAGTGATTCTGGTAAAACGAAGACTTTTATCTGGACTGCGCTCGTCGGTTTGTTCACAGCTTACTTTCGAAACATACCTAATATATCTATTAATACATAGTGCGAAGCGCAGCCGGGGGCTAACCACTCATAGGCGACATTTGAAGTGCTTATTTTTCGACAGGGCTGGGAGCACCATCTACCGCATAAACCCGTCAAGTTCGTAGCGACTCTAAATTTACCCCAGGGTTTTAACCGAATCAGCGGCGTTCACTGAGTGCTCTTTTTACACTAGGCTGCCCTGTGGGTATGCTTTTGTGTTACTATCCAATAACTAAGCGGTCTTCTTCAGTAGCGTCGCTACAAATCTACACAGATAAACCAGCGACGACGCCATGACACCTTCCTTCTATTGATGTAGCCCCTTGTCAGATATCCGTTGTCGGTCCCGTGCTAGATAGGGCTTCTAGAGGACGGCTATCTCTTTAAGTGCCATTTCGGCGGAGCTAAAAAAAAGCGGCGGAGCTCGTGAAATTCAACCTTTATATAATCATATAATTGGTTGAGGCATGATTAGTAAGAAAGTCCACTTGTTAGCAAATCTCCGACTTTTTGGTAACTCCGCCGTAACGGCGCTCAAAGAGATACACGGGGTTTTCCGTACGGTCACGGATGAGATATGTTTTGCTCAGTGGTCAAAGGACCAGCGTGTTGAGAATACCTGACTGACTAGGTCCCGTTTACCTGACCCAGCTATGTAGTTAATGGTATCCCTTAACTTTAGGCGATTTGCCGTTAGAGGATCTTAACTGGCATAGGGGAAGGCGTTCCTGAATTTTGAGTTTAGCTTGTTGCAGGTACTGAGAGTTTATGTGGTATTTGGGTGGTCGAAACTGTAGGACACCCCACAGCAGTTAGAATTGGCGACCATGAAATGCCGGAGCTATTTTTAGCTAACAGTACGTTATAAAAACTATGGAGTACGAAGTACATAAATCATTTCTCCACCCAATTATTTAAGAATCATGGATCTGGTCTTCAATGTCGGCTTATTCATGCAGTCTTTCTACTGATGTTTATGAATGTACGTGGTATTCTAGCTGTTGCACGTATGTATGTATTATGTCATAGTTGAAACTCTTATGTCATGCTCCAATACAACCATTCCCGGAGTTCAAGTGGGCCTGCATACATAGCGCTACTACTATATTCTTACAGGAGCCCTGGATGTCCAGTCTTGGATATCGTTGGTTTATTGTAGTGATTGGTAATAGTACTAACACTGCTAGTACTGAGACTATACTAAGTTAAGCTTGTTTCACATTGAAGTCATTCAGCAGAAGAAGATTGTTAGCCTACTCCCAGTAATCAAGGAGGCGTACGACTTGAGCAGTAACACCTTTTTTATTACATAAGCTTCCTTTAATGGTGAATCAGATGTTATTACTTTAAAGAGTTACAGCGTCAAAGTGTTTTTCATGAGGTAGAGACATAAGCCAGTGAATAAAGAGCCACGTGAATAACTTAAGAAGTCAAACTCGTTTTAGAATTTTTGGAAAATTTATACGCATGTTGGCAAGAGGTAGATGAAATACATCTCAAATCGCAGTTGGTGTCACACGGACCAGCCTTGGGTAGGGTAATGCAACTACCCGTATACTAGGGCCTGGTGGGCGATATCCCGTACGCAATCTGCAAGGCGTATCTATTCTTGGAGTTTCATGTTTGCTGTTATCGTGGACTTAAGCAAACACGATAACTGCAATATGGACTTGCTCTGCAAGATCTAGAGTTACTTTATTTGGATAATCTGGAGTTACTGGATCTGGAGTGATTTGGGTTGGCAAAGAGCGAACCCATTCATGTATAAAAACCCTAGATTCGCCGCTAGGCTCGAGAGAGGAACTTAGACTTCTATGCCTCCTTGATGCACAAGAAGATTATTGCAATATTGAATACTCTTCCAAGCCCTAGTACTTTGGCTTATGCATTTGTAAAAAAAAAAAAAAAAAAAAAAAAAGCCGAAATAAAACACCTGGATCTGTTCCTTTGTACATACGCGTAATTGCTAGAATAGCCTACAAACATATCAAGAGCCTTAACTAGACAGTACAGAGGTATCCGAGACTGCATATTATGTATATAGTCATTTAGCCCTAAGCCTTACTTGAGGCTTCTACTTACCCACATAGTGCCTAGGCCACTGAGACAGCAATAAGAAAGCAAGGAATACAAGAGGATATTTAGAACTTTCAGTCGGTGGATCTTTTGCCCTACAATGCGGCGTTGATTTATATAAAAGGATAAGATCTGATCGGAAGTAGCCTTGTAACATGAGCTCTGTTGTTGCACAAAGAGTGTCACGGGAAAGTACGGATTAAGTTTCGGAAACTAGGAATATCGGGCACGGGCCCATGGCCCGCATATATGTTATGTTGACGGATATAATATTAAATATAGAGATAAGATTTTTGCTCCTTATATAAGAACAATAGTCAATACTAGAACTACCAGCACTCATAACTGTGACAAAGAGATCTATCCATTTTCGTAGGCTAGTGTCTAGTTAAACATATACATGCCCTTTGTTCTAGTAATCGTAACACCCGCCAATCCTTCTAGTGATGTCCTATCCAGAGTAACTGTCGGTAGGAACATGTAAATGCTCACGGACAGCTTTTTACTCGCGTTTTCCATCGTGATTCCAGGTAGCCTCATGCTCCCTAGGTATATGAAGATCTCGTAAGTGTGAAGGTATCGGGTCGGGGCCGGGAAGTATGATAATACTACGTGTTTCAGAAATGAGTGACATACCTCGTGGGCTATGTCTCAGTTACTTGAAGGCTTCTAATGGTTCTGGGGGTTTGTGGACCGTCTGAGGCTATTTTCGGTGAATAGGCGTAACAAATTGTCAGGATCTCTGGTATAGCTAGCATAAACGGCTTGGTGGTCTCTATAATGTACATCAATATCTTTAAATGAATTATATATGGAAGAAAAAGGCCTGGGGTACCTGTCATGGTTCGTACCGCTGGCAACTCCAGTATCGACTTATTGTTATTGCACAAGGAGGAAAAGTTCTACCTATGTAGCAGAGATTTCTTAGCTAGTATATATACGTACGGGCCAAGGGCCCGTGCCCTATACCCCTGGCTCCCGGAGGGTCTCCGTAGCGTTCCGTGACAGTACCTACGACACCCTTCCCGGACAACCATTCCCTATAACTAAGGTCACACAACCTGTTAAAAAGGGATTTTTGAAACGTTTTACCTGCGAAGGAGGTATAACTAAGTGAGACAAAGGGTTCTTTGTTGCCCAATCTGGCGAATTCAAATAATTTTGATTATACTTCCCTTCCCCAGTTTATATTATCTCCGCTTCATTGGTCTACCCGCCTTGAAGGTTGTGGCATAGGTTTAGGTTTGTCAAATTAGCAGGGGGTGGATAGCTTCCTTGAGATATTGTAGAATTATCACTCAGATCTCCGTTCAACAGTTTCTAGCCTACTTCAGCTCAAGAAATACGACGCGTATGGTCTTCTGTGCATTAGTAATGCTAGGCAGCATAGAGATAATTGTATGCATATATACTAGATGTTGAGTACTGGATCATTTCTTATATCTTTGTTCGAAGATTAAGATAATTGGTTAGGTTTTGGGACAATTAGATTGTTTGCGGGCAAAGCTTTTGTTTGTGATTCTCCTGTATCAGTAAAATGCATCGATACGGCTATATATAAACGAAAAGTATCGGCTCATCAAAATGTTGTGTCTCTATTCTAAATCAACAGCAAGAACCTTCGATTGCAGAACTTTGACAATTTTAGACAACGTTACATAAAAACAATAACACTCAAGCTTCAACCTCTATTCGAGATACAAAATCGCCTCAAAACGAGAAGCAATGCCGTATCAACATCCAGACGTCAAAACGCTAAAGGCGATAGCTGACAATTGGTTGCGCGAACCAACATTAAACTCACGTAAGTCTTCAAGAACTGAGGCACCACACGATGCAAAGGCGCTAACCCGGTTGGTTTCGACCTCTTCATGGGCAATTCAAGACCCATATTCGGAAGACGTGGCGAGGTTCTTGAGTTGTTACCGCAAAACCCAAACGATAGATCTACAGACGATGAGCGATATACAACTTGAAAAGGAGCTATGGAAGTTCATGATCGATATAGACGCTTTGTTCTTCTTCTCGCTCCTCACCAGAAAGGTAGAAAAAGAATCCGGGTTGGAGGGGTTCGTGCGCCTGAGAGTACTTGGTGAGCTTCCCAATGGGCCACATTGTGGATTTTATAGGCTAGAACCAACATCACCTTATATTAGGATACATCGCAACAACGGAAAAGGCAAGCCGCATCGTTTTGAGCACTTGCTTCACTCCCTTGTTCACGAGATGTGCCATGCATTCTTCAGCCTTTTCAGCGACCAGCGACACCGTAGGCATCGAGAGTTTGTGAATGAAAATGGGGGTCATGGTGAGATGTTCTGGGTACTACTTCGGTTTATCTCGAGAAAACTAGGGGCATACACTAGATCAGAGCGATGGCAAGAAGAGTCGGGATGGATGGATATGGAGTGCCTTGAAATTACTCAAACAAGCGGTGAGCCTGGTTCTTGGGGAACGCCGGAAAAGATCCTTATGGGCGGCGTTTTGGCCCCTTAATAATGTACTAGTACTCAAATCCTTATTATTCTCTTTGCTTAAAAATATAGGTTAGCATACACGTACCGCAATATCAGATGAATCCGATCCGACATCTGCCCTGGCAGTGTATCTTGACAACATAAAACGATTACAAACCTGCAGTTGCTATTTTATGCTTGATCATAACTTTCAGTAATTTTCTATTTCTTAACTTTCTTTGCAGGACAAATGTATTGTCGTCGTTAATGCAACATTTTATGTATAAAAAGACTCGCTAGTTGTGCTGCTTAGCGCTTCCGGAGTGCTATGTTTTGGATTTCTCCAAGCAGAGAAGCATTTAATAGACCAACCGCTGCAATAAAGGCACCCCCGTACCAGGCAATTGCTGTGCGGTCTACATATGAACCGAAAGCATAAGGGTAGCTGCCCTAGCGCTGGTCTCGCGCCCGCCCACTGTGTCGAGCATATGGGGATAAAGCTGAAGAAGTGAGTGAAAGCGTAATCTATTAGACCAGACTCATACACGTGGTCACGTTGACACTTCAATGGACACAAAAGTTATTCTTCTATGCGTATGTTGGATTCTTAAAAATAACAAACGAACTTGATACGACTGTCTACTTAGCTTTGTCTTTACAATCGTGCCGAAACGCTTATTCGATAAGCAATGCCTACGTGTGGGATAAGCACTGTAAACTTCCTGAGATGTTTTATATAAGTGAAATGGGTGTCTTATCTTGAGTTTAGACCATATTTATCTTGTGACGCGTATTATATGGATATATATATTACGTAGTGACCTGAACTGTCTAGGAGTACCAAATCATGCCCTAGATATTCCATGGACGACAACAGCTAGGGAATATTGTAGTGCACTAACCTGGCCCCGAACACGTTCAGAACCTTTGGGAGTGTCACACGGACCAGCCCTGGGTAGGGTAATGCAACTACCCGTGTACCAGGGTCTGGTCGGCGATATCCTGTACTCAATCTGCAAGGCGTCTCTATTCTTGGATATCATGTTTGCTATTATCGTAGGCACGATAATTGCAATCTAAATGTGTTCCTGAACTTAGAGTTCAGGAACAAGGCCAAGATGATCTGGAGTGATTTGGTTCGCAAGGAGCGAATCCATTCGTATATAAGAACCCTAGATTCGCCGCTGGGCTCGAGAGAGGAACTTAGACTCCTATGCCTCCTTGACGCCCAAGAAGATTATTGCAATATTGAATACTCTTCCAAGCCCTAGTACTCTAGCCCTTGTGACAGGGAGCCAGTATTTCGAACAGAGCCTTGGCGACAATCTGTAAGTGCAGATATACGGGTACTTGATATAGTGCACTTGATCCCGTTCAACCTACCGGTGAACCTCTACTCTCGTCTTATCTATATTGTGCAGAGCCCCCTTTATCGCATGCCGGGCATAATAGATAGCTAACTTTGATATATCTGCTCAGGACTTGTAAACTATCAAACTAGCCGGGGGGATCTTGAAATGATACGGTTGATGTCGGCAGAGTCAATTACATAGCCTTTACGAGCATGCCGATTAGAGATGTTCTAATTTGAATCTCATCGCGTAGATATTGGGATTCAATAGGCTATAGTCGATAGGGGTTTGCCATGATCCTAGAGGATAATCAGAGTTTCTATACTAGTCTACCTCCCTCAAAGACTGACCTCATCAGGTATTTTGGGCCCGCAAGGGTCTTGGAAGACCTTCCTAGTAAAGATTTTAGTGGAAGTCCCGCGAGACGAAATACCTTTTACGTAGTGGGCTGTTGGCGCGCATTGGATACGAAGACAGGGTAAATTCGGTTCTACAGGATCCAGTATACGCGCAGATGAATTATGTGGCCGTTTTCATTCGCTATACCAAGTTTTTCGGCCAAGGCCTAACTTCGCACGAAATAGGAGTCAAGAATATAAAACCATGCACCTTGGATGACACGGATTCTGTCGCAGAGATTTCACCTTCAATAGTAAATTAAGCAGAGAAATAATTTGATTATAAGCGTATAGCGCAGTTTTATCTCTCTTTATAAAGTCACGGTATGCTCATTTAGTTATTGGAGACTATCAATAAGCTTAATCCGAAGCTACTACACCTTCTGAAGATTCGGGCTCTTTTGAAGGCGTGCTTTCGCCTGACTGGTGAGAGGGTGGCAACATCTTGCCCCAGGCCTTTGGAAGCAGCGAAGCCACGGACGCTACGCCAAACAAAGCAATGGCAAGCGCCCAACTCCCATGAAGGCCGCGCAGATAGGATTCTCGAGCACCTAGGAGCTCGCCTCCTTCGAAGTGATCTTGCAGGGCGCTAGAACCTATGAGCAACACCGCTTGAGGGTCTTCGTTCGGCAGATACGTTCGCAGCGCCCCTAGGAGAAGGTTGTTGAGAATGGACCCGGTGGCGCCCACCCCGTATGCTGCAGACGAAAATTGGAAGACTGCATAATGCAGTTAGCATACATTGAATATGCGTGATATGCTCATAGAGGCGATGCTAGGAAGTGTTGCACTTACAAAGTATTGTGGCTGTCGCTATTGCGTGATCAGACGCCGCCATTACCACACTAACTACGATAAGTGGAATTTGAACCGATATTCCCGTTCCCGCACCGTAGATAATTTGATAGCCGATGATTCGCCCAAGCGATGTGTCGAGGTCCCAAGTGTAAATCAACCCTGCGCCGATAGTCGATAGCGCTGCACCGACAAGCAAGAATGGCGAGTAAAGACCAACCTTGCCAACAAAAGCGGAGGAAACGAAGGAAGCAATGGCTGTGGTTTAGGTTAGTTGTGCTGCTATAGAATAACTACCTGTGTGTCGTGGGAAGAATATGGGCTTACAAGTCGAAAGGATGGTTGGAATGGTCAAAATGCCACTGCTTAGAGGAGAATTCCCCTTCACGGCCTGAAAATAGACGGGGATATTGTAGATCAGCGAGAAATTTGCCGAGCTCAGACTGCGCGCACATTAGTTTCAATGGAATAACCTTGTGCATGCTGTGTAACTTCAGTTGACTTACAAGAATATGTAAAAGCAACAAGCAGCGACATGATGGTTAGACAAGATGCGAGGAGGTATCAAGGCCTTTTCTTTCTGAGACCACTCGAGCACAATCCAGCCAATAGTGAGAACTATCCAGAGCACAAGCAGGCCTATGACGGAGCCAGAGCTCCACGGTTTAGATATGCCTCCCCATTGTAGAACCAAGAAGAAGACGACGAGGCTGATTATAACAATAACAAGACCGATTAGGTCAAAGTTAAGAAGAGTTTTAGTAAGTCCCATTTTGATGTTACTTCTCGAACGAGCCGGCGGTCGGAAGAATAGCAGACAAAAGAAGGCAGCACCGCCAACCTATGCATATCAGTCACTGTCGCCACACTTCAGTTGTGTGTAGGGCATGATCTTTACCGGCAGATTAATCCAAAAACACCAATGCCACGTCAGTTGCTGGGTAAAAGCACCACCAAGGAGTGGCCCAACGACACTGGATATGGAGAATACTGATCCGAGCAGTCCAATGATGATATTGACACGCTGAGGCGGTACGACAAAAGCTGCGATAGTATAACACCCACCTGTGATACCAGATCCACCGGCTCCCTGAAAAGCCCGGCCCACGATCAAGGTTTTACTATTTCGCGACAAGGCGGCGATAAGGCTTCCAATTTCGAAGACGGCAATGGCAGTCATGAACACCACCCTAAGGGAATAGAACTTATACGCCTTGCCCCATATTGATTGGAATGACGCGAGGGTCAGGAAGAATGCGCTGCCATACCATCCTACATCGGCCTCGCTGTTGAACTCGGAGGTGATTCTGGGTATAGCTGTAGAGATAATACTCTAATACTTGTAAGCGGACATCTTCGACAGACGCAGAGTATATTCGAGCAGTTTGATAGGGGTCGTCGACTCACCACATCGAGGGCCACCTGAGTAAGTTTGATACTTGTCAGTAAATACTCATGTAGCAATTAGATAATGGTGCAAATTACAAGGAATAAGCTGAGTAGCAACCCGCCAATTATGATGAATAAGACTGGTCCTGACGGATAAGTGATTTCCGGCGTCTTTTCTTGCAAATTTAGGTCATTGTGTCTCACTGAGCCGTCATTTGAAGCTGGCTGCGTGATCTTAGGGAGCGTATCGATGGCCCGTTCGGAGAGGGCATCTCCACTGGTCATTGCGAAACTTGAAGCTACAACACTATAAAAAGAGGATAGATGCAAACAGCAATAGTAGAAACTCTAAGAGACAACAATATGCTCTAAGGGATTGATACGTAGTTAATGGGGGTGGAACGACTTGAAGAGACAGAAATTATTTGAAAGAAACAAATAAGAGGTAATAAGTTGGTTTCCTTGAGAAAAAGCGAGGACAACTGCAAAATACCCAGGGCCCGTCAAACTGGGTTATCATTTGGGGGACCTGGTTTGACCAAGGATTAGTAAAATATGTAATTGAACCAGCTTGATTTGATTAGCGTATATCGCTAAATCATAGTCCTTTTGGGTGTAGTCAATTTTGTATAGCTGAGTCGAATGAGATATCAATGCTATGGTCGTCCAGATCTCGGCCACTGCAAGGCCAAACACGGAAGGACCCGAGCGGGCGAGCGGCACAGCTAGCGTCTCCGTCGTATACGCATAGCATAGGCACAGTAGAACTGACATTGCTATGTACTCTTGGCACGCTAACTAGCGATCCCCCGCTTAGAAAGTATCTTGTCTTGGGGTACTTACGCTCAAAGCTGCGGTGCAAACTAGCTTCTGGAGCCTCGCCGGGTTGTCTAACAGGGGACCACAATTCCACTTTACGGCACATGCAGCCTTGGCATGATAGTGCAGGGGTCAAGCAATGAAAAAGATACTACTTATGGTAGGCAAGGACATGAGGGGGATTTAGGGCACAGCATGCGGGCGAAGCGGAATGGCCCTATTGCAACGGCTCGTCATAACCAGTAGATTCTATTGGCCGGGGGTAGATCTTATCTTGTCTGAACCATAACATCATCAGGAGATTTTGATGGCAATACTCGATAGATCTAACAAATAACTTAACCAATTGCATTCAAGCCACAAATCGTAAGGGAACCAAAAGATTGCAAATAGAGAATCTTACGTGCATTAATCCAGTCCAACATATCACTCTACATACAAGCAACATCAACTTATGACTACTACGCACATTGTCTCTCTCGACCTCTAACCTTGGAGGCGTTAGCTAAGTACCATATCTAGAACCTGCCTCAGGAGGATCTATGGGAGAACGCAACAAACCTATGACGACTTGGTACTAAAACATAGTAAGCAAGCCTCAAGTCTCGATCACAGATTTGCAAAGAAGCTGCGGACAATACGCCTATCTCAAGCGCTTCTTCAGGGTTACGTTTTACTAAGCTCGGTTGATCGGGGCTATAACGCCTCCTCCAGGAGCATGCGATGAACTCCAAAGACGAAGTTTGCCAGGATACCTTGCGCGCTGTTCTCGGCGATACGAGTTTGAGTAAAGTAGTCACTTGACTTTGCTTTGGTGGTAATATGGACCAACGGTTCCTAAATGTAGTGCTAACTAGACTGGCTCACTCGCCTACTCTCTCTTCTGGTGAAATGGTCTCTAATTATAGGAATGGTAGTCCTATCAAAAACTCGCACCAAGTGCTAGCTTGTATCGTATCTTTGTACGGGCATGAGATCCTCTAACACATGCTAGTTTGCACACAAGTTCAACTCCCCATTCTAACCTCCAGCAGCCGAATTCAGCTAGCAGAAGAGTTCAGTTACCGTACAGTGCTTACCATATAAGAACCAACTTTCCGTGCTGTTGACTTGCGGGGACAGCAGCTGACCGTTGTCCTACCCGTTCGCTGCTAACCGGGTATTTCACTGCTGTTCTATTCTATCATACCACCATTCCTTACACACATTTCATCTCCTCCAAATCAATCGTTGCTAATGTCGCTGGTGAACGTCTCGTCGGCTGATGCAGATGGCCATCTGTATCATGGAGTTAGTAATGATTCTAACGGATATGGATGGAGACTAAATCTATTCACAATCTTATGTGTTCTGTCCCCTGTCCTAACGAGTGTACTTTGGGCATTATGGAAGCAGTTTGCCCCAACCCAGCGATTGGTACCTGGCATTCCCATTGTGGGCGGCAGTAAGGATAGAGTTCGCAACAGGAACGAGTTTCTCGAAAACTCAAAGAACCAGCTACTTGAGGGTTATCGTGAAGCGAAGGGGGGTTTGTTCTACATCCCGACCCCCCTTGGTGAACGGCTGATGGTCCCCCCCGAATTCATTGAAGATCTCAAGGCAGCACCTGTGGACAAAGTTGACTTTATTGCCCACTTCCTAGAGATGTTTGAGGGTAAATACATCGACATTGGAACCTACTCAACGCTCCACCCACGCACGTTAAAGTTTCAACTAGGTCAAAACCTACCCCAGGTTATGGACTTAGTTCAAGGAGAGATCCGACACGCTTTCGAAACAACGTGGCCAGCCTGTGACGAATGGACAGAGGTTCCAGTGCTGCAAGCCATTACCCCAATTGTTGCACGGGCATCATCGTATATGCTTGGCGGAACAGCTCTCAGCCGGAGCGACGAATGGATAAATGTTGCCATAGAATTTACGACAGCTTTCTATTTCGGTGCCAAAAAGCTCAAGGAGCTACCAAGGTGGTCAAGGCACGTAGCCAAATATTTCATTCCGGAAGTCCGAGAGACCTGGAAGCACCACGCTGTAGCTCAGGAGCTCGCTTTACCTCTCTTAAAGGAATACGCAACCGCAGAGCCGAGCACAGAGAACTGCAACCTTCTTTATTGGATGAAACATGATGCCAAGGGGTACGAGAACAACGATAAGTTTATTGCTAGTGTGCTACCCAAGGTGAGTTTAAAACAGAAGCTTATGCTTCACAGCTGAAGCTAACATTACAAACTCCTAGGTCACGGCTGCTGCAATTCATACAAGTGCCGCTGCTCCCGCACAGCTCATCTTCGACCTCTGCGAGCGACCCGAGTACATTCCAATGATCCGTAAGGAGATTATTGAGAATCTGGACGATGAAGGCAAGATCCGCAAGGGTGGCTTCTACAAACTGCGAATAATGGATAGTGTCATGAAAGAGTCTCAAAGATTCAGCCCTCCCGTACTTGGTAATTATACAGCCCAAATTTCGTTTTCCACGCAACGTGTACTTACTGTCTGCTAGTATCTTTCCAACGCCTTATCACTGAGGATTGGAAGCTTAGCAATGGTTTTGTCATTCCCGCCGGAACAACCATTGGAGCTGCGACTCACGCACAGTCTCTGGACCCTAATATCTACCCCGAGCCCGAGAAGTTCGATGGCCTGCGCTTCCTCAAGCTACGTGAGAAGGCAGGAGTGAACGAAGAAGGCCGACAGACATTCGCTGCGGCAAGCCCTACGAATATGGTCTTCGGCTATGGACGGCATGTTTGCCCCGGGTGAGTTATCATTCCTTGCTTTTGACTTTTAACGTGAGCTCGAATGCTGACTCACGTCATCTAGTCGTTTCTTCGCGGCCGATGTAATTAAGTCGATCATGGCGTACCTTATCGAGCACTATGACATGAAATTTAGCGAGGGGCAGACACGCCCTGAGAGCTATGGTTACCAGACCACAATGATACCCAACCGCACAGCTACAGTTTTATTCAAACGTCGCAAACCATAGGGGTTTTCTTAAATTCCAGAGAAAGCTATGTCTTTGGAAAGGAGAGCGCAGCAAGATGTATCCAAGCACCCTCTAGAGAACTTGAGCCATGCACACGACGCAAGGCAAGCAATGAGTTCCAGAAATGTCATTTAGTTTTTTTCAAGTATCGTCATCGTGGACTTTACCATAGTGAACCTGTACGTAACCAAATCTACTTTATTGGTATACTGCGTAGTCAACTACCAAATTAGGCGCATTGCTGTAGAGTAAAGTCACATTGATTTATTGTCAATCTTCTGTATCTCTGCTGATATATGCAATACCCTCTAAATAAGAGCAAATGGAAAAGACAAGAATTCATATCTCAATCATGGTCTTAAACCAGTATTAGATATGCTATCGGCACAAGACTTAAAGAAAAAACCAAATCCTAGTTGGAGGGAGTGACCCGAGTTCCTTGCTAGTCGCCATGGCGTCTGTCTGGTCCACGCTAACCCATTTGCATGGTCGAGTGTGGAAGGATGACGTAGATTAGCGGTTGTGGAATACGATAAGTTAGCTAAGTAAGTAAAAATAAATCTAATCTTCCTATCTCTAGTGCTAAAGAGTTCTCGAGGCAATTGCTGGCATATCATGACCGAACTTTTCCCTCTTTCCAAGATTAACAAATTACTGGATGGCCACTTCGTATAATTCGCATCAAGGCGCTGTAACAAGGAATCTAAGCAAGAAATGGCGCAGATGCATGGCGAAGCAATCCTTCTGCATACTCCGAATTATAGGTATCTGCGTCTGACTTGCTTGTGAAGCTGTCTCCAATCCGGTCTATACCTCCTCTAAGTTTCTAATTTTTTGCAATTGCTAGCTACATTTGTTAGAGAAAGTATCGTAACATGCCTTTCTCACACTGCTTACAAGTTACAGAGTGCTCTATATCATCAACTCACGTCTTTGATGATTCGATCCGTGAGGAGATTCATCCTAGACCAAAGTGTTATTGTCCCCATATCCTATACATACATGATTCCATATTGTAGCATTGCTAACAACCATCTTCCGATTGATCTAGACCCGTATAAAGCCTGCAAATGACCCGAACCAGTAGAAATGCATTGATCTACTCACTTACATGCGTTGTTTCTGCTCGACTGCATACATCCTTAAGTTAAGCAGTATGCAGACGTACGGTAGAAAGTAAGCATCTCCATAAATACGCCGACAAGAGAAGGCTATGTCACTTCAGAACTTGGCAACGCTTATGCGGCCGCTAGTTTACTGACATCGGGGCACCGATGCGTGGAACCACCGCCATCTAGTTGCTCCTTCGGCCGAACGAGGCCGAGACCGTAGTGATCATATTCCGACACGGCGGCTCACTATGGATACCCTTAGGTAGAATAGAGGACAAGAGCAAGCGAGGACAACTTAGAGGTAAGGTTTCGTCAGTAATAGAAAGATTACGACAAGCTATAAGCGTGCAGATCAGGTACATACGTAGTACTTCTGAACAAATACTTACCTCCCAGGTAGGTATTACCCTTTTCACCATTTATCCCATCGATTTAGCAATGGCTTCAGTTATCAGGAAAGCAGCATTTTGCACAAGAGTTATAGGTTAAATTGCTTTTCATCTACATATTTTCGAGGCAAGTGACGTTTGAAAGCTTCCGAAGTATGTGATTGTAGTTTCAAATGTAAGACACTGTTTCCAGAAAACCGATTACTATTACAAAGTTTCAAGTGATACGAAGCCAAGAACAACGGCGTAACAGGACTTGCTTAGGTAGTGTCACTCATATTACCTACCATACAATTGTTTCTAGCTATTTTGCCTAGTTGGTGAGCCCAGGCTTGAGAGATGAGACGCACGATAAAGCCCAATTAGGCAGATGTTCTTAGATAACATCAATGCCTTCATCAGGAGTTTCCTATCACGTGGGAGCCCACACTAATGTTTCAGGAGTCCAAGGAGTCCAAGGAGTCTCGGAAGTAAGTGCCATGCGGCTGCTAAGCGGACTGATGACAGAGGATAGATAGGCTGAAGTCTTATTAGCACTAGAACTATTCGACGATCCCTCTTCTGGGATAACTTAGCAGGGGATACCCCGCTAAGTTGTCTAAGTGTACAATAGCGTTGCCTGACTCGCCTGGCTCGTTCCGCTGTGTTAGCCGCAGCGCCAAGAAAACCCTCAGCTTCTACTCTAGTCTCAGAATTGAAATTCATGTATATTTTAACGTATTTAACGATGACGCGACACTACTCAGTTTTGGTATTGTGCTAAATTATACGTCATAACTGTGACTGGGGTTAATCATTCTACATTACAAGGATTATTGAATCGGTGGTCTGATCTAGAACTATTGACTGAGCCGCGAAGATGCAGCTTGGCACCTAACCTATCTAGGTACATGTCACTGTCGTAACTGGTGGAGCTTATAATAAATCCTCATTTTATTTGGGGCAGGGGACTTCATACAGCTGACTGATTAGTTATCATAGATCTCTATTATCAATATTTTACACCTACACCTACTATTATAGCGTCAAACCTTTCATTGCACGCTTTCGTCTCTACTTGCATGCGCCCTCACCCAACCCACAGACACACACGCACAGTTTTTATATACTGTCAGCGGCCATCTGTTACGTGCAACGATAACAGTTAGAAAAGGGGTGTTTGCCGGAAGACTGATGTTAACATTCATAGTATATAGTACAAACGGGCAAACGGTAACTGAAATGTCTATTATAATACGGCCTATCACGACTACATGAGGACATCCAGGTGTAGTTGTAAATCAGTTCTCTTCCTTTGCCAAGTACCCAGGACCTAAAATAGACCACCAAGGCATGAATTCTTCATAAAATACTCGAGATCATACTAGCTAACCCCAAGCGGCACAAAGTCCGGGACTGTAACTTTGCTCTGCTTCTAATGGCCCGCTTATTCGGTGAATCGTACTTGTAATTACCTGGGGCCCTTGACCTTGGCCTTGATGCTCTGCCGTGACCGAGCGGCTGCTACCATGTCAACCCACATTGCCGTGTTCTCATCGGTTTCGTAAAGCTCGAAGTCGAACTTGTTGAAAAAGTTGGCGATAGCGAGGTACAGTTCAAGATACGCCATGCTACAATCTGTTAGTACTCAACCACACCGGCCATTCCAGGGAAAAACTTACTTCAGGCCAAGGCACATTCGTGGTCCCTTGCTAAAGGCCACAAACCACTTATCCAACTCCTTGCCCCTCTCGCCTAGCCAGCGTTCCGGGATGAATTCGTATGGGTCTTCGTATACCGAATCGTTAAAATGCACCATGCGCATAGAAAGTGATATAATAGTCTTATGCTAGTCAGCGTAATCACGGTTCATCACTAGCTGGCGGGTGTCACAAACCTTCGGAGGCAAATAGTATCCTGAGACTTGCATGCCCTCTTTCGGCACCAGACGAGGGGTGATGCCAGGAACAGGACAGGCAAGCCGAATCATTTCTTTGATAGCGGCAGACTGGAACAAGAAAAATATTAGAAACATGCTGCTAGGGCAGGGGCGGAGATTCCAATCTTACCAAATAAGGTAAGTTGCGGATGCTCTTATACTCGAGTAGCCCGTCCGCATTTGTGGGCACATGACTAAGCTCTTCCCGTACTTTTTCGAGCTTCGAGGGATTAGTCATGAGGTAATATGATCCCATGCTTAGGGAGAAGCTCGTTGTATCGGTTCCTATCGTGGTCTCAGTTTAATCACGGGTTTCTCCCTTTCCCAAGCCTCAGCTTCTTTGGAATAGGGACGTACCAGCGAAGCAAAATGCAAACATTTCGTCGATTAAGACTTCCTTGCCTAGTACCAGTTGCCCCTTTTCAATGTTGGGATTGAGGAAATGATCAAAGATAGTAGGTCGCCCGTCTTCACCAGTGTATATACCTCGCTTGTGTCTTTCGGCTACCTCGTCGATCCATATGCCACATTGCTGTAGAGTATTAATAGGTTGCTCCAAGAGACCTATATCGTGGGTCAAGGCGTGTAACTAACCTTTCGGAACCGCGCATAACCAGGGACGAGACGCTCGGTCCACGATGGCGGAACCAACACGGAGATTGCATTAACGATCGGGAAGTGCTTTTGCCACGCAAAGTTCTCAGCAAACAAACGCATTGTCTTTACAAATTCGGGCTCCTCTTCTTTTGATTCAATTAGCCCGAATGCCTTATCGAACATGAGGCGCATGATGGTGTCAACCTAGGATAATGTGTTATTAAGAGGCTCGCAAAAATCAATGCAAATATTGCCTACCGTGATTCCTTTATATATACGGTTCATGTTAATTGGCTCGTTCTCTTCGTATGCGAGACGAAGCCGTTCAAGCCCCTTTTTGACAACTACTTCTACTTTCGGCGCCAGTTCTTCCATGCTTTTCGGTGAAAAGACGGTTTGAATTGTCTTGCGTCTTATTCTATGCACCTCGGGATCTGTAACCATAATGACAGAATGCTTAATTCCGCCAGCGGTTGAGAAGAATTCTGGGTCCTTTAGGTATTTGTTTGCTCCCGAGATGCTGTATATCCTTCACGCGTGTTAATGGAAGCTTTGCTTTTTTAAAACGTCTTGCTCGCTTACTCGTGAAAGTTTTCAGGGTCGCTAAAGTGTACTCGAGTTGGAGTGACTCGAACAACTGGCCCTGTGTCGAAGAGTCAGACTCATAAGTAAGGTCACGATTAAGGCGTAGAAACTTACCATACTTGGCGTGAAGCCCGGGGTAGGCCTTGACATATCCTTCTTGGAGACAGTCATAGTAGAATTCCAACCAAAAACTGACCTTTCCCAACCACGGGCCGGGGATGTGACTCAGCGGGTGAAACCAAGTCCGGTAAATAACCAAAGTAGCGAGGTAAAGAACGAAAACGCCAGTAATGAAACTAATGGTGTGTAGGGGGCTACTGAGCACAAGACTGCTCATGTGAGCTGCCTGCTCGTTGAGTGCACTCATGATGATAGATACTAGGCCAGAGAAATTGTGTTGGTGGTAATAGTTCTCGAAGGGTCTTCTGGACGGGGGCTTATCCAAGTAATAATCTTCGACATTGCAAAGCTAGTTTGAGATAAATAAGACGAACTGCCCTACCTCGGATTGTATTTTAGGAACACCGAAGGATTCCGCAAAATTGGCGCCTTATTCCAGGCCAGATCGCTGACAACAAGGTTGCTTAGCATATTACTATGAACAATTATCGTGAAGCACTCATCGCTAGGATTCTAGGAGGCTCAAGAGTAACTGTTCGGAAGTCAATATCAAGGTCTAATCTAGGACCTAGTACAAATCTATTCCTGATTTACTGTACTGTAGTAGATTCGGATAACGGGGTCATTTACCCGATATCCTGAAAGTCACAACCCTGTCATGTACTCTTGGCACGCTAATCAGCGACCCACAGCATAGAAAGTATCTTGTCTCGAGATACCTACTTAAAGCTTCCCCACGTTGCCGCCTATCCAGCTTTTTGACAGATCGTTGGAGTGGGGTGGCGGCATCGAGGTCGCAGTCCAATCCAAGATCTTGGTTCTAATTGCTTTTCTCTGCCTCATCACCGCATAATGCAGCCTGTACTAAACCATATTGGGGATATATGAATGAGTGGAGCTTATTGCATCCTATCATACGGATTCTTAATTCTGGACAGCACGATTAATAGCTTCTTATCACCCATATGTTTTGGCGGAAAGGTCTGAGATGAAGAGGACAAGCATAACATGCTCGGCAAAGAATCAGTGGAGTCTCCACGCCTGATTCTTAAAGATTTGATACGATTTGAAACCGCTGTGATGGAGTAACGCCGTTAATCCCGTGATAGAATTCCCCCACACTTGCTAGTGCCAGCGGTACATGCGGCCGCTTCGTCTATGTCTTTCAGCTCGAGATTTCTACTTGTTCCTGCGTTTACCCTCCGTCCACCCTCCGGCCGCTAATCTTTTCTCCGTAGCGAATAATGGAACAGGGATTGTTGACGCTAGCGCGGCATAGGCCGTCTACCAGTTAGTGCACGCGATACGGCATCATAGATAGCGAGGCTATATCGTTGACTTAGACACCAGAGCGAGCCAAGGGCTCATGACTGCGACGTAGTGAATCAACACCATGTATGGGTCACTCCGCGACGATTGCTAGCTCTTCTGTTTACTGTACGAAGGCTATCCGAAACGATACCCTTACAAATATGGTCGGGTATCATCAGTTCTCGAAAGGGCCATCATGAGCAGACACCATGGGGTGGGTTGAAGGCTCAACGATCGAGCTGACAGTTTGGCCAGGGTAAGACATCACGAAAGTCACGCCTTCCATCTAGGACGTGCTCTGGGCAAGACTATCGCAGGGGTAACCAAGGATACGGGTTGAGCTTACCGACTTGACCTCACCACAGTATCACGGAGATCAGATCTGAAGTCATATTCTTGCCGTTCTGCCTAGTAATCTAGTTAGTTAAGTGGATTGTAGCGGATCGTGATAAATCCTATGTAGTTTTAGTAGGCCGTGTAAGTACCATATGTTTTGCGTAGCTCGTAGGGATAGAGTTGACATTCTACTTCACGATCACAAGCAAAAAGTTATGTTTAGCCATAGTTACATTTCGCGAAAGAGGGTTTCCTAGGTTTCTATGAAAAACCTAGCTACCAGTGTCTTGTCTAGCCTATCACTCCTTATATCTATTTGTTTTTATATTTAAGTCGTATTTATTCATGTACCCTACCCCTTTTCTTATCAATCCCTAAATTCTATCCAAAAGAACTCGTGTTGTCTCCTTGCCCCTAAAAGCCATACAGATATTAGTAGATATGGGTCTTATTGAGCACTGCGATATCGCAGCAGTCGAGACGGATGACCAGAAGAATGGAACTTTAGCAGCAAGAGACCGCAAGAGAGATTTTACTGAGATGGATGCAGTAGAAATCCCCCCAGCAAAATGTCATCGTATGAAATTTCGGGCCTCGGAGACTGATCTTTCAGAGAGCTTTACCACCGGAAGTATCTCTTCGGGGACGGCGACCGATGACGCTGCTGCTGATGATGACCAACTTAGCGATTCTTCTCAAGATTTCGTTAAGTCCGTCAACATTCCTGACATGTTCTCTTCGATCATGTCGATCGAGCCGCTAATGAACCCTCATTACGAAAAGATCAAGCCAGAGGCTGACGCCTGGGCTGCAATGTAAGCCTTGCTCTTTCGTTTCTCTCCAAGTAATAGCTGATGGAAGCAACAGGATTTATAATTTGGATGAGAAGATGGCAAAGCGAAATGCGAAAGCCGACTTCGCCTATATGAATGCGATATGGGCACCTCATGCCGACGAAGAGGCGTATCGAATGATGGTAGACTGGCATCACTGGGTAAGCTATGAAATCTTGCTGGGTTTTATGGTTTGTTCTAACGGAGAAGTTTTAGGTCTTCGCGTTTGACGACCGTACGTGAAAGTCACCATCCGACCCCAAGCAAGAGAATCTAACCCGCGATATTACAGAGTTCGACGAAGGGCACCTCTCGGATGATTCCGACTTAGCAAAGCAGGAGATCGACGCCACTATAGCAATAATGAGTGACGAACACCCGCAAATTCCAAAGGAAGAGAACCCAATCCGGCATGTATTCCAAACCACCTGGAAAAGGTTGCAAAAGGTATGAGAATTCCGTATTGATAGAATGAAAAGAGGGCTAATGATACATCCATACAGAGAGCAGGACCCGGTAAAGTTCCAACCCTCCAATACCAGTGTTTTAACCGCTTATCAATAATCAACAGAGCAACAACAGAGATGGATCAAAAACCACAAAGACTACTTCACAGGCCTTCTCCGCCAAGTTGAGATTCAGAGAACACAGAAAAAGCTCACCATCGACGAATACATTGACTTTCGAAGGCAGTCGATTGGCGCCATGCCTTCCTGCTCTCTTGTAGAGTACGCGCATCTTGTTATCCTTCTGGGCAGTGCTTACTTACCGCTTACGCAGATACGCCTGTGGCATTGATATCTCCCAATCTGTACTTGATCATCCATCTATCGTCGAATGCGAAAAGATTTCAGCAGACCTCGTATATTTGTAAGTAGCATTCTCTATCAGATGATGATTGCTAACACACCCCAGGGTCAATGATGTTCTATCCTTACGAAAGGACGTGGTAAGCTCTTCTCCAGATGTACCCTTTTTCCTTTTTTGAGCTTGAATTGACATTGTTTCTTAGGAGTATGGTGTTGAGCATAATCTCATCATCCTACTAAAGAAACAAGGCTTATCTGAGCAAGAGGCCATAGATAAGATTGAGGACATGCTCGATGACTGTTACAGACGTTGGTATCGTGCATTAGCAGAAATGCCTATCTGGGGGGAAGGGATCGATAGGGAAGTTCTCAAGTATGTTGAAGGGTGCCGCAACATTGCTCTTGGCAATCTCTATTGGAGGTGAGTTCAACCCCGAGACCGTCAATGGCAAAAAAAACTAACATGATTCTGTTTAGCTACAAGAGCGGTAGATATTTGAAGGATGAGGGTCCACAGGTCCGCGCAACGCGTGTTATGAACTTGCCTGCTTTCGGGTCAGGTATCTAACTACCAAAGGACTGAAAACTACTCTCAGTGACATCGGACTCTGGTGAGTTTGTTGAGTCGGTACGAACAACTAGAGCGAGTAGATTTCGGGTGCCAATCGGTTTTACAGATAGTTTCCTATTCTCGGGATGCGCATCTGTAAGCAAATACACGTGTATCTTGCTTGAAAAGCTATTTACTACTTGAGCTTTAGTGTCATGCCACATTGCTCGGAGCCCTGATTTATATATTCCAATCCCCAAAAAGCAAAAGAGTCACAAAAAAAGGGAGGGAGAGAGAAGGTGAATGAAGCTAAGCGTTCGTCAGTTAACGTTATATTTACTTTGTAACGTATTATTACTGTTACTGTGGTATGGGATCCATATATGTATCGTTAAGGCTCATGAAGCATTAACTACATCATTTACATTTCCGTGACAACTACTATTTTACGTTATATCTGATTTGCTGCCTTATGATTAACATTATATGCTATACCTACCATTTACAATTCAGTGCGTAAAATCATTACAGACCAAGATGTCGGCCCCTTAGAGAACGTTTGATGTTCGAGGCCAAAATAGCTATAGCCACGGGCATTGGACATCAGCCCAGGTGTTGAATATAACCAGTCCCCGCCTAAAAACGTACTCAGACATCTTAACGTGGCTTCGAGCTATGATCTGTGTCGTCATGTCATGTTCCCGGCAGCTAGTATAGATAGTATTAAGAGTTAGCGAAACTATGCGATCAGCCGTTATACAAAACCGGACAATTCCTAAGATAATGCTTATTAGCATGTCAATACCTCAAGTCATCAAAACCTGGAGGATTTCTATAACTCAAAACGCTTCAATTCATAACTATGGCCAAGGGGATATCGAGGAGCCCCGTGGACTTGAGAAAGTCCAAGCACCTTTCTTAAGGGGGTCCCGTCTAGTGCTTAGCAGGCACAGTAATTTCTTCCTACGTAGTCTTGCCTGTGTTCAGCTGTATATTCCACTGTCTCGGTGTATCAGACTACGCTTAAAAAATACTCATCATTATATAACCTAAAAGCCCAGTACAAGGAAACAGAGCTCTGAAGCATAGCCCGTGTCTACATGAGTTGTTTCTTGACTGGGACATCAACATGCCAAGTTGTCGCTAATTGTCACCCTGATACATAAACATTGTGGCACCGATTTTTTTAGTGCCAGGACTCCTACGTTGGCTACTGTCAAGTCTGAGGCCCAGATATGTCGAACTTAATTGATATTGAATAGAGGGCCCAAAGCACGTTCATTGGCATATTTCGTCTATATACAGCCTGCGTTCTTCGCCATGCAGAAAGCAGTGTTGGATTACAATGTACAATATCAACCAATACGTTTACGTACAACTATCAATACACGTAATCATATCTCAACCCGCGGAGCAAATCTTCGGAGATATTTGTCCCTATCATATTCTTCTTGGTCTCCAACAGGCATCTCGTCACGACCCAGAAACCACGTTACTGTCGCATGCAGCTGCAGCCCATTGTTGATGCTTCGCACACCGTACCACCACCCCTTGGGAACCAGCAGACCATCGCCTGGTATCAGGGTAGCGAGGAGGATATCCCCAGATGCGGTCAACTCGTTCTCGAAGTCGCGAGTCCATGTCTTGCTGGCGAGCGCGAAGTTTGGCGATCCAAGCGGAAAACGCAGGGTGCTACGCTCCCACGTCTTCGGTACTCGCTTGTGGAACTCCAGCGGCAGGCCGTTGAGCAATTTCACACGAGGCGGTATTAGCGTCACGACACTATATCCGGCCAGCTGTCCGACAACGACGGTGCTGTGTTTGTGGCAGCGCATGTCACTGCGCAACGGCCGCACTCCAACGCGTATGCTACATGATCTGGTCTTGTAGGTGGACTGTCCGATATCTCGGATGATGCGCGGGAATGGAAATTCCTCCGTCATTAGTTCCTCTAGAATGACTAGGCCGTTCAGCCCGTTGATGCACGCAGACTGATTCTGCTGATGGACTGCACCATCTTTTGATTGGGGTGTAGCATTGGTAACTTCAACTTTTCTTTGATTGCGGTTGTACTGATGCACGGCGCGGAAGAACATCAGCGGCGCTTTAAAAGGTATCCAAGGCTGTGGCGTGGCGCGGTACGTCTCTTGTAGTTCGACAATAGTCTTGTCGAGCGAACAATCCTTAAACTGCGACCGCTGCAACCAATCGCGAAACAGGAATAGAGGTGGGTTATCACCCTCCAATGAGGTTTGCGAGATTTTGCACTGGGCTTCGAAGCTATCAAACACAGTCCTCAAACTGACTGATTGTGAATCAGGATCCGTGACTCCTGGGGCGCGGCCTGCAACGGCGCTCGCCAGAATAGCTTTTAGAACATTGAAGCCAATTTCCGAGCCTTTTCTGTGAGAAATCCGAGGAGATTTCAACGAGAATTCATGGTCGGGCCCATGATCGAACCAGTTCTGTCCATCCAAGAACCCAGGCAGGTTCCTGATAATCATAGGATGTCCACGGTTGAGCTTCTGTGTGTACGTCTTCACCAGCTTATATGGGGTGGCCCTATAGGCGTTAAATGGATGTAGTCGCGGGACACATCGCCTCCTCCTCCGGACTGTCGGATTCCGATTCTGATCACCCTGAATCTGACTCCGACTCCGATTCTGATTCTGATTCCGATTCCGATACGAATGTATCGTAGGTTGCGCCGCTGCTGCAGACACTGTTGCCGATTGTGGCGTCCCAATGCCGGATATTGTACTCACGATGTTGCGGGGAAAGTTGAGGCGCGTCAGGTGTAGAGATCCGGTGCGATATCTCAGAGATGAGATGGCCCTGATACCCAAGGCTATGCTCATCTCTAACTCGATGCCGCTTCTTGACGTCGCTTGGAGTTGATGAGGAATTGTTTCCCTCAAAAAGCAAAAGGTGGGACCGTGTGGCTGGATTTGGTTAGCTCCCGCACCCTCTGTGGCGGATGTGGCTGTGCACAAATGACATCAGTCATGGTGACTTTCTATGCAATAATAGTGTTAAGAAAGTGAGCAAGTCATCAATTATTCCTTATGATTTTTTCCTTTTATACTTATGTCAGTAGTTTTTCGATTTGTTCATTGTTGGGTTGTTCAAATGTCCCCTTCCTCCCCGACTGAAAATGCAGTGAAACGACTTGGCGCGATTCTAAGGGGGACCTACGGCTTAGGTATATGCTTACAGTCACTCAACAAAGTGCTTACTTCCACTATTGAATGATTATTTTTCGAGGATAGTGTTAAAGAAAACGTATTTTTTTTACTGTCAATTCTTCTTTAATGATCTGACTTATCTAAAGCATTTTTCCTAAATGAAAGCTTTCCATGTTTCAAGGTACGCCAACTTCTGATCAAGTGTTTAGCAAAACCTATCAGAATCTAAGCGCAACACTTTCTTTCAAGTTAACAACTCGAAAACAAAGCAGCAGCAGAAGAATAAAACTCCTTGATGAAACATCGGTAGTGTTAACAGTTATTTTTATTCAAATTGCAGGCTAGAATACCAAAAAAAATGTTCACCGATATGTTCCCTGCATCTTGTCGTGACAGCCAGTGCCAGTCTGCCGGTCAATATTTGGGTTTAGGCTGGAACACGATACCATTGTCCTTGTAATTAGTTATGGGCTTGGAGCTCAGGCCAAGTTCCTTACACCGCACTCTCATACCCTTAACTTTCAAAGGTGGAATACGAACCGCACGGCGTATATTCCCTCTCCTATTCCATAGATCATGAAAGACGCCTACGTGATCGACGTACACCGGACGCAGATACACCTCTACGTTCGCCGCTTTCCCATCTACGCCAAATCGGAAACAGTTCAGCCTGAAAGCGTAGTCCTCTTTCGCCTTTTTCTTGAGCATATGTCTGAGCGCTGCAAATCCACCGACACCGATCGGGATGCCAACTATCGATGCCCAGAATACAGTGCTCACCGCCTCTGTAGCGATGATATCGGCACCCTCCTGGATTTGTTTGCAAATGGGAGCTTCCATACCTTCCGACGTCATCTTAAAACTGCGGGCTTGCGACGCCATGCCGGAGGGGACCTGAATATCGCCAGATTCTTTAAACCAGTCGACAGAACCTGCCAGCAAGCCCCACTGACCGGGTTCCCAGTCCGCCAACATAACGTCGCATTCCTTCCCGGCATCGTCGTCAGGCATTTTCCAGGCGAAGAGGGACTCGTCCATGAACGGACTTGCGAGTAGTAACTCCTGTAGACGACGAAATGCACGCGGACCGGTTTCGCCGTATACCAAGGGCATGTTGATATTGAAAATCCCAATCATGCTATATGCCCTATCTTCCGGAAAGGTGGTTTGACGTTTAGACATCCAGCTCATCTTCGCGGCAATACTCTGGAATAACTAGGGTCAGCCGTGTGGAATTATCGGAATCAGTGAGTAGGGTCTTTACTAACAGCTTCGCTGAGGTCCTTGCCGCCACTATGAAATTGGGCATCAATACCCGTGATTTCGGCAAGGACACCAGCAAGTTGTTCCTTCGTGCCCATGTAGTTCCAGTTCATATCATAGAATTCTAAATTTCGCGGTGCCAACAGCTCTTGGAGCGTCCATCCTCTTGAAAACCATTCAGATGGGAGATCGCCACTCATGCGCTTAAAATAGTCCGAGCTTCTGGTAGGATTGCCGCCATGTACTCTCACATCGCTCAAATAGGTGATGCATAACTTCGCATCGCGGTACCAACCAAACATAGAATTAATAGCTTCGGCGTACTCCCTCTGGTCTGTCTTATCGATGCAACACGTGTCCATCCATAGCCATTTGAGATTCTTGCCACGGGCGATATCACAAGCGCCACGGATTTTGTCAACCTGAAGTAGCCTCAAGGGTCGTGTCCCAGATCTCAGCTCCGCGGTGTAGTTTCCAAGCTCTTGGAACTTAATCTCTTCATCCCCTAGCCAGCGATGCGACAAGATGGCGTATGGCTCTGGATGGATGCCGCTCTTAGAGCGATTCTCCAGCTCGAAAGTTGTTGTATTGAGAAGTCGCATGTTAATCAGAATATCGGCGTACGCTTGGCATGTACTTGGCGAGGGAAAAGAAACACTGCTATACATGAATAAATTCTCTTGGCGGTGTGTTTTAAATACACACACAAGATCGACAAGCAAAACGGCCCCCAACACAAGGGTCTCCGTATAGATTCTATACTTAGTAATGACTATACTTACAACGTCTATACTAATAAGGCTAATAAGGGCTAAAATTTTTAATTAGATCTCTGAATGTAACCCAACCAACTCACTGCATGAAATGAAGACTTCCGAAAGAGGGATGATGGGGCAATGCGTTAACTTAAGCTTTCAGCCCTATACCATCAGAAGGCCTGGGGCCGCGCAATAATCTTACAAGCTGATACTGTTGCCGCAGGCGCGTCACCCCTCCCAGGCTGTATGCTTTAAAAAATATTGCATGGATTTTATTAAAATCCAGGTCTGCGTCGCGATGGTATAAATCTGAGAGACCGAAGGATTTCTACCATCCTCTTATACCTGATGGCCCAGATTGCTTGAATCTCTACGATTTGATTTACTCTCCTAAAGCGCCAAGTGCTATTCCCCTTTCAAACTTCTATATACCCTGCATCTAGATCTATACCACCCTACCAAGGTTAATACCGATCGTTTTTACGGGAAAATTATGTACCGGCCAAACTAGCGTATATTCAAAGTAGTTTTCAATGCGCGGCTCCCAACTCCACCGGTGTCGATATGCGAATGCGTCGAGAACAATGTTGGAATGGGCGGGGCATATGATTAGCGATAGAACTGGCCTAAAATTTCCTTCCCGATGCATCTTTCTTATACTTGGCACTATGCTTTCTGTGTCGTTTCAATGTAAACGAATCTCAATATAAAAACATAAATAATTTAGACTCGGCATTCGTATTTAATCTGCTCGTTCGAACTAAATAGCATGTTGTGCAGACTGATACAACGTTGTAAATCCTTCACCCAACCAATCGTAGATTATGGAAAGCACTTCATTCTCATGTCTAACTCTTAAGCTTCAAGGCAGCTATCAGAAGGCGTGATAGCCTACAATGGGCACACTTTTGTGGTTCGGAGTCAACCTTTATGAGATCTTGTTGTGCCCGTAGTTCAGGCCAATAGCTGTCCCTAAAATCCGTCGCCAAAAGATAGGTGTGGGCTATGGTGCCAGAATGTTGCCTCAAGCAAGCAGACCTGCCAGTTGTCGAGAACAGGGCTATCAGCTTTGCATCTCTCATTACCTGGATTAGCTCTTCCAAGCATCTATCCGTGCTCCGATCATCGAGCCAGTGAAGCCCGTCTATAATGTAGTAAACTTTTTTGGGCATCAGCGGGATGAGGTCGCGGAAAACACGCACTGACTCCGACCAGCTCAGTATACACCCGTCTAAACCGCGGAGACGACCTTCGGAAAGATCTACTCCCGCCCGGAAAGCAGGGGGCAGCAGCTCTATCATCTGTCTTATTAGAGCGCATATCAAGTTGATGGTTGCTTGAGCCTCTCGCGACTCATTGCCGGTCCTAAGGGGCTCGTCACGCCGTACTTCACAGCAGCTGCACAAAAACAAGACAAAAAGAGCTTAGTACTGGGCTTTAAACAGAAAAAGAGCTTAGATAAAAGGGATGTAGACATACTATGATATTGTCGGAATTTGAGCTTCCTCTGCTGCCCGAATTATACCGTTGGCGAATGAACTAAGCGGGTTGGCGATATCATCTGCGTCTATCTGTGGCCCCTCAATCCAGACAATGAACTTTGGGGGTACCTTCCTCAAGTCTTTAAGCATGTCTTTAACTCGTCTCTTTCCGTCAGGAAGGAGACCTAATGGTCGTTCATCTTCAAACCGGATCCGATCTCGATGGAAGAAGTCTTCTAAGTGCTTCGAATTATTTAGAATATCCTCTGATTTCCAGTCGGTAGACATCGTAGGTTGTTACAAGAGTTTGTACGAAGGGCTTGAAACAATAGATTCAGTTCAGCTACTTTTAGTCAAGGGTGCGGTTTTCCTTCTTATACACGTAGATTTGCGATCGGCAGTTTGCTCAGCTTGAGTCTCATGATTTCGCCGACCAATAACTGCTGAGCCCTATCTACATGCATCCCTGGCAGTCCTAGCCGGGTGACACAGCGTTACTCGGGCCAACAGGGCTTAGAATGGGTATTCCAATCAATCATCTTGGGCGTCAAGGAGGCTACACAATTCTAATTCCTCCCTTCCAGCCCAGGCGCTGATCTAGCTTTAAGGGCTTCGCTCTCATTGGCCCAGATAATTCAAGTCCGTATTGGGATTATCGTATTTCTCTGCATGATTCGGATAAAGGCAAACACAATAATAGCAAATGCGATAATAGCAAACACGATAACATGACTTACCCTTAGTATACGGGCAGTTGTAATCCCATCCCTAGAGGTTAGTCCATGTGACAGATTGATTGTCTAACTCCATCCACAAGGACTTAAATTGCGCCTGCAGACCGGTCTCGATAACCATGTTCTTTTCAAGGATCTCCATGGCGTCATTGCAGCCACGGGACTTGACCATTTGCCATGCACTTTTCAGTCTGTTCATAAACCAGGCCCTTGTCGAAGATCCTTCATCAGCCGCTATAGCACCTACCATGAGTTGACATGATGTCAATTCAACATAGTGGCAGGGCCTAAATTGCTTTGCGCATATGGCTTCTTTGAGTTCTTTTGCAACGGCAGTAAGATTGATAGCGCCTTGTGGAGAGCTCCATGATAAGAAGATGATCAACTCGATGGTGATGCAAGCGCTTCGTATGGTCGGACTACCGTCCTCACGAATAGCTCGTGCTTGGGCAAGCATGTCCTGCATCGGTTGCATAATGCTCTCTATTATGAAGTCTGATGTTTGAGGATACTTTCGAGATGTGCCCATTTCTTGCATCCACTGAGCCAATTTCTCGCAAAGACCCGCAATACGTATCAAAACAGAACATTGGACATCGTGTGTTGCATGGGCTGCATTGACGAATTTCTTATGGTAGAATCTAGGAAACCCGAACATATCATTGATTATGTCCCTAGCCAATCAGTTAGTTCACGGCCTTCCTCAACACAATGAAGCGGTTATACGCACTCGGCAAGGAAATCTTCGATCCAAGGCGATAGAGCAGGTAAACCTTGCGATATCCGCTCACGTACCAACCTAACCGCACCATCTATATGAATATTCCAAGCGAGGTCATTATGCACTAGGCGCTCCCCAAATGCCATGGTGAGCACCGCAGCTATAACGGCATCTGTGACGCCTTGTCCTGAACCGATACGCTGAATGATGGTCTCCGTGGCCTTGGATGAAGATTCACAAGCTATCATTTGGTACTCTCTACATGGCGACCAATGTCTCAACCCTATCGCCATAGAGGATTCGAACAAGGCTGGCTCAGATAGAAGGAGTCTTATCCAAGCCGCTTCCTTAGCAGTTCCTGGATATTCACTGCCGTCTAGGAAGAGAAGGGACCACTTCATAGACACTACAGAAGATTAGAAAACAGTCACGATTTCAAACAAAAATAACAAATTATATGATTTGCGGTACGTACAAATTCGAGTGCAGTCGTCTCTACAGGGTGGTTGAAAAGGGGTTCGTAAAGCCCTTAACCCACTCCCGCAAGTAGTCACGATACTCTGCCGAGGGCTCTCGGGGGGCAATTGACGGAATCTTTTATTTGCTGCCTCCGTTTTGGTCCTGGCTATTCGCGCGCGTCTTTTTGCAAAGTTGGACTTGGTTACATGTGATCTCATTTGCTTCGCAGCAGTCTCAGATAATCCTGCGGTACCGACCGCAGTCACGAAGGTGAATCTCGGTGGATCCATATCGGTCTCAAGCTGCGTTAGGGAAATCAACTTTCGTTAACGCAGCAGGACTACAGAATGACATGGTATTTTCTGTACCATCACGACACGAGTCAGTGGATAGACATCGACTATTAGACCGTACCCACCAGTATTTCTAAGCAAGTTGGTTCAATTAGGAATGAACTATTCCGCATTTGTAGAATCATTATTAGCTTCTTGTGGATGCCCTGATATACGCTAAACCCAATCAAGAAAATCAATATATTCCAAGAGAATCTCGAGGTGGCGGTTCGAGCAATTGCTCGAACAACTTGTCTGAAATTAGCAGATATCAACTCTCCTTTAACCTTTCCCCGGATGGCACTATTCCGAAATAGTTAATTGATTTTAATGTTCAATGGTATCTGGCTCTATAAGCTTTGAAATCAAGACCATCACACCATTTGAAAAGGAGATAGACATTGTTACCTGCCATAAGAATTTTTATAAAAGATCATGAATTCCGCCATAGCAAACTCGTTCAGCATTAACAGTCATCGCTCGAGAGACATCATCAGCTGGATACAAATTATTTCGTTACATCTAAACTCAACATCACACTATAATGGCACGCCAGTGGATTTTGAATAGCCAGAATGGCTTTGAAAACTCCCTTGAATACCAAAAGGATATCCAAGTCCCCTCACCAAATGACCTAGGACCCAAGGAGGTGCTGGTCAAAATGCTTGCCGCCAGCCTGAATTACCGCGAAATCATGATTGCGTCTCCAGGGGTAGGTCACCACTGTCCCGGCCAGTGTATCATGTACTAAGCTGGAACATGTTTGTTTGCTAACTAAGCATCACTAGACTATCTCCGGACCAATCCAGCCACCTGTTATACCCGCTTGTGACGGTGCCGGAATTGTCGAGGCTGTCGGCTCGTCTGTTCAGGACTTCCGTGCTGGAGATCGTGTAGTCACACACCTAGCACCAAAATTAGTCGAAGCAAGCGGAAATGATGCACCCTCCAAGTTTGCTGACGTCTCCGCCATGTTGGGGCAAGGAAGTGATGGAACTCTGAGATCCCATGCCGTCTTCCCAGAAGCTGCACTGGTCCCCGCTCCCAAATCCCTCGACTGGCTGCCAGCCTCGACACTGACATGTACGTGGACCACGGCCTGGAATGTCCTATTCGGGCTCGAAGGCAAAAAGGTCGGGCCCGGCTCATGGGTTCTCGTTCAGGGCACTGGTGGCGTGAGCATTGCCACATTGCAGCTCGCTGTTGCCGCGGGTGCTAACGTCGTGGGAACCACTTCAACGGATGAAAGGGCGGCAAGATTGGCTACGCTGGGTGCCGCGCATACGGTCAACTACCGCACGAACCCGGAATCTTGGGGCGTGGAAGCCCGGAAATATACTCCGGATGGAAGAGGTTTCGACTTCGTGGTTGACGTTGGAGGGAACCAGACTTTTCCCCAATCTTTGGCCGCCGTACGGGCCGAAGGTGTGATGATACCCGTTGGCGGTGTAGGAGATCCGACCGCTGAGCCAACCCCTCTATTTTCGGCTCTAGTGCATACATGCATTGTTCGGGGGCTCCTGGGAGGAACTCGGGCGCAGTTTTACGAGCTCGTTAAATACATTGACGAGAAGGAGATTAAGCCTGCTGTGGATGATGTCGTCTTTGAGCTTGCGGAAGTCAAGGACGCTTATCGGCGCTTAAATGAGAAAAAGCACTTCTCCAAGGTTGTGATACGCATCGATCATTAGGACGCTTGAATTTAGGGCATAGTGTTTGACATAGAGATAGTACTTGTCAATGTACTCTTATGAGACTTATCACACGTATCGACAGACTACCTAGATTCTAACCTAAGACCAGAAGCCTTCGTGTCGTACATTTACTCCTATGAGTATGAGATTCTGTGCAAGACTTTTAAATAGGTTTATCTACTCTGCCGAGATAGCAATCAGTAGCATTAACTTCATAATCCGATTTTATTTCACTATTCTATCACAAATGCCACATCAAGAAGGACGTAAAAAGATATTAAATCGAATTTTTTTATATACGGATCTCTCTAGCCATGCAGCGCGTTGCTAATCGTTAAAGGTGCACAAACGCTACGGAGCTGGAACTGAAATACTGGATAGAATGTTGTAAGTTGGGCATTTGGCTGTCCGCAGCTATTGTATTGATAACGTTCTCTTAATCCCTTCACGATCCGTAATTATATATTGCGACCGTGAGAACATTTCAACAGCTATGATTTGTTAAGTCTATTTTGAAGTCAGGCATAACGTGGAGACTATAGGGGCGAACATTTTTTTAATGTATAACAAGACCATCAGACAGCATCGCAAGATATTGGTAATATTTTGTCTCCTTGTGAAAGATCGTTTGTATGGTTATATCGACTATAGGTATATTGAGCGAATATGTGCGTGTGGCCGCAAATCTGCCCATAGAGAAATACAGTATTATGAAAATGAGGTTAGACCCCAGCTTCAAAAGAGAAGAGATCATCTTCCTATACATCGTTAGAGCTTTGTGTCAATGAAATCGACATCATGGTGTACCTACCGGGTTTGTTATACACACCATCCATATCTTTTCTCTCCAATAATGCCCGTAGGAGAATAGGGGATGGGGTCTGGGGTGGGAGCGCGTAGAGAACCTCCTCCTGAGCCATCTAAGTTGATACTAACATAAACGAAGTGTCGACGCTAGGGTGGAAGTGGCCACTTCGTAATCGCCCTTGCTAATATATAGCAGAATATACACAAGATTATCATCCGTGCCCTTGTTCATCATAGAAAATAAACGACGTAGTAGCCCTTCGTGCCGCCCGATTCGCCGTATACGTTGTCTGAGGCGTCGTTGCCCGATACGTAGGCACGACCGGCGGCGGTATCGACATAGGGAACCGAGGCCAGTAAGTTCGTGGGGGTAATTGCATCACATCATCGATGATGATTTGGTCCTCATCTTCACGTTCGTAGAGTTCCTCCTCTATCATGCGTCGGCGGATGATACAACCCACCCATATAATAAGACCTAATACAACTGCACCCGCGATAGACCCAATAATGATTCCAATGTCTGACGAGGATAAGCCTTGCGAGCCCTGTGAGTTGCTTGGCGAGACTGGCGGAACACTCGAGGGCTCGCCAGGACCGAGTGTAACAACGGCAGTAGTCGTATAATCGGCATAGGTGATTGTCTGCGTGATGACCTGGCGAGGAACAATAGCCCTTTGCGTTGGTACAATCCGGATTATAGATGTTTCCATCGAGGTAGCCATATTAGGAGGCGTTTTCAACGCCTGTGCGGCGTCTCGATCCCAAGGCACAATCTGCAAATATCTTGATATACATCTCGCAGACCAAGGCGGGTGGTAGGTATGTAGCCCATTTATATTTGACCTCTTCTCCCATACATTTCTGGGCGTTATCCCGCACCTGCATCTGGCCTGCTTTCTCAATACTTGGTCATATGTACACACCCAATCATCCTTCCGCAACGTTAGGGAGACAGGTGCAAGCGTCAGATGACCCCACAGCCGGGACATTAAGCCATCTCTGGACTACTTCCATCAGAGTATCGAGCCACACGATAATTGGGCTGCTAACGGCTCAACGTCGCGTTATAGGCGGCGCATAGCAATTTATGTTTGACATGTGGCATGGTGCTGTATGCTAATGCGCTCGGCATGCATGTCTTACTTATGGATAAATGACGGCCCCCAACATGCATTTCCCAAATTTCTATTTGTTCCCCGGCTGCTGAGGGTGGTACCAAAGCCTGGGAACACTCCAATTATGTGAAGAGCATAGATTCCAGACAGGGCGAGCGTATCTTCATGGGGCAGGATTCCAATCACCTTTTTTTCGGTCAAGGAAGCTCGCGCATGCACATATACCCATAACGATGCCGAGGCGCGACATGTTGTGTGCCCACGAGATTTGAATAACACCACAGACGTGGACAGATAGGTACACCGCTCCGAAGAACAGAAAAATAGTGCGACTCAGTCATGTTGCATTATGATCTTGCGGAGCCACTGCGAGATCATTCTTCCCCCGCCGAACAGGTCCTTGGCCATGGGAAAGCTAACGCGAACTATATCAAACGAGTCTAATCATATATTAACAAGGAGGGGTTCAGGAGGGGCACCGCGCTCTATTTATTGGCAGCGTTTGCTTAAGGAAAACTGCAGACTTGCGTGTCACCACCACCCGATTAGACTTACAACAATGATGCGCTCGGCAGACAGAAGGGCGGGGAGTTCAAATGCAAGGGATGCAACTTTAGGCAGGCAGACAGGTAGGCAGGGAGGCAAACAAGCCAAGTCGTCGGGAAGTTTAGTTGCATGACTTTATCATGTTTCGATTTTTCATATCGGTTTAACTTAGGTGTGACGCATGAGAGGCTTTCGCCAGCGGACATATTTCCGAATTTTATCGTCGCAACATGAACCCTTGCTCCAAGTATATGCACTCAAATTGCGCATCATGACAGATATACACTTTGTTTTATACCATCTTTGCTACGCTCTAATCCAGCATCTAAGAGTCAAGAAATCTGCGTTCTCTATTTGTAAACTTCTCAAATGTCAGGGAACAACTCCAACATAGACTTCACGGTATCAGCCACACTATTTTCAAGACTCGTATAATGAAGCCCCAAGATCTCCTTCGACTTGCTATTGTTGAAGCCGTACACATCACTCGGCAGGTCGTGCACGGCATCTGCCGGGAGGCGATCCGCGTATCGCGGGAATTCTCTCCTGATGATGTCCGCGACTTGTTTGTTAGAGAAGTGCCCGCCCACAACGTAGAAGCGATTGCCGCCAGCTCTCGGCACAGTCATGGCCCGCAAGTGCGCCAGCGCCACGTCTCGCACGTCGACCCACGTGAAGACGGGAGCCGTTGGCTCGAGAGCACCCTTCATCTTTCCCGCCAACATGTTACGGATTCGATGATTTGAAGTGTTCATTGCCTCGAGGCTGGAAAGCTTCCTCTGTATGGGGCCAAAAGTGTACGTGCAGTTGATGACGGCCAAATCAAAATTCGGCTTCTCATCTCTGACGAATGCCCATGCTGTCTGCTCGGCAAGGACCTGCAGGCTGTAAGCACAGAGACCCAGCATTGCAGCAAGATTATGGACGTACTTTACTGGCTCTGTAACCATTCTTGACCGGGTTATTTATTGCATCTTCGAAAGTCACGGGCGCCCAATATGTTTCATCGTAGACTTCCGCGTGTTTGTCTGGGTTCAAGATGGCCGCCGAGGAGGATGTGATTACTAAGCGCTTGACCGACGAACCGTATGCTTTGATGGATTTCAGTATACCAGTAGTGCCCTTGATGGCCGGGTCAAGAAAGTCTTTTACAGGATCCTGAACACCTAGGTGGTAGGGAGATGCAGTGTGAACGACGTAGTGAAAGGGGGCCTGGGATTGAAACACCTGAATGGATTTAGGATTATCATCAGCCAACATTGTCGCAAACACTTACATGATCAAATGCACCCTCTTTCACGATATCCTCGACCACGACATAGGATAACTGACGTGGTTCAACCGACTCTACAATTCTCTTCCCCTTCTCCTCCGACCTAGCGGTGACAACAACTTGAAATCTGCCAGTGACGTATTAGCTGGCATACAAGTATGATTCTCCACTTGCGATCCTCACCTGCCATCGTCCAATAGAGCATCCAGTACATGCGAAGCGATGAACCCCGACCCTCCTAATCTCGACTTCCAATCAGTGAATCGCCTCCTATCTCAACCTCCACCAAATTACAATGAACAAGACCAATGTCTACTTCAACTTACCTGTCAGGAGAACTCGCTCACCTGGCCGGTCATCGATAGATCCCATTGTTCTGTTTTTCTTGGTCGAAAGTCGTACCTGAATCAGAATCTATGAACTGTCAAGAATCGCCCTTCTCATTGCCAAAATCTTTGTTCGTTTGATTTTGAGGTATAGTGAGGAGGAGACATAGCACTTACCCCTGGTCAAAGTCCATACGGGGTTCCGGTATCTTTCCCCAGCCGACCCCCGAAAAACTTTGGCCAGTAGCCGGCGTCGGTGCAGCTCGTTGCACCGATGGGAAGCCTTATCCATTACTAGCGCAGCCAGAATACGCCTCCAATTGCCCATAAATGCGTGCACGGAACCAGTCGGTGTTACCAACTCCCGCATCGGGTTGTATTGGCCGTGATCTTCCTTGCTCGTAGGGAGACATTGCACACAATGAGATAGAGAATTTCCCAATGATATTTTCGATGTTCTGGTCGATGTTTCCCCTGGTCGTGCGTGCGGAGGTCACAGGCACCCGTGGTAACAGCACGGAGTTAATGCGACGTGGCCCGCCGGGGTTCGACCAGGATTACCTCGGATCAGGTTCACGAATAGCATTGGGAAATAAATGGTGTGGTCGCATCTACAGTATGTATGATATACTTTCTGTCCGAGTCATCTGTTTTCCAGCGTTCGTTTAATTCCCTGCCCGCATTGCTTGTTACGAGCTGGTCCGTCAGAGTAGCAGCCGAGTAAACCTAAACAGTAACGACCCCAACAACAATCACTTGAAACGAGGTGGTGGTATACTGCGACAAACGGTTGGATATCATTTAACTACTACCCTAAATACGACACGATGAGTACCGATACCAATACTGCCATACATGTCGCCATAGTAGGCGGTGGCATTACAGGCGTGATCCTCGCCCTGGGACTCGAGAAGCGTGGGGTATCATACACTCTCTTTGAGCGCGCACCAGCATTCACAGAAATCGGGGCCGGTATCGGATTTAGCCCGAACGCCGAGCGCGCTCTGAAGGTCGTCGATCCAAAGGTACATGAATTATATAAGAAAGTGACAACTTCGACCGGGGAAGAGGAATACTTCACGTGGGTGAACGGAAACGAGAACAACGAAATCATCGCGGAACTCCCCATCGGCATAGACGCGTTCCAGGGCGGCAGACGCTCCGAGTTCCTCGAGGCGTGGTCGACGCTGATCCCGAGCGCAAAGGTGAAGTTTAGCAAGGAGATCGAGTCGATACTGCAGAGAGATGACGGGAAAGTGACCTTGAAGTTCAAAGACGGAAGCCGGGACGAAGCTGATATCGGTATTTCGCTTGCTCCTATCGGTGAATTCGCCGAGCTAGACTAACATTGATTCAAATTAAGTGATCGGATGCGATGGAATTCGCTCCAGAGTGCGCCAGCTCACGCTGGGCGAAGCGAATCCGGCTTCGTACCCACGATACTCGAAAAAATTCTGCTTTAGGGCTCTGTTGCCCATGGACAAAGCGCGAGAGGTTCTGGGGGAGGCAAGGACTTTGAGCCGATTCATGTATACTGGGCTGGATGCCCACGCTATAACATACCCAGTCGCAGGTGGAGCCCTACTGAACGTCTTGTTTGTCGTCACGGATGTGAACCCCTGGTCGCTGGAACGGCACACAGCTCCGGGGACCAGAGGAGAAGTTGTCGATCTATTCAGTGGTTGGCACTCCTCCATTCGTGGTCTTGTTGACCTACTACCCGAGAAGCTGGATAAATGGGCGATATTCGACATGTATGATTATCCAGCGCCCTATTATAACCTAGGCTCCGTGGCACTTGCCGGTGACGCAGCTCACGCTTCGGGGCCGCATCTCGGTTCGGGTGCCGGGTTCGGCATCGAAGACGGCTTAGTGCTTGCTACTGTGCTGAAAGCCGCAGACGAAGAGGTTGAGGCACGTCAGTCGGGTAAGAACAAAACGCAGATATGCCGCGACGCTCTCGCCGCGTATAATACGGTGCGATTTGATCGTGATCAGTGGCTTCCTGGAGCTACGCGGGAGTCTGTCGAGCTATTCCATTGGAGGCACGAAGAGGTGGGGAGAAAGGATCATGAAAAGTTTTTGGAGAGAGCTCACCACCTTTTCCACACAATCTGGGATAACGATATTGATGAAATGGTGAAGGCAGCTGAGGTAGAGTTTAAGGACGTCGTGTTCAAACAGTCACAACCAAGCTTATACGGTAGTCGCATATCCCGGTAACGTCGTCGATAACTTTCACCGTCGATATCGTTGGGCCCAGATTATTAGATAGCTTCGTGAATAGAGCACCAATTCTCGTCAGAAAATTATCTTGCTTAGTGGCCGCCACCGTAAAAGCGCAAAGAGGGTCGGAAGCCTACGATCAAAAATAGACTTAGGGTATAGTACCCGATCCTTGATAATACCATTTCATTATTTTACCCCAGGGTATCGTCCTACCATCCGTACTTTATTATACATGAAACAAATCTGGCCCCTCCAGCCTTAAACTCCGCTGTTGACCCCCTTCCAAATTCCTATTCCGTATGATACAAGCTCTTGTTCGTGTCAGTGATCCGGCTAGGACTTAGGGCCTGGCGAGGCGCGTCGTTTCGGGCGATTGAACCCTAGATGATGCGGCCGTATTTTTTAACACGCCACGTCTATCGCTAGTGTGGGTGTCTTGGTCTATAGGAGGTTGATGAGAATAGGGTGCCGGAGCGGTTTGGTCGTCGTAGAACGTCGTCGCCGGTGGTAGAGGTCGAATATAGCTTTGCGAGTTGGCCGCCAAAGAGATATGATCATTATCATCCATTTTCATCCATGTTTCGTCGAGTCCAGGCCGCGGGTGGTTGTTTCTGACTGTGCTGAGGCCATAGCCGGGAGCAAGGGTGCAATTGGCAGTCGATCGTTTCCTCCGGAGAGCGCGAACCGATCCATAGACATTCGGTGCGTTCGCGACGAAAGTCGATACAAGCATCTGAACAGACGCCCATAAACTCCGTATCACTTGCGACGAGCCACTGTCGCGCACAGAAACGACTCGAATGATGCTAATGATGATGCAGAATGTGCCGAGGGCGAAGAGCGTATACAATGTGACATGTTCCGCAACAGTTCGTTTCCTCAGGCCGACGATCGGGTATGCAATTACGATGAGCATTATATCAAGAACGATATTGCTGATCGTCTGGCTAAGAAGCTGTCCGTTTGCCTGGACACAATATCCCGGGTCGGGATTGATCTGCCAATACAGACTGATGGGTCGACATTCCAGGAAAGTAATCAGAATGTTGCCAATGTAAGTGACGGCGACGGCAGCCCACGTTATCTTGACTACCCGTGCCACCCAGCCCACCCCGTAGGTAATCCGCGTGTAAAAGAGAAGGAGGATCGATACTTGTAGCCAAATGATTGTCGTGATGAGTGCCCGGGCTACCAGTACGAGTATACTCCCAATTTTCACGTCGCGCAAGTTTCCCTCGTCAAAATAGCCAGCGTGCTTTATCACATCAGCGGCATTTCCGTACTGCAAGTACAATGCGTTGGCAACTATCCTTGCAATGACTATCAGGACAGAAGTGACCACAAGGATGAAGCTCGTATCAATGCGTTCCCGACGCCACACCCAAAGAGCTATACGAGTCAACAGGATTAACAGAGTGAGGGCTGTCGTGGCGTAATTGACTTCCTCGGCGGATCCGGAGGTCGTCATGATGAGATCTGAGTAATGATGTTCGTGGCCTTGGTCGAGGAGGGCATACTTGGTCGTATGATATCACATCCTGGGATTACTGAAGTTGGTGAGCTGGGTGTTCAACAGACAGCAAAGTGCCTGAATAACGAAGGGATTGCAAAAGTATTCCTCGACCCAAATCATAACATCCAAGCACGACTGCGTGTCATGTTTTAGTGTACGGACATGCTGAGAAGCCGGAATCCTTCAGGCGGGCTGGTCAGCTAGACCTCTGGGGCAAGCTGACCACCCAAGAGCTCGGACCTTCATGTTAGCCTCAGTACCTTGTTCGACTCAATTACCTAGGCGATGGCCGATCAGGCACCAACTAAGCGGCGATCCTTCTCATCAGCCACTACGCTTGAAGCTAATAGGTCCCAAGGTGCCGGCAACGGTTGTCCTGATGCTTTCAATAAGGCTAATCTCCAAGCCCCGGCTCCAGACAGACAGTACTCAAGGGCGACAGCTAAATGTGGAATAGATGATTTATCTGCTAGTACTTCGCGCAAACGCCGTTAGACTAAATTTGTTAGCGAATTCAAATCCTATGCTCTAAGTCCAAGCCTCCCTCAACGGTCTTGGCATTGTATAACCACTATATTGCATCTCAGCTCCCCCTAAAATAAGAGAAGGATGGCGTATAGCCTGCGCCATAAGCAAGCCCTTTCCAACGACACCGCTTCCAGATAACATTCTCATTGGAAGATCATTCGCTTACCCAGTCGCGATCATGATGATGATGTGGTTCGCCCGCTTACAAGGTTCGGTCAGAACAAACGTGGAGCGATCGATTCGCCACGCGAGGATTTTCCCCGGAAGAAAGTCCTCCTTTACCGTCGCGCTGGGATTTTGATCTAAGTTAGATACTCCACCCCTTAAATTACCTAGTAAGGATACCCTCGAGAGACAAGCTTAAATCTGGGTTAGTGTACGAATGGTGGGTTAGTGGAGCGTTACAGATTTGTCGTTGGAAGGTTAAGTAAACAAGACTACTCCTTTGTCTTGCGTTACTGCAGCACGGTAGATTACTGTTATACTCATCATTAAAGATATGGGGAATTCCATCAATTGTTCAAAATGCCTCATCGTTATCAAAAGAAGTGAGTGCACTGTACAACAAATCGTCGAGTCCTTGACTTGTCCAGACTAATAACCCGAGCGACTGGTTACGAGCGCTCGGACTTTTCAAGTACCCGCCCACGCTCGTGCGCAAGCTGCACTGCAAAGCATACTTAGTACATACTGCCTTGACTTGCTGAATGCTTGTACCTTAGTCTACTGCAATAAACTACACTAACTATCTCCGTCTGAGCGGACCATATAAATAAACATCATAAGCAATAGTGTCCTCGGCAGAGCGACCACACAATTTCAAACCCTCTTCAACACCATCCCAAGCCAAGGCACTGTGTATGTAGGTGAGTTGTCCCCAAAATCCCTAAACCATGAACTAGTCATCTTCCGGTGCACCTAATTAGAGTTGCGTAGATTTATACTAGCTGGAACCTACTAAGTAGATCTACGTTATATAGACAAGGGCCGCAATATCTGCACGTTCACTAAACTACCCCTCATAGCCAGAACTGGCATCCAGTACGGAGCTAGTATATAGTCCTGTTCCAACCCAAGAGAGCCGCTATCAAAGGAGCTTCAACACCAAAAATCTAGGCTATCTATGACATCTAAACATGTAGGTAGACTCCCGCTAGCCATCAACACTACCGACCCTAAGAAATTTCTACAACAGGTAGGAAGGGCGCTAATTCTAGCCATGGAAGATGATAAGCTATAGTCAACTTGATTGAATGAGCTGTTAGATCTGTAAACTGGGTAACGTTACAGTATTAGTGAACAGATCTCCTGGTAGCCAACTTCTCGCTCGCATCGGTCGATCAAGCAGATAACTAGTTAGCAACCTGGATACTTGGTTTAGGAGAGTCACAGTAAAAGCTAAGAAGCGTAGACTGACTGCGTGACTCCAACAGAATGCTAGCTCAAGCACACGAACCAGCCATGCGTTAAACCCCATTAACAACCAAAGAACGAAGACTAGAATATTAAAAATATCATTAGTATACCCATTCTACAACTAGCACAACCTTCTGTCTCTCCCCCCCTCTCTCCTCAGCGACGCGTAGCCCGGCAGTTACCTTCTTATCTCAATCATCATACAGCACGCACGCATCCATCACAAGTTCAGGCAAGCACTGTCTAGTTCTTCAAGAAAAGGACGCAAGGACACAGCACGAAACCAAATCGAAGAGAACCATATCTCATAAACACACCAACGACAACTCAACTACCTTCACTACTTGCTTAAACTCAAAGAGAAAAAAAGGGGTTAGTTAGGTTAGAGTACCTAGGAGTACAACAATATGCATTGTATTGCATTGCATTTGCGCCCTGAACAATCCCCTTCCTTTCTTCCCATCCATCCCATCCCATTCCCTAGGAATCTCTTGGTGTACAATGCCAATTACATATTTGCAAAGCCCCCAAGCTTCCTCTTCCAGCAGCGAAGTATTTTAAAAAAAAATTAGGTAAGTAGATAGGTAGGTAGGTTGATCAGACAGGATGCGTGCAGAAGAGTGTATTTCAGCGTTGTGAAATACCAGTAGGTGTCGCAACGGAGGAAGTAGTAGTAGTGATCGTAGGTTTTGCCAGTAGCTCAAAGACCCTATAACCGGCGGTCTAAGTGATTGAAAGAAAAACACAAGAAAAAAAACAGTCGTAGGCTTCGTGAGGATTTCATCGGATCCCGATGTGATGCAATGTGAGTGAAATGATTGAATGATCGGCAAGAATTGTTGTGTGTTTGTCTCGCGTCTTATCGACGATGCGACATAACGGGCGACTCTACGCTCGTGAGCGTATAGAACCCGCTACTGCTGGCTGTGATCCCGACGGCCCGGGATGTGTATGGGTGTGTGGCTGCGGCTGGAAGCTTGGAAGACGGCCACGCTTTGAAGTGTGAGATAGTGTGCCTACATCATGTTTTCCTACAAAAGGTTAGTGCGAGCAAAAATACATGGGATGTTAGTGTGTCTTACCATCGCAACAGGCTCTTACGTTCTCGAGTCTGTCTGACTCTCTATCCTGTTGCTCGATGATTTGTCTCAGATCTTCGGCACTATCCGGAACCTCGCTGGCCTCGTAGATAGCACTGTCGTAAGGCTGATAGCTTCTGTTTCTTAAGCTACTGAAGGTACCACGACTCAGGCTCCCCGATTTCCAATAGCCGCTTAGCTTTTTGCCAAATGTGCCATTACGTGCAGCTTCTTTTTCATGAGTAGGCGTTAACGTCGGAATGGACATCGATGTATCCATGGCTGGTGACTCGTTCCTCGTCGTTCTCGAGTTGTACGAAGAAAGAGACGGCGGCGGTCGAGGTCTTTGGCCATTCTCTGATCGCCGATGGATAGAAGGGTTGAATTCATCAACGTCGTCTTGCGTGATGTTGCCAGTTACTTCCTCTGCATCTTGCTTGCCCTCGTTGCCGGAGCGGAGCAAAAGATACGACAAGGCATTGAACCATGTTTCATGTCGCTGACCTGTTGTGCAGGTAAACTTGACTGTACGACCAGGAGCAATGACAATGAGACTCTTGCGGTGGAGTCCAGGAGGCATAGGGTTGTCATCGGCTACCACTCGAACTGCTTCAATCGGTACGCTTTTGGCTCTCATCTCTCCACGGCCACCGGCGGCTGGATCGCTATCACTCCAGTAAAGGGCTCGGGTGTATGGATGCACCCAGAAAAACCGCCTATGTCTGTTTTCGGACATCTCTCCCCGGCCAGTTTTCCTGGTATACTTCCATAGATATTCACCGATCATAGTTTGAGTGACAGCCTGAATCATGCGAGGGTCCGTATTGGATCCAAATCCTGATGGATCCATACCCATTCCATTATGAATATTGAATCGAGTATCGATCTCAGACGCGAAAGACGATATAGACGACTGTCTGCTGCGCATAGGCATCCTGGTTGATGATTGGACATCCGCATACCCGTGGGTCTTACCAGCGCGAGGTGTTAGTGTACTCTTGATAACGGAACTTGGTGACGGTGACAAGGGTGGTCTATTGCTTGGGGTATGTGAGCGAGATGATGAAGGGCGATACGCTGATGCAGGCAATAAAGGAGGGCCCATGGCGCCTTTGCTACCATGAGCTGAATGGGATCGAGCAGCCTCAATAACTTCGCGATGGTTGACAGGTAATGGTGGCATATTCTGCGTAGCACTACGGGTACTCGCGGAACTTCCAGGTGGGCGGATAGAAATGGGGTCGGAAGCAGCGTTCGCGCGTACTGGGCTGCCGAAGCTATCGGTCGACGGACGTCTTCTACGAACTGTTGAAGGAGTTATAGCTTCAACCTCATCGAACAGACCGCCAACTTGGTGACGTTGGTTTTTCATCAACCTATCCAGGCCGTCCGCCGTCAGTGTTGTTTGAGAGCCTTGGTGAGACGTGATTGCGACGGGCTTCCGTAACGATCGACCATCGGTATTGGTAGTAATCTCTTTGAATGGCTGTTGCGAATCAGGAGTTTCAGATCTGACGATTGCGCTTGGGGATTGACGGGTATCGTCCTCAGCAATAAATGGCACATCCATGGATTTATGTTGTCTATCAAGTCTGCCGTTAGAACGCGCGTGCGGTGTCATTGGTTCTTTGTCTTGCGGGATGATGAATGCTTCACGTCTAGGGCTTCTCAGTTCAGGCATCTCAATCGGCTCTGTTTCGATCGAGCTTAGAGGAGAATACCCAAGAGCAGGCCGGACAACAGTAAGGTTGGCTCGAAGAGCCTCGAGCTCGGCCGCATGGCTAGCAAGAAGATAATCTCTTTCGGCAGCATTTTCCTTAACGTGGGATTCAAGAATGAGCTCATGCTCAGCTTTAAGTGCATCCAGCTCGCGAGTGACTGTAGCATTGCTTTCTTCAACCTGCAAGCCAAGGATGCGCGCATGTTCGGCTTTAAGTGTATCCAGCTCTCGAGCGAGCGCAGCATTGCTCTCCTCGGTCTGTGACTCCAAGCTTTGTTTATGCTGAGCCTTTAGCAAATCTAGCTCCCGGGCGAGTGCAGCATCGCTTTCTTGCACCTGTGACTTGAGGATATGCGCATGTTCGGCTCTAAGCGCTTCCAGTTCACGAGCAAGAGTAGCATCATTTTCGCTCTTCAGCTGATCTATCCGTTGCGAATGCTCGACCCCGAGGGCGCTGAGAGCCTCCAATTGGCTAGCGTCTCGCTCATTCTTGACAGCTTCGAGAGCCTTTGAGTGTTCTGCTTCCAGGCTACCCAAGCCTTGTTCTAATACGCTCTGGTGCTCGGTGCGTAAGGATGCCAGAGCCGTAGCATGGGCGGCCTCAAGTTCGGTCAATTCTTGCCGGCGTACAGATTCGAGTTCATCCCTCAGCTTCTCCAGATCGTGTTGGTGCTTGGTGCTCATTGCGGCAAGCTCACGAGATTGATCCGACGTGTTTTGCTGGCGCAGCTCATCTAGTGCATGCGCATGGGACTCGGCAATCTCCTGCATCTTCCGTGCTAATTCGGCCTCATGGTTGCCCTTCAGCGTATCAACAGTCTGGGCATGGTTGATACCAAGTGCTATTAGTTCCTTTGATTTCGCATCTTCGCTTTCTTGCTGTAGTACGGCTATCTTTTGCGAATGGCTATCTTCCAACTCCTTTAATTGCCATATTGTTGTAGCCTCATGCTCGGCCTTCAAAGTCTCTAGGTCCTTGACGTGTTTGGTATGCAACGATTCCATTTCCTTCAGATGAGCGGCACCGATTTCTTGGCGGAGAACCTCGAGCTCTCTTGAATGAGTGGCTTCAATTTCATGACGGAGGGCTTCAAGCTCTTTTAAGTGAGCAGCACCGAGTTCCTCACGCAGCTGCGAGTGTGAGATTTCGTGATCCTTCTTAAGAGCCGCCAGAGCTTCAACATGTTGGTTACGCAATGACTCCAAGTCATTCGAATGAGCGGTGTTAATTTCTTGGCGGCTTGCCTCAATCTCCTTCGAGTGCGCAATACCAAGCTCCTCACGAAGCTGGGACTGTGAGGCTTCATGTTGAACTTTGAGAGCTGCCAAAGCCGCCACATGTTGTGTATGCAATGATTCCAAATCCTTCGAATGCGCAACTTCAGTTTCTTGGCGGAGAGTCTCGAGATCTTTCGAATGAGCAATACCAAGCTCTTCATGGAGTCGTGCATGCTCACTCTTGAGAGTGTTCAGCTCATCAAGATGCTTGTTAGTTAGCTCCTCCACTTCTCCAGTCCTAGCAGCCGCATGTCCAGCCCTCAGATCTTTCATCTCGTCAAGATGCTTTGTGGTCAGGAGTTCCAGTTCTTTAGTTCTCGCTACGGCATGTTCGCTATTGAGAGCTTCGACTTGTCGATCGTGTGATGATTTAAGAGCGTCCAAAGCGTGGCTCTGTGCTATCTCCGCATCACGTTTGTGAGCCTCAATAACCTCTGCGTGAGCAGCGTTAAGGGCCTCAATTTGTTGACTGTGAGCTGCGTCACCCTCGGTCTTCGAAGACTCGATTTGCTTCGCTATGGCAGCCTTGAAACCTTCCAACTCCTTGGCATGAGCTGCAGCATGTTGGCCATTCAATGTCTCAATTTCCTGGGCATGTGCAGTCTTGAGAGCAATAAGTTCTCTTGACATCGCGGCTTCGCCATCAGCCTTTTGGGTGTCCAGCTGTTTGGTATGAGTTTCCGCCATTGCGGCAACTGCTGTAGCATGAGCAATATCTCTTGCATTTCCGAGCTCTTCGAGTTGTTTGGCATGAGAAGCTTTCAGTCGTTCAAGTTCTTGAGTGTGGGTGGCATTGAGGGTATCCTTAATTTCATCTATCTGTTTGTTATGAGACTCGATAATGGCAGCGATGGCAGCAGTATGGACAGCATCCTTTTCTCTGCCAACCTTTTCGATCTCTTCGGCATAATTAGATTTAAGGGACTCTAACTCCTGCGAGTGTGCAGCATGCAGACTGTTTTTGGTGTCATCCAATTGCTTCTGGTGGGAATCGCTTAGTGATGCAAGAGCAACGGCCTGAGCAGCAGTAAGCTCATTTTTGGTATCCTCTATCTGCTTAGCATGAGCCGCTCGCAGCGATTCGAGTTCTTCATTGTGAGCAGCAGTGATAGAGCTCTTAATATTGTCAATCTGTTGCAAATGAGATGTCTTCAGACTCTCCAGCTGTTCAGAATGTGCAGCATCCATTGACTGTTTGGCCTGATCAATTTGATCAGCATGGCTGGATTTAAGATCTTCGAATTCTCTAGCATGCGTTTCAGACATTTCTGTCTTTGCAGCATCGATCTTGATGGCATGAGCCTCAACCAACGCAGCCAGTTCAGCAGCGTGTATTGCCGCAGCTTCGGCTTTGAGATTGGACAGTTCTTCAGCGTGATTGGCTCTGAGCCCTTCTAATTCACCGGAAACCGCGGCGTTTAGCTTAGCTTCCCTTTGAGACATCTCCTCAAGATGGGCGTCCTTCAAGGCTTCAATTTCGGCATCACGGGCTGCCTTATGCTCGGATTCTTTGCGCATCAACTCCTCAGCATGGATAACCTTCAACACCTCCAACTCAGAAGCATGAATAGCTGCACTTTCTGTTTCCTTTTGAGATCGTTCCTGGGCATGGGCAGCTTTTAAGGATTCAATTTCAGCATCATGAGCCACATTGCTTTCAGACTCTTTACGAGCCAGCTCTTCAGCGTGGGCAACCTTCAAGGCCTCCAAAGCGGAAGCATGGGCAGCAGCGCTCTCCGCTTCCTTCCTTGACAGCTCATCAGAGTGGGCAGTCTTTAAGGACTCCAAATCTGAAGCATGAACAGCTTTCAAAGCCTCCAAAGCAGAGGCGTGAGCAGCTGCATTCTCCGTTTCCTTTCGTGAGAGTTCCTCTGCATGGGCAGCTTTTAAGGACTCCAAGGCAGCCGCATGAATATCATGGCTTTCCGATTCCTTTTGGGCCAATTGCTGGGAATGCAGTGTCTTCAACGACTCGAGCTCTTGGCTATGAGCGGCCAGTGCATCAGCAGCACTCTGGCTGATATCATCGGCATGTCTTGACTTAATAGACTCGATTTTGAGCGCGTGAGCAGTGTGAATCTCAGCAAGAGCTTTGTCGCTGCTGTCTGCATGATTGGAACGAAGGGATTCAAGTTCCTGAGCATGGGCGTCTTTGGCGGCAGCAAACTCATCGGCATGTTGTGACTTCAGAACCGCAATGGCGGCCGCATGAGCTGCGGCATTCTCAGCTGTCAGTTTGTTGAGCTGTTCCTCGTGCTCCGCGCGAAGGGCGGCCATCTCAACCGAATGCGTATCAGGTTCCGGCCGAGGTTCGACATCATGGGAATGAACCGTCGACAATGCAAGCTCGGGCAAGGCAACTTCCCTCTTAGGCGACGCCGTGGGCGGTGATGGGAACTCGGCTAGCTTTGCCCCGACATCACTATATTCAGATCCCAATGAGAACCTGCTCACAACTGTGTGCATGGAGAGGGGCCGATCGGCACTGACAGCATCCTTGAGGGATGCAGAAAGTTCATGCACTGGCTCGGTCATCATGCCGCTATCAACCATAATGATCTTAGGTAGTGGTGGCAGCGCCGGTGGTGGGCTCATAGTTCGACCTCTGGTCGATCTCCTACTTGGTGTCGCCGACATGGTCGACTCATTATCGCTACCATCAAAGTCGCCCAGTTCGGCAGCCAAGCTTTGCACATGCTGTTGAGGAGTACCCATATTGCTACTGGTTGGAAGGCTTGCCGGGCTGCTCTGGAAAATCTGATCCTCACTGGCATTTCTAGATCGGCGGAATGCACCCCGACTGACTCGAAGAGGGAATCTGGCGTGAATTGGCGGCAAAGAGGGAGGTGTTCGCGTCTCGCCGTAGGGGAAGTCTTCATCTTCAGTTGAGGCAGTGCTATCAATGGACCCAGTGCGGTTCAGGGGGAACAGGTTCGGAGGTCTCCCTTTCAGAGTTCGGCGCTTCAAAGGGCTCTCGGTCTCAGTTTCAGCATCATCGCTCGTAAACTCTTCGGCACCCGTTTGGAAATCATCCGTCTCCATGGCATGTTCATTCGCAGTCTCAAACGCTGCATCACTTGTCTCGTTGGCCGTTTCGTTAGCGGTCTCGAAGTGTTCACTCTGTTCAGGAACCGGGTCAAACAACATGGTCCTCTCGCGGGAGATGGGCGATGAACTAGGATGGGGAAGGATATCGGATTGATCTTCCCAATTGGGATCATCTAGGAAGATCTCACTACGAGCACTGCGCAAACCGCCCAGAAGCCGCGGTGGAGGTCTCTTGAATTCCCTGGATTCCGTCTTTCGAGCACGTCTGGTAGGGACTACAGGCTCACTCCGCATTTTCTCAATCTCATCGCGGGCTTCTTGAAGGAGTCTCCTAGTTTCCATTTTCTCTGTTTTCTCCCGATGAACATTAGTTCGCAAACTTTGAATCGTGCGTTGAGCGTGGGCTAAGGATGTCTTCAGCGTCTCGGATTCCAGCATGGAATGACGTGGTGTGCCTTTCACGGGTGAAGGTGGAGGCGATTGGTCTGGGGTCGAGCTGTCGCGTGCGGTCTGGAAGTCATCTTCGCTCATGCCCATGATAGTCTCGCGCTCTAGTTTCCTACCACGTATTGAAACAGACACTGCTTTGGCAAGCTCAGTGTTTTGTCCGGTCAATTCTTCAATCTTTTTCTGCATGGCGGCCCTCTCTGACTCGCCCATGACCATGGTACGTTTGGCGGTGCCTAATTCAATATCATGGTGCTTGACGGCCGCGGTATGCTCTTCGACAAGCTTGGAGTGGCTGAGCTTGATCTCATCTAGCTCCCGCTGCCCTGCATTTTTCTCAGACTGGAGAATGTTGAGTGCTTGCGTCAACTTCTTCTCGCGGTCGGCAGCCTCTCTCTCCTTGGCCATCAATTCGTGGATCTGTGTTTCGAGGTTCCAGTTTTCGTCTTTGTAACGGTGTTCGTTGTCATCGAGAGCTTTTAGGCGCTGTTGAAACCCCTCGACCTCGTATTCTAACTTTGAGTTCTCGGCCCTCGTGTCTTTCAACTCTTCCTCCCTCTCGGCAAGCAATCCTTGTAAATTACGTACTTGTGCGATCAGCGATGTGCTAATCTCGGCAGCAAACTCAATGTCATGTATGCGATTAGAAGGCTGATTCCGAATCTTGCGATTAGGCACACTGAGCTTCGTCGGTGATGCAGTGGCCTGGGCTTCGAACTTGGAGGGGCTCACAGAGCGCTGTGGAAAAGCGAGGAGGTCAGCACACACATATCCACATGGCACGTCTCAAATTCCTGGTCACTAACCTTGCCACCTTTGCCCTCGAGCGCGAATGGAGAGCCCGCGGCAGCCTCATTGCTAGGGACGCGTGACTTGGGCAAAAACGCACGAGCACTGTCCCTGGCCACCTCGTTGTAGTCCCTTTCGATCTCAACCAGCTTCTGGCGCAGATCGTCGGACAGTTCGCCCTCAGCCTGTAACTTTTCAACCTCCTTTAACCGTTCGGTCAGCTCGTTGCGCTGCTGAACCAGTGCAGTACCGAGCTTCCCAGCTTCCTCCATCCTTCGATCTGTCTCGGCTAGATGCGCCTCCAGCGCACGTTTTGCTTGGGCTGGTGAAGCATTAGGACCGAGAGCAAATAATTGTGCATCGAAATTAGAAAAGCGGTGGTGTGTTGGGCCGACCGAGTTGAAAGGGTCATTGTATTGGGCGTTGACAGCAGGCGCCGTCAAGACGAACGATTCGTCCGAGAGAGGTGGCGTTGTCGCCATGGTTGCGACTAATCACAAGCGACCAAGGAGCGCCGTAGTCTCCCTGGACTAAGAACGTGACATTCAGCGTGCACCCGGAAAGTAAGACTCGGGTTGTTGGTGTAATGTGTAAATTAGCGATTGATCGCAGCAGGCGCCGTCAGCCAGGGGTCGGAAGGAGCTTGGACAAGGAATCGTAGTTGAGCCAAGAACAAGCAAATGTGATTCAATTCCGGGCTGATCCGTCCAATGATGCGATCCGTTAGGAGCGACCGATGCTACGTGTTTTGGCGCAGAGCAGATGCAGGGCAACAATACAGACACGAAGTGCAGTGGCAAGCCCGGCTGCAGTGGGGGATTGGCCACCGTGGGGAGTCTTAGTAAAGCAGGGAGAGAATCAAACGTGTCTTCGAAAATCCAGAAACCGAAACACTAGTTGCTTTTTCCGACAGATAAACAATTGCAAAGTACCGGGACTACGCTGCTGCAATGCGACGCGCTGAAAAATGAACAGAACAACCCGAATGCTGGCCGACAAAAACAACAAAGTCCTCGATCGTCACTGAGCGTGCAACTACGATTCGCACTAAGATTGAAAGTCAAGACGGTTTTGTTTTGCTGCAAGGTTATTGGCTGCGGGGGACGAGAAGGATCGCGGTCGTTGTTGTTTTTCGTCAAAAGAACGTTGCTGACTGGGTCGTGGATCCGGCTACAGTACACAAGCTCCCGGGAAGACCGTGGGAGGAGAAGTAGCGTGGTACCGCGGGTAGATATTAGTGCCAGCTATTCTACTAATTAGCGTGTTAATGCCGTGACGGGATGCTGGGCTGACTGAGTTATCTATGTAGGAATCGAAGTAGGCAGGCAGGAATTGGAGGATGTAAGTAGCCTGCAGACCACTTGGCATAGGCGCGCGCAAAATCCAGGGAAAACTGGTTTCGATGCGGCAGTTGAGGTTTGGGCGAAAAAGACTGGATGCAAGTCGTGTTTCGAGATGCCTCTACAGCAGCGCATGCAGGTGAAGACAATAGTAGGGAACAGGGGAATGTTGGTAGGTCAGGTAGCCAAAAGATAGCTCCAAGGTACAACCGGCTCAATGTACAGCGCAGCGCGCGTAGCAGCAGTAGACAGCAGATAGACTACCTAATAGTAGTCGCAGTTGCACAGCGTCGCAACGTGCATATCGAGACGTTTTAATGGGTGGGTACTAATCAATACCAGGCGTGGAGGTCAGGAAGATATAGAGGAAACAGAAAAACACATGCCCAAAGGCAGGCTGCAAGTCATTACCTCAATATGTCAAATTGAACTGAACCCCAAGTGTCTCAGATAATCGCAGAACCCGCTACGAGCGAGGAGAACCGACACAATAAGAATTTCTAGAAAAAAAAAAAAAGTATTAAAAAGTAACTATTAAAGGTGTTAACGTTCGGGCGTATGTTTATTGCCAGCTTATACTATTCCGTTCGATCGTTCGTTTCGTTTCGTTGATCTATAAGAAATAGAAGACAGCGGTAGTTCTAGGAGTGGGCGTGTATCGATTCTTTTTTTTTTTTCTTTCTTGCTGAATGAAGCGAATGAAAGGCAATGATAATAACACGCACGAGATGATTAAGCAGAGACAGAGGGGTGGAGAAAATAATGATGGTCTAAGTGAGTGACGACGAATGGAGAGGAAAGTAGTGGAAAGGATCAAGGAATGAATGACTGTAGAAACATGTATGATGTCGATGTCGGTAAGAAACGCGTCCCGAAGAACAGCGATGGGCCTACGCAACAATGACAATCAACGGACAATGACGACGGGCGGGAATGAGAACGATCCAGTCACGAGACGGCGGAAATCGTTTGGATTCTTAAAGTGTCAATTGTCTTGTCTCACGAAGGCGGAACGGCCACAACAACCCCCGAAGCAAGTGCGGGAGGGATGGGGGGATGGGGGATAAGGGATAAAAGGAGGGGAAGGAAAGAGGACAGAAATGTAGAATCAATGATGACGATGTCGAGGAATGGTCCTCGAGGAAAAGATATCCCAACGTAGCACACGCGCAACGCCTCCCCATCGCAATTTTGTTATTATTCCTGCCTAGGGACAGTACCGACTTGGATAGCCCGGTGGAGGACCTCTTCATGCAGTGGATCAACAGCAGGGGGAGCTACCATGGGAAAGACCGAGTCGGTTTCGCGGGCATGAAGATCTCGTCAAATAGCATGAAGCTAAGCCTTTTTAAGAGGGTTTCAAGCAGATTGATTGGCTAAAAAAGAAGCTACCAGTGCAATAAGTATCTCTGATAAGAACAGTTTTTAAAACAATATATATTAAAACAATTAAAAATGAGAAAAATAAAAATAAAATTTTATATATTATAATAGCTATTATTAAACGCTAAACTGCTTAAAAAACAAAGTTTAAGTAATAATTAATTAATTTATATATATAATGCTTTATATGCATTAATAGCAGGTACTTGCTTAGCCGTACAAAAAGTGGGCTTAGTGGGTTAGAAGCTTAGAAGTTGCGCAGCGAATTATCTGGCAGGATTTGATAGAATAGTGGGGCAAATTACTAGAGTTGGTTAGTTCATGCTATTTGACGAGATCTTCATGCCCGCGAAACCGACTCGGGGAAAGACCGTGTAAGTTGGGTAAGTTGGTCTAGTTTCAGTTTAGTTCTCTTCTTTTTTTCAGCCAAGTCTGGTCTCTCTAGCCTGCGTTGTCCACTCTTTTACATACGTATATGCATCACAGGTTGCTGTGAAATGTGGTTCACGATGCTAATGCATGCAGTCTTCCGAACCATAAACCGTACGGACCCTTACCGCCTTCTCTCCCTTTACAGTGCATATCTGGGGAACTGCTTGGGTACCTACCTACTCTGCCAATACGCTATCTACAAATAACGCAAAAACTACGATGGCCGGCGATTCCGTTAGCTCTTTTCAAAATAAACATCCACTGCTGCTCAGGAATGATTTTTTTTGTTGACAATAGAATGGTGCAAGAACAACATGTCTCACTAAAACATAAAAACGCGTATATCATTGGCTAGTAATGCAGGTACGGCCAGACACATGGAGATGCCCAATTTCAGGGATGCAGAGACAGCCCCACTATCCCACCTGGTAAGCAGGGATCTCCATGCTTTATGTTTAATGATTGGTCATGCTAAACCCTGTACAGTATTTAGGTAGCTTGTTTTAATTATTAACACTGTATTTAAAGGCACAAGCTCACCCAAGTCACCTGCTCTCAACTGGATCAGCTGGGAGGATAATGACATGACACACCGTGTGTAGACTGTGAGCAGCTATTGAGTCGAATTACCTAATTACCAAATCAGTCAATCTTCTAGAAGCGCAGCTGCCTGCCCAGCATTTGTTAGGTAAGCTCTGTCTGATATCATCAAGATTGTTTTGCTGCATAGCCTTCTTCATCTATCAATCAACCCCTCGACGACGCCGCCAACTATACAAGCTACGATTGCAATTTTCTTTTATCTCAGAGCAAGTATATACGACAAGCGTCCCATCAAGTATACGCCGTCGAGCATTAGTGGTTGCCAAACAAACATCATGGCCGACGAAGAAGCCATCACAGCACCTGTCGCCCCCGTCGCAATCTTCAAGAAGCGAGGCGCAAAAGGCAAGGCGAATATTCGAAAGCGACCAGCGACGCCCCCGCCCGCAAACAGCGACAGTGACAGCGACGATTATACTTCATCCGAAGACGAAGCCGGCCAGCGTGTGAAACGGCGGAAGAAGAACGCTGTCGTCACCGCCTCGTCCAAAAACACATCCTCGGCCCGCAACGAGCATTCTGCAGTCGTGTTCGAGGCCGATCGCAGCGTTCCCATAACAAGCACGAACGATGCCACGAAACAGACGAACTGGTACGACGAAGACGCCAATCTTCTCGGCAAGACGAGGCCACTTCCCAAGTCCTCTGCGGGTGGCGAGAACGCCGCCGACGGCACATACAGAGGTTTAGCGAACCAGACTACATTCATACAAAAGAATCCGAATGCACCAGACCGCAAGGTCGGCCCCATTAAAGCTGCGACCAACATTCGCACCGTGACCACTATGGATTTTGCGCCGGATGTCTGCAAAGACTACAAACAGACAGGCTTCTGCGGCTTTGGCGACAACTGCAAGTTTCTGCATGCGCGAGAGGACTACAAGCAAGGCTGGCAGCTCGACAAAGAATGGGAGAACGTGACTAAGGGCAAGAAGAACATCGGTGGAAAGGTAGTCGCCAGCGCGAACCGCGATGCGAAGGCCGACGAGACCGACGATCCCGACGAGGCTCTTCTCGAAAAGATCCCCTTCGCCTGTATTATATGCAAAGGGGCCTACAAAGAGCCCATTACAACAAGATGCGGGCATTATTTCTGTCTACCGTGCGCATTGCAGCGGTACAGGAAAGACCCCACCTGCGCTGCCTGCGGCTCAGGGACCAACGGTGTATTCAACACTGCGAAGACATTGAAAAGGTTATTAGAGAAGAAAAAGGCACGGCAGGAAAAGAAGCGGCAAGCAGCCATAGAAGCTGGCGAGGAGGTTCCCGAAGAGGAGGAAGAGCCAGGGAAGTGAGTCCTCTGCATTGCTCGTTACGAGACTTTAGAGCAGACGATAGTCTCCGGCAATTCGGCTAAGATATGAATATGGGATATACGTCCCTACCATTACTACAAGTGCCTGGCCACTTACTACGCTGCCATGCAAAAGGTTGGTGGCATCTACTATTGACAAGTCAGAAATCCGCTTAGCAATGGATACGGTGAAGAAGCGCAAGAAAGCGACAAGTACATGCCAACAACCTACTTTAGACGTCAGCGGCGCCAGCGTGCAACCGCCGAGATGGATACGGCGCACTGAGCAGATCTGTTACCGTCCGATCCCGGCCCCGTCGCTTCGAATTGCCCTCTATTGCATCTATCTATCTTGGTATGAAGGGCTGGGATTGGCCTGATTATCAGAGGAACAGTCAAGAGAAGATTATAGCATTACATAAATACGGCCAAGTACCACGCCACGTAACCTGTCATATAGCAAATTTTTCTCGAGATAAGTCTTGCATAAAAATGAGCAATTTTGACGCATTAATGCCCAAATTATAGTAACTAACATGTTATTATCACTATGCATTGCGGAAACCATAACGTGAATCGTCTTAGGTTACTGGTTTACAACATCAAATATCATGTGGGTTAGAAAGCACGTACATACACCTTGACATGACCAGATCGAAATACCATACGCTTCACAAATCACAACCTCCCACCGCCCACAATCCTCTCCGCAGCCTCCCTAACAGTCTTAACAGCAGCCTGATACAAGCTCGGCCCAACCGAGATCCTCGCAACACCAATATCCGCAAGCTCCCTCACACTCAACGCATTCTCCCCAACAGCAAGCTTAACCGCGAGTCTACCACCAAACTCCTTCGCCAGAGTCCTGACCTCCGCATCTCTCAATCCACGAGGTCCACCCCAGACAAACACAGTAGTAGCCCCAGCATCAAGATACCTCTTCCCGCGCCTCACAGTCTCCTCAAGTAACCTCTCCTCCTCACCCTCCTTCCCTTGGCGCTTAGAAGCAGGACTCAAGACATCGCACCGTGCATTCACCACAAAGCCCTCACACCCATTCTCCTTCGCGACTCGTAGCACCCTCTGTATCCTCTCAGCATACTCCTCGCAACTCCAAAGTGTCCCGTCTTCTTTCATATCCTCCACATTCGCCCCCACCGCACCAGCTTTCACAACAGCAGCCACCACCTCATCTAAACGATCTCCGTAGGCGTCTTGGATATCTACCGTGAGAGGCAGACCTGCGACTCGCACGCGGGGGGCGAGCTGGTTGATGCGGATGAGGTTGGCGCCGAAACTCAGCTCTGCGTCGGCGAGGCCTAGGGTTTCGGCGATTGCGTAGGAGGCTGTTGCGATTGCTTTGGTGGGTTGGGATGAGGGTGAGTTAAGGGATAGTACGGTTTTGAGGGATGAGAGGTCCCAGATGTTTGGGATTACGAGCGGGTTTCCGGGCGCGTGGAGCGCTGAGAAGTGTGCTGCTGATGTCGTGGCGGGTGATTGCTGTGTAGCCATTTTGAGAATATCCGGGGTAGGCGTTCTAGTTGATGGAATCGGATACAGTAGTTCAGCTTTTGAGGCCCCTTGTGATGGTGTATATACGTAGCATGCTCCCGGCTATAACTGCCTATCTAGGAAAATAGCAGAAATGGGAATTAGAGGCTAATTGATGTGACGAAAATCGTGAGCTTTAAACGTCACAGTGCAGTATGCTTTATTATTGATTAACCGCTCTGGTTATGGCTGATGTTTGGTGGACGCGCCCTATTGACGACAAGTCTATCAAACATCGCGATATCTTGTAATTGTTGATGATCCGGCGATGAGTCACGCCCTATGCATCCCCGCAGTGTGTCAGCGCCAGCTTGAACTTCTCCGTACCGATTGATGAGATGAAGTCGAAATACATATACATATGTTTTTCATAGGTCCATATCACATGCTGAAAACTTCTTGGCTCAGATATGATTATGTTCAAGTTTGTCTACAAGGTAATTATGAAATCTGAGCCTGAAGTTACAGCTCAGCGTGATAGATATCCAAATTGCAGTGATCGGTGAGTAGAATAAGTAGACAAAGTCGTTAGCAATGTCTTAATAAGAGACCGTTTCTCAGAGGCTGGCCAAATTATCTCATCAAAGATTCTGCTATAGTGATATCAGCATGAAAGTACGAGACAAGGGAAAAGACACTGCTTAGAAATCAAGCTGTTTCGCATACTTACAAGATGCCTTGCCATCTTCGAAGAAAAAGTTGGAAAAGGTGAAAACGTCAAATATAATGGTTAACGTTAGTCATGATATCTTTGTTGACTGCATTGTGTCATGGGCGCTGTTAGATTATAAATATATCTTTTTGCCGGAGGGCCCGAAGACTTAGATCCAGAAGCCCCGCTGAGACCTGAGCGGCTCGTCTTGCTTCCATGTCAGGCTCCTTCCATATTGTGAATCGTCTTCTATCACCGTATATTGCGACGCCCAAGGCTCTTACAGCTGTCTCGATATCGCTTCTTGACTTCGGCATTTTCCAGTGCTCCTCCCAGCTCATGGTATCGCATTGGTCGCCCAGGTCGACGCAAATGCGGCACTGAGTGTGATTCTCCCACCAATCTTCATGGTGAAACCCCGAGAGTGTATAAAAGCCCTCGTCACTCGGCAGCCCTAGAAGGTCCATGGTTTGATCTGGCATTCCTGGCGATTCTGCTGACGATGAGAAGACCTGAGTCTGGTGCGGTTCACACGACCGGTACATCTTATCTAGTTCGTGTAAGATATCGGTGAAGGTACCGTTGAGGAACTCGTCGCAGTCTCGATCAAATTCGTTTGCTTGTATGCGTGTCTCATTAAGCAATGAAAAAGCTTTTACATCTGCCGCATCCGCAAGAAGGTTGAGGCGAAGGACAAGATTTCTAGTAAGATCCTTCCATACTTCGGTTATCTTTCCCGCTGGTATATTTGCAATAGATAATGAATCAGCGACAATAGGGTGTTTTCTCGAAGATATGCCGCAAGTTTTGTCCATTTCATAATGCGCTGCCAATAGTTTCTCAATGGCAAGCCAACGTTGCCATATGATATTAGCGTTGGCCCATGCCGTAAGGTGAGAATCAACGACTTCCCTCTGGAATAACAAGATATCCGAGTCTTCCCAGTTTTCGGACTCCCGCCAGTATGCAATGCATTGAATGAGATCCCCTACGACTGACGGCGCAGGTGATTGGCCATCACGACCGATCCAGTGTTTGAGCACACCTGCCATGCTCCCGAATTCCTTTTTGAGAGCAAGGTACTGTCCATGCACTTCTTCGATGGTGACACCTCGGGAGTAGAATATACAAGTGGTCTGCCTCTCCCCAGTAAACCTCACATGGAAGGCACTACTCCCAGTAGGATCGTTGAAGATCTTCCATAGTTCGCTAGCGTTTGACACTTTCTCACACCACAGTGTAATATAGTCCGTAAATAAGATTATGTGACGATTCATAAGCCCTTTCTTTTCTTCTATTGAAGGAGGAAACGACTCAGCTAGTTCTTCAGATAATTCATGCAAAAAGATCATAGCTTCACCTAAGATACGATAAGTAGAAAACAAAGTTCTCCGCAAATGAACAAGGGCCTTTTGGCCAGGAAAACAGGCGATAATGTCCGTATCCCCAATGACTGGCTCGAGGGTAACGATGACAAGCTGTGAGATATCGCGCTCACTAGCCTTCCATAGCCACTTGGTACACCTTGTCGAAGACAAGGTTTTAGCTTTAGGATCCTTAAATGAAAATAAAAATGAAGCCGTGTAGATCAAGGCTCCTGTTTGTCCATGGATTTCGGGCGTGTACAGCCGCTCGTTGATCAGATTGGTTGTTTGTGTTATGAAACGGATGCTCTCAAACACATTGCTGTTAAGAAACCAAGTTGATTTCAGGCTGTTGACTAAAATCAGACAGGCTGATTCGCGAAGGGTCTTTTTCTGTGCTGAATCGAATGTCCGTGATCGTACATCGAGTTTTGCCCAATCAAGTTCTCGGAGCAGTGTCCAGTTTGGAACCCAACTCGGCAAACTTGCATCTCCTTTGGTTCCCATCATGATAAGTTCGATATAGCCGTGATTTCTTATCAAGTATGCGGCCAACCCGGTATAGACTTGCACATACGTCAGATCATAGTCAGCCGTAATTCCCTCGAGATCTAATCCACGTACAAGCCCAAGGAGAGCAAAAATTTTGTCACGAGGATCAGAACACTCGGAATCTGCCGTGTCCCGGAGAAGCTGGAGGAGGCCCTCGGGGCCATGATATGCATTTGTCGGCCTCCCGGTTGCCACACCGTCTCTAAAGCCTTGTATCCAATTAAGCGGTATAGACATAGGGGTCGAGGCTACCAAGAGTCGCCAATCCACCGATCCGGTACCACAGTTGACCTTCACCTGTGGTGCGGAGACAATTTCCTGTATAATCCAAATTCGACTAAAATACTTGCGACGAAATAGATCTGAAAGCGCATCATCTATAAGTTCCCGTGATAGTTGATCCATTGATTCATTGACGCCCGGGTTATTAGCGTATTCGATTGCCATATCGCTGCTAGAGGTGGGTTCTCCGAGGTCGGCGACGCACCTGATTGACTTCGCGTATATGGTCCTCATGAGCGCGATTTGATGTGACTTCTCGACATTATTCAGCTGATTGATGCAGATAGAGTCGATCCAAATAGGCCGATAGGCACCTTCCAAACGCAAACGTCTCAAGGCCTGGAAGCAGCTTTTGGTGATGGGAAGAATGTCGCATTCGGTGCCGATATACAGTTTTCTTGATAACGCGGCATCACCCTTTTCGTCCACCCATGTGTATGATAACGCCTCGTAGTAAGGACGTCTATTCAGATCCTGTACCTCTAAGTAGCCATGGAGCGGTGTGGCCCATTGTTTCGCAGGTGATAAGTGCAGTACCCGGATGCTATTATTATAAAATGTTATAATACTGAAGCCAATAATGCCCACATAAGTACCTAAGGATCACCCGGGTTTCGGGCCCCTGCAGGAATAGCAAGTGCAGAATTTGGGTCGAATAAGGCAATTCGTGAGGGGGAATAAAAGAAATCCAGCGGACTTACTGGTAGTCAGACGGTAGATGGGGAAATCCAAGTTTTGATTCCATATCTTGCTGTGTATCGGGGTTTTCATTATACGAAGCGTTTCCGAGATAGTCAATCAGTGCGTTGCTAAAATCTCCTCCGCTAGGCTTCACGATACATTTCTTTGAATATTCAACGCTACTTGGCCAGGCAAGGTTTAAACAGGACCGTCTCCTTATAGAAGGAGCAGGGACCACACGGGATCTCCTAGGCAAATTTAATAGATATGAGCTGTTGGACATGCAAGTAAGGCATTCTGTCACGGTTCGTACCGCTGGCGACTCCAGTATTAACTTATTATTATTGCATAAAGAGGAAAAGTTCTATTTATGTAGCAAAGATTTCGTAGCTAGTATATATATGTGCGGGCTAAAGGCCCGTGCTTTATACTTTTAGCTTTTAGAAGGTTTTTATAACGTTTTATAATAATACTTCCTTTTTTTAAATATAGCTAACTTTAGCTATATTAAAATTAAAATATATAAAAATAATATTATTATAAATATTATTATATTAATAAGTTGTTTTTATATTAATAACGTTATTATAATAAATTATTATATATATGTTATAAAATGTTTTAGTATAATTAAATAAAACTATAAAAGTTAATAATATAATAATATATTAATATTAATATAAGCTAATTATATTATATTAATATAAGTTATATATTATATAAATATTTTTATTTTTATATAATATTTTATTCTTTTTTTTTTTTTTTTTTTTTTTTAATATTAGTTAGCTATTTTTTTATTTACTTTATTGTTTTTATAATTTTATTAAACTTTTTTAAAACTTATTTTTTTTAATTAACTTTTTATTTTTTTTTTATTATTTTTTTGCTAGTAATAATATTTATATATATTTTTTTTTTAATAAAGTATAATTTTTATTTTTATTATTTTTAAATTTAGCTAAAAAAATATACTAAAAAAAATATTTTTATTTAAAAAATAGAACTATTTTTAATAAAATATAAGTTTAAAAAAAAAAAACTTACTTATTATAAATAATATATATAGCAAAAAAATATTTATAAGCTTATAAATTATTATTATTTTAATATTATTTTTAAAAAGTTTTAATATTAGTTTTTATTAAATAATGTTTATTATATTAAATAATATTATTAATTTATAAATAATTTTATATTAATATATTTAGTTTTAAAATAATATTTTTAATATTATTATTAATTTTTTTATTAATAATAAAAAATTTATTGCTTTTTTTATTATTTATATTTATATTGTTAACTTTTGCTATAAAATTAATAAAGCTATTTATAAGCTTTATAATATTTTTAAAAATTATAAAAAATAAGCTTAAATGTTTTATTATTTTATTAATAATAAAAAAATAAAACAAATATATTTTTTTTTTTTTTGTTTTTTTATATTGCTATTTTTTTTAACTTAAATAATTTGTTTTAATTATTTATAAAAATTTTATAACAAGCTAATATTAGCTTATTATTATTATTATTTTTTTTTTATAAAATAATAATTAAATTATTTAAATATAATAATAAAATTGTTAACTTTTTTGCTTATTTTTTAAAAATAAAGCATTTATAATATAATAATTTATTAAAGCATAATTTATAAACGTTTTTATTATTATTATTTTTATAAAAATAAATATTAATAATAAATTAAATAAAATTATTATAAAAGTTTTAAAAATTTTTTTTAACGTTTTATAATAGCTTTATTTTTGTTTTAATAATTATTATAATTAAATAAAGTATAAGTTTTTATTTTAAAAATATAAGTTTTAATTTTATTAATAGTTTAAAAAGTTAATATTTTTATATTATATTATTATTTTATTGTTTAAATTTTTAATTATTTTTAAAAAAAGCTATTATTTATATTTAGTTTTAATGCTTAATTATTAGTTTATAGTTTTTTTTATAGTTATATTATATTAATAGTTATAAAAAATTTAAATTTTTTTTTTTTTTTTTAAGTTTTATTTTATATATAATTATGCTTTATAATTTTATAGCTATATTTTATAATTTATAGCTTATTTATTTTAAATTGCTTTAATTTTTTAATATTTATAATTATTTTAAAAGTTTTAATTTTTTAAAATTTATTTAATAAAACATTATTAAATTATTATTAGCTTTTTTTATATTATTTATTAATTTTTAAATAAGTTTATAAAAAATAAACTATTTAATTTTATATATAAAGTTTTTTAAATAGTTTTTTTTAAAATTTATAATTTTATTAAAAGTTTATTTTAGCTTTTTTTTTATTTAATTATTTTTTATTAATATTTTTTTTGTTTTATTATTATATATATTATTATATTAGTTTTATTTTAATATATTTTTATTTATTAATTAAACTAAAAATATATAAAATATTAAAAAAACTTTATATTAGTTTAAAAATTATATAACTATTGCTTAATAATATATTTTTATAATTTTAAAAAGATTTATTTATTTTATTATTAGTTTTAAAATTAATTAGTTAATTTTAAAATTTTTTATATTAATTTAAACTTTATTTTATAATAAATATTTAATAATATTAAAGCAATATTTATTTATTATATTAATATATTATTTTTAAGTTTTTATTATAAATAACTTAATTTTTTTTATAATTTTTTAAATTTTATTAATTATATTATTTATTATTAAAAATTTATTTTATTAAGCTTTTATTATTTTTTTAATTAAATTTTTAATTAGTTTAATTTTTATATTAATATTAAAATTAATAGGTTAATTAAAGCTACTAAAGTCCTTTTAAATAAAACTTTTAAAGATTTAATATAAGCTTTATTAAATATTATAATAGCTTAAACTATTATAAAAAGCTATATAAGCTATTTATAAAGTTATTATAGCTTTTATAGCTATTATATTTATTTTTAACTACTAAATTTGTAATAACTGCCTTAATCTACTACTTTTATTTATTTATAAAAGGTATAAATATAAAATAACTGCCTTTATAGCTATAAAATAATTGCCCTTATAACTAAATATTCTTATTAATTAATAATATTTTTTTAAATATATATAGTATTTTTAAATGCTATAAGTAATAAAATATAAAGTTTTTAATAAATTTAATAAATATATTATAAAGCTATATTATATATATATAAAATTTTTTATAAATATATAAACTTAATATAATAGCTAAGTTTTATATTTTATTATTAAAAGCTTTATAGCTATAAAAAAGTTATTAGTTTTAATAACTAACCTTTTTTAATATTAATAAACTTTTTTAAACTTATAAAAATATTAAAAAAGTAATTAATAAAAGCTATAAATTTATATAAGCTTTAAAGATTTTATAATATTTAGCTAGATTTTTTTTTTTTAAATTATTATTAATACTATTTTTTATTTTTTTACTTTTTAGCTTATAAGCATTATTTAATGCTTTAAACTTTTTATTTTAATAATTATAACTGTTATTTTTTTATTTAGCTTAAAATATTTATTATATTATAGTATTATATATTTTATATTTATAATATTACTTTTAATAAGTTATAAGCCTAGGATTTATTATTTTAATATTTATTTATTATATTTAATTAATTATAAGCTTTATTTTTTATAATTTAATACTTTTATTATTTATAGCTTTTTATTTATATATTATATTTTTTAAA
>MU279052.1:0-21731 GCA_022385715.1 Xylaria cubensis
TTTATAATTAATTTTAAACAGAAACGATTTATTTTAATAATAAGTTTTTTTATTAAAACTAATTAAAATTAATAAAAACTTTAATAAAAAAAACAATAATTTTTATAAAGTTAAAATAATTTTTAATTATTGTTTTAATTATTATAAAAATAAATTAAACTATTTAATTAAATAAAAAAGATAAAGTTATAAGTTTAATTATTAAAAAATAAAGCAATAGTTAAAATATAGCAAGGATTTAATAAAAAAGTATTAAAAAAGGAAAAAATCGTAACTAAACTTATATAAACTAAAAGCTTAAGCTAAAAAATTATTTAAAGCTTAATTAAAAGAAACTATAATAAGTATTAATGCTTTTTAACTACTTAAGAAAAGTAAAAAACGACTGCAAAAAGCGGTAAATATAAAATAAATAAATACTTAAATAAAAAACAGTGTGGTAAAAAAGCTACTAAAGATAGTAGACTTTTTTTTAAGTGCTTAATATTTAATACAGACTTATAAAAGGTTTAGCAGACCAAAGGTTTATATAAACCACTTGTAAGGTTATGGCTAAGTGGACCTTAATAAGTCCTAGCAGGCCTAATAGCTTTAATAAGCCTTATTTAGCTTATTACTTATTAATAGTTATAGTATAAAAGCATAAATATAAGTTTTATAAGCAGAGCTTATAAAATTATATTTATTCTTTTTTATTATTAATATTATAATTATACTTTTTAAGTTTCCTTTTTATTTTTATTAATTAATAATTTATATTAAAATATATAACTGTAATTATAAATTTAGCAGTATTATATATAAAGATTATATTAAGTATAAGTAATAAACTAAAATAATAAAAATATATAAAACAATAATTAAGTAGTAAAAGAACTAGTAAATATGTAAAAAAATAAGAACTATTTAAACGCTTAAGCTTTAAAAGCTTTAATTAAAGCAATAAAATAAAAGTAAACGTTTTATACTTAAGTTTTATAACTATAATTAAGCATTCGTTTATATTAAATATAAAAGTATTATAAAATAATAATAAAATAAATATACTTGCTTTATTAAATTTAAGATATATAGCTATTATTTTTTTTAATATATAAAAGGCTATAGATATAAGGTATAAAATACGCGTAATAAAAAAGCCTAAAGAATTAAAATTAACTAATAAAAAACGCGTTAATAATATTATAAAGTCCGTAAAACTTATAATAATTATTAACTGTTATATAAAACATATTACTACGCTTTTAATGTTATTAAAAAGAAATACGCCTTTAATAATTAAATACTTTTAGTTATATAAATATAACCTTTACGTTAATTAAGCAAAGGATACTTTTATATTTAGCTTAAAAATATGTAAACAAAAATGCTTTTAATACGTTAAAGCTATATAAAGAAGCAGTATTAAAAAGAGCTTTTTATTACTTATATAAAGAAAGCATACTATATTAATTTATAATATTTATAATAAAGAAGGGGACATTTACTTAGTTAATATTATTAGCTTTGTTACCTTTTTTAAGTAAAAAGAAGTAATAATAACAAAACTTACTTTAAAAGATTTTAAATATATAAATTTACTTAAATTAGAACTTTTTATTATATTAAACGCTAAAATATGCGTAATCTTTAACGCAGAAAGCAATTGTAATATTTATAAAAAGAAGCTCGATTTAAGGTATTATAATTTTATAAACGATATATATAATAAGCATTTTTTAAACAAAATATTGTAAGAAAACATTAATAAGTATATAAAAGATAAATTTTTAGTTATAATAAAAGATATTAAAACAAAGCTTTTTAAAAAATATTACGATTTAATTAAGGTTTTTTTACTTTTTAAAGCTATTAAGTTATTTTTACATTAATTTTACGATTATAAAATCGAACTAAAAAAAGGATTAAGGCTTTTAAACTATAAGAACCGTTTATTTTTATAGTAAAAACTTTAGGTTATAAAGAAATTCTTAAACGAAAACTTAAATAAAAACTTTATTTATGCTTTAAAATTATTAGTAATAACACTATTATTATTAGTTAAAAAACCTAGTAAAAGTATTTATATTTATATAAATTATAAAAGATTAAATAATATTACGATTAAAAATTGTTACTTTTTGCTGCTAATATAAAAAACGTTTAATGCTTTTTATTATATAAAGTTCTTTTTTAAGTTTAACGTAATTATAGCTTTTAATAAGATATGTATTATAAAAAGTAATAAATAAAAAACTGCATTTATTATATAATTTAGCCTTTATAAAATGCTAGTTACTTTATTTAAACTATATAACGCATTAAGCATTTTTTAATATTATATTAATAATATTTTTTATGATTTTTTCTAACGTTTTATGTTTACGTACTTAAACAATGTAATAGTTTATTTTAAAATAAAAAAAAAGCATACTAAGCATGTAAAAAAAGTGCTTATAGCTTTAAAAAATGCTAGTTTTTATATTAATATTAATAAATGCGAGTTTTATATTTAACGTACGAAATATTTAAGGCTTATAATTTTAACTAAAAGCATTTTAATAAACTAAAACAAAATAAAAGTATTAAAGGATTAAAAAAGACTAAAAAATATAAAAAACTTTTAAAAGTTTTTAAAGTTTGCAAACTATTATAAAAAGTTTATTAAAGGGTTTTTAAGCATTACGAAACTATTAATTAACCTTTTTAGCAAAAATAAAGCATAAAACTAGATTAATAATATTTATATTATTATGTTTAAACGCCTTAAAAATGCTTTTATTATAGCGCTTATTTTATAATACTTTAACCTTTAACGTAAAACAGTAATAAAAACGGACGTTTTTAATTAAGCTATAAATAATATATTATTATAATATAATAACGTAAGTATTTTATGCTTAGTTACATACTTTTTATTTAAATATATTGCTGTAAAATCTAATTATAAAATATATAACAAAGAATTATTTAAAATTATTAAAGCTTTTAAAAAATAAAAACCTAAGTTATAAAGAACGGATAAATTAATTTAAGTAATAATAAATTATAAGAACTTATAATATTTTATAATAATTAAAATGCTTATTTAAAAGTAAGCTAAATAGTTAGAATTTTTTAGCTAATTTAACTTTTAAATTATATATAAGCTAAAAGCATAAGCAGCTAAACTAAATGCTTTTAGCAAGCAACTAAGTGATTTTATACTTAAAAGCAACATGTAAAATAAAAAGATCGCTTTTAAATTATAACAATTTTTACTAAATAAGAAGCTGATACTAAAAGTGCTACCGGAAAAGCTTTTAATAATTTTAACGTATAAATATATTAACGAGCTAATTAATATAGCTTATAAAAAGTTTAATATTATTTAAAAAATTATTAACTGCTTTTTATATAAAATAGCTTAAACTAAAAAACTAAAAGATTATATAGGTATTTTATTTAGCGAGTGCTAAGTTTTTAGCGGAAGAATTTATTTTAATAAACGTTTTTTTTTATTTAAATTTAATAACGTTAAAACTTAAGTCTTATATAAAATTTATAACTTTTGCTTAAATAAATATTTTAAGGAAGTTAAAACTGCAGAATTATTAACTAGAACGTATTAATAATTAAGCATTTATAAAAACGCGATTATTTATATAAAAGCTTATTATGTTTATAAAAAAGTTAAATTTATAAAGAGGTAGCTTTAAGGTTTATTAAGCAATTTAAACGTATTATTTAAACCTTAAAGAAATATAAACATAGATTATATTATATACTTACTGCTTTATAAAAAGTAAGGACGAGTTTTTATTAATATATTAATAATTATTAATCGCTTAATAAAAATGCGTTACTTTATATTATATAAAACTATAAATATAAAAAAGCTAACGAACGCTTTTATTACTTAAATATATTTGTTTTATAATATATTTAATATTATTATTTCCGATTAAAGAAACTAATTTATTTTAAAATTCTAGCAAAGACTTTTTTAAAAACTTAGTACTACTATTAAACCTTTAATTGCTTATTACTTTTAAACGAACAGTTAAACGGAATTAGCTAATTAAGCCTTAAAACAATATTTATAGATTTATATTTTATATAATTAAGACAATTAAGTAGATTAGTTACTTTTTGCTAAGTTTGTTATAAATAATATAAAGTCTTTAATAATTAAGCTAACTTTATTTTTTACGAACTATAGCTATTATTTAAAAATAAGCATTAAGCTATTAAAGCTAAAGCTTTTAAACATAATTAAGCGTAATATATAAAAGTAAAATAAAGCAAATAAAATAGCAAAAAGTATAAGTATAATTTTAAAGGACTTACGCATTAATATATACTTAGTTTAAAAAATATAGCAACGCTACGTTAATAAATATTATATAAACTTTTTAAATTTTTAAATAGCTAACTTAATATAACTAAGTATAAAAAACATTAAGCTAAATAATTATATTAAAAAGCTGGCAAATAAGTAAATAAGGCTATATAAAATAACTGCTTATTATAAAAAAGCCTACGTTTTATACTTATATTACTTAATATAAAATATATTCCTAATATTTTATTATTTATAATTTCGACTTATAAATAATAAGGGTTTGCTAGGCTAGTTAAAGCTTAATGATCTAGTTATTTTTAAGAATAACGGATTAATTATACTTAAAAGAAATAACGAAAAAACTAAAGAACGATAGCTTTATAATAAAGTTTTAAATAGCAGGATTATAAACAAAGGACTATAATACTTAGTTAATTAATAATACTATAAACTAAGCTAATAACTTTTAAAAGATTTTAAAGGATGTAATTATTATTTATGGAAGTTTTATTTTACATATTTAAATAAGCTAGGACTTTTATAATAATATAGCAAAAAATAGGCTATAAAACAGAAGGTTGTTTATAAAAAAAATATAGACTTGTTTTTTAACAAAAAAAACTATAACTTTAAAAATAACAATGTTTATAATATTAGCAATAATAACGACTAAAACGTTTTATTAATTTAGCTTTATTTAAAACGAAAAAGCTAAAAGGAGGGAATACTGTTATACTTTTGCAATACCTTGCGATACTTTGTAATACTTACAGCTATAAAACAAAGGGGACACTTTGTATATAGATATCCAGCCTGTAAGCATAGTAGTTAGAGCTCCTTGTGCAATAATAAGTATTTAAGATTTACCCCTACGTTGCTACTAGTATTCTAGAGGTCGTGACAAAATGAGACTCTAACATTAACTCGAAACTTACCAAAGCAACATTTGAGTGTCTAGAGTGCTCAACCTTAGAAGACAGCGATGATGGAGCTTCACGTGGACGGATATGCACTACATTGTATGTGATTAACCTTGCCCAAAATATAGGTTTCTAAGGACACACATACCAAGCATGTTTCCCAACTCATCCTGCCGGCCTCTCTTCTCAGCTACATAAGCCTGAATTCCTAGGAAGATAATTTTCGTGTCCTCCACAGAGAATTCCGCATTATCAAACCCACGAATTAAGAAGAATCCTTTGCCGTAGTGCAAATCCAGAGAGAGCTTTTGCAGGCGGGGGCCTAAGTTGGGCAGAGGAAAGTTGGTACAGTCGTCAAGGTCGCCATCAAGTTCTTCATCTACTCACGTTTAGGACGTAAAAAGGCATGTATGTATCTTTAGTAAATTTACCTAGGAAAAAATGGAGCGCATCGTCAATTTCTATCTGATCGGCATCGCTCAGTCTATAGATGTAATCCTTAGGCATAATATCGATACCATCCCATGCCAGATCTGCTACCAGGTGCTTGGGAAGTTCAGCACGAATCGATGGCTCAACTGACCCTATCTCATACTCTAGGAAGTTGTTGTCTGGTGGAAGAGACGTTGCATGATCTTGATCGCTTTCCGAATACTTGATAGGAGTCATCTTAAAGAGCGACAACGAATAAACGATGAACCTGCCCATACCAAATAACGAGCATTTGGTTTTGAAGAAATCATTATGTTCGAGGCTATAGTAGTAGCGAGAGGCGATTTAAATACTTCGTACTCGACTCAACTTACCCCTGCTGATTACCGTGGACATGTACCCAAATCAGAACTCCCACTTACACCAGCTTTGCGACTTTGGGTCGCGGATAGTTCAAGGTAACTAATGAATAGATAAACAGTGGGTTATAGAAGCTATAATAGATGGTGTTAATGGGTGATTGATGCTGTATTAGGTATTGAGGCGACTTTCTTAGGTGCGCGTCTATGTCAGATGAATAACGTTTATGATTTAAATGTTGACTATTTAGCTAAGTGAATATGAAAAAGATCTGATAAAACTATAGGACAAAAAAGAAAATTAAACTAATGCGGTTTTAAGAAATTCAAGTATCAATAGAAATAATCCTTAACAAATCCTATTAAACCAGTCTGTAAAGGAGCAGTGTTCAATGTCTTGGCGAGCCGACTCTAGTACGAATCGTCAACGTGTTGCTAATCGAGAAAGACTAGAGACTGGAAATATGCACCCTTGATTCTTGGCAGTTTTTACACTTTGATGTCGAGTCGCAGGAAAACTGATATAAATATTTATATATTATACATGTAGTATAAGCCGAGTTTCTTGGCTGCGATACTCGATGCAGTCTCTTCATACTCAGCAAGCTGGTGTCACGCTAGCACTTGGTATCATCTTTGGCGTATTCTTCATATGAGATGAATTTCATTTCTATTTTTACTAGTATTTTATCTTATTTTAATCCTCGTATTTGTTATACGACCATCTAGTCATACCAAATAGCATTCATCCCAAAGCCCGGTTCGGGGATACGACACCGCGCGACGCGCCCCAGGAACTCGTCCTTCCACCTATAGATCTCAATCCATCCCTCCTGGTCGTCCGTGATAGCAAGCCACTCATCGCTCCAATCGCACGGCGCCACGGCATTGCTGTGTCCGCCACTCGTCGGCGTCGGGTTGAGACAGATCTGTTCTTCAATGGACCCGCAATCGCGCAGCCGGAACGCCGCGATGTAGCCCTGCAGGTCGAAGCTGTTGGCCCGGCTCGTCGCGAACAGGTACCGCCCCGACCGGGTCAGCGCGCACACGTCGCTGCGGTACATGGTGTCGTGCTGCGGGATCCCCGGCGGGATCAGCGGGTACGAGTGGTGCGTGTACACGGGCATGTGCGTCGCCGGGTCGATGACGTACTCGCAGAGCCGGTTGCCCGCCTCCATGAGGGCGTACAGGTACTGGCCTGACGGGTGCATCGCTACCCATCGCGGATGGTCCCCGGCGTCTGGCGCGTCTACGCTGCCTATCAGTTCTACCGACCCGGAGGGCCCCTTCTTGTGAACCCAGAGCTTATTGGCCTTGAGATCCGCCGAGTATAGGTAGGTTTCCGTCGGATCGAACACCATGCCGTGGATACCCGTGTCTTGCTGGTAGGGGTAGCTCTGAATATTGTCGGCGAGGGCGCCGGATGACGAGACCGAGAAGACGGCCCCGTGGCCGGCATGCTTATAGAAGGGATTGCAGTAAACAGCATAAGGTGGCTGTTTCGCGGCGAGTAGAAAGATGGCGCGTGTATTAGTCGTAGCTAAGCTTGCTTGTGCTTAAGCCCGTGATTTCTACGTTAGACACAGCAGATACAACATTGGAAGCGTTGGGATGAAACGGCATCATGTCGGCTTACGGTCATGGTTCATCGGGTGTGAGGCTTCGTGTATGATCTCTGTCGGGCTTTTGACAGAAAAGCTGGACCACTTCTTCATGGCCGCGCCATAGATGTTTTTCTTGGCATGCTGATAGGTGGTAGTATGTGAGCGATGAGTACAGACAGCCTCGGGAAATTCTAGGCTTACATCGAAAGTCATCCATGAGATAGGCTCGTCATGGGGTATCTCTGTTCGTTTCACCAGCTCCAGCGTCAATTTCTCGTCGTCGAAAGCTACGGTGAATATGGCACCCGGAGGCGTCCAGGTCCCTATCATCAAGTGATGGATCGGCATCTTAGGGTATGTGTAGAAGCTACGTAAACACCTTTCTGATTTGGAGCAGACAGACACTCGCACACGCAGTGAGATCGCGTGGTCTCGTACGATTAAGCGAGTGCGCGTAACGATACAAGGCGTCCTGATGTTTGACACTATGTGAAACCACTAGAAGTAATTACAGTATACCTGAATATGATACAAACCAACTAGCGCGAGGCTTCACGTGTTTACAATGAATGTCATTTCGTTGCCTTCCGAACAGCTCGGGTGAAATGGTATCGGGCGGCTTTCTCCAACGGCATCGAGGGGGTAAATCTCTCTTTAAGTTGTCCCCGCACCAGATTGACTGACGAAAGACGAGATGTCTGACGAATTATATCGCTGCGATTGGTCGCGGGGAAATACTTAAAGCTATCTAAGCTACCCTTTGCCATCTAGTCAGACACGCTAGAATCGCTATAATTGGGGTTGGTGGAGATCAACAGGGCCGGATCAGGCTATGGAGAAAAGAGCCTCTACAGTAAGTAGTTTGGTTCGGCACCCGTAGCGGTAGATGGCTCGGATGGAATGGTCTTTGTCTGGGGTGCGCATTTGCGGACCAACCTAAAAAATAAGAAGAACGCTAAGTGGATATGACGTCTCCCGGTATTCTTTGCCGGGTAAACGCTCTTCATGTCGACTTTCCGACTAGACTAAGGAGTACAGCGTAGTTTGATAACTGTCACACCCCATCTCGCATCTCTAGAGAGATTTCTAGATCAAGAGATTAATTCTAGCTCCCTTCTAGAAGCAAACGAGCTGTAGCACGCTACGCATATTGTCTAGGTTCGTTTGCCATTGAAATTATTAATTTGGTTCAATTGTGTCTCGATCTCGGTCAAGGTTGAAGGTACTGTCGATCATGTAAGTTTGTTGCGGTGAAAAAAAAGAGATTGGCGACGGAAAGATAGTTTCGCCTAAGGGTGATATTTAACCCGCAAAGAACCATTGCGTGCTGCGACTCCGCGAGATGCTGCCGATCCACAACCGGCGGCATGGATATTGGCGGGGTTAACTTTTCATCTATACCTACAGTGGTCATAGTACATGAGTAGGTAAATGGTAGACAAAGAAAAAGGGAGGTAGATAAATAAACAATTCAATGCCCATCATGTCGTCGTTTGACTTACCTTCACTTCGTTCATTATCCTCATCTCTATCGTCATCATCCACTTACACTCAACTCACACCTGTATCTGTATAAGCCGTATATATCTCCCCCCCTGCGTAATATCATTCCACCAGAGTTCAAGATGACGAAGACCGGTGTGTCCAATGCCGCACAGGCTCCTGAACCTTCTAGATTCGATCCCACGTTCACCCAGCATGTCCTCGACACGATGGGCCCCAATGTCACGCCTCGCAACAGACAGGTTCTGGGCTCTCTGATACGGCATCTCCACGACTTCTCCCGTGAAGTTGAGTTGACAATTGATGAGTGGATGTCGGCTGTTCACTTTGTAAACGACGTTGGCCGTATCTATGCCGAATCAAACAAGACCAGAAACGAGTCTCATCGTATTTCCGACATCCTCGGCCTCGAGACGTAAGTATACCGTGCACACATACCATACATACCCCTATATGCCGGCGACTTAAAAGCGCCGAAGCAAGCCGAGCAAGCATGGCTGACCGGCGTTTAGCCTGGTGGACGAGATCGCCCACAAAATTATCTCCGACACGGGCGTGGACCCCACGTCATCGGCCATTCTCGGGCCCTTCTGGTCGCCCAACGCGCCGTTCCGCGAGAACGGGGGCACCATCATCCAGGACCCAGCGCCCAATGGCCGGCTCTGCCTCATGCACGGCGTCATCAGCGATCTGGTCACCGGCAAGCCGATCCCCAACGCCGTCTTCGACATCTGGCAGGCCTCGTCCAATGGCAAGTATGACTTCCAGGATCCGGACAACCAGACCCCCAACAACCTCCGGGGCAAGTTCCGCGCCGACGAGAATGGCAAGTATTGGTTCTACTGCTACCACCCCACGGCGTACTCGTTGCCCACCGATGGCCCATCCTACAAGTTGTTGCAGATGATGGACCGCCATCCCATGCGTCCCGCTCACATCCACATCATGGTAAGCTTTCATTCTTTAATTCACTCGCGGTCGTTCCTCATAGCTAGCTTTGGAGTTCCGCTCGACTGACGTGACTCGGGTACCAGGTCACACACGCCGATTATAAGGGCTGCACCACTCAGCTGTATCCCAAGGACGACCCCTGGCTGGCCACCGACACCGTCTTCGCCGTCAAAGATGACTTAGTCGTCGACTTCAAGCCGTTGCAAGGCGACGACAAGGCCGAGCTGGAGCTCGAGTACAACGTCATCCTGGCGCCCAAGGACTACAAGGGTAAGGTGTTCTGAAGCGCCACCAACATAGACGGACGTCAATGAAGTAACCATTTCGACTCTAAAGGCGTGATGCACCCGAAGCCGAAGTTGTGAGAGGGTTGGTAATATAATCGGTCGATCGGTCTCATCAATGGGGGCCAGATTGGATTTGAGATTGGAGCGGGCAGATGGACCCTGCCACGTAAATATGTCCTGTCTTTCGCATACCTGGCATTTTGTATATTTAAAGAGGCATCATCGGCGTACGGATTGGCATTTGTAGCATGAATTCATGAACATAGCTGTTATCTAAGAGCGATTTAACACCGATGCAGTCAGTCTTGCATCTCTCGTAACTTTCCGGGCACTTTGCCAGATCTTCATGACTGTATACAGCGCTTTCTCATACGTTACAATAGTCTCAATGATGGCTTACACAAGGTGAATTCAATGTGGAATCGTGCGATCTACTTGCAGCTACCCAATTAGCCATTGTCTATACCAGGTTAAGATTCATCAATCAACTCACATAGTTCCCCATTGCGGGAAGCTTTATAGTACAACTTCGGGCATAGCTAAATAAGAGATAGACCTTGATGCTTTAAGGTATACCGGGTGGCCGACTCCCCCGATCAACTATAATTGCGAGTAGAATTAATATGACTAAGAAGTATAGAGAACACAATCTAACCGTCGACATCAAGAAACATATCGAAAACACCATCAATTCATCCGAGATCGGAGTTTCCATCCCTTCCCTTCGCAACAATATCCCAGCTCCAGCCCTCCAAGCGAGCGCCTACATGCATTGTAATCTTCCGCATAAATTAGCGAGCATGCTATGTAGGACCCCTTGCCTGCTGTACATACATACATACTGTATGGTCAATCAGCTGAATAACAGAGCAAGGTAGTTGCGGCCGGGGGCTAACTAACGTATGATCGTCGCGGCAGTTGAAGCAAGGCCGCTACAATGCCAAGCTTTTCCCGCGGCCCCGTGTCCGGACGGCCGCAGGGACCCCTAGTTCTATGCAGATCTTAAGAATAAACAAATGGCCCCGTTTTCATACCTACGAAGATACGCCGTACTGTATGCGCTTCACGCAGTCACCCGCTGATGCATGTGCGTGCGTGCGGCAGGGGAGAAAAGGTTTTTGCTTCTATGTATGCACGATAGATTGTATGAGTAAGTGAGGCGGCTGGGGCGGTATTTTGCTATTTGGTTTCACTTGCACGTTTGATCAATATGCAGAGGCGTCGAATTACAAGTCGATAGTTAGGGAGCTTGATTCTACCCACTTACGCAACTTAGAAAAGAAAAAAATTGAAGTTCAATGACGAGAGTCTTAGGAGCGGGAACGGTGAAAAATAGAATGCGATCTAAATGTATTCGGCGCGTGCCCAGTAATGACTGTCTGTAACGCTATATCGAGTCATTTCTATCAATGCGATGAAATGGTCTAACGATCTAACAACCATTTTTGATGCTGAACAATGATGCTAAAAAAGCCCGGTCAAAACCACCCAATCAACCAACCTAAGCCGTTTTGCTGCATGTGCAGGTTGGATCCCTTTTCATCAATTCGTAAAGCTGCCTTTCCTCTGTTTTCGGCCAGCGGGGAAAATTAGGCTGCTCTGTTGTTCATGTCATCTCAGCCTCTCGGGCTAGTCAAGCAATTATTTAATATTTCATAACCGGACTGCTGGACCGGATAGGCGGTGGGAGCACGCTCCCTCTTTTAGTGTCAGACGAGCGAGGTCTGATGGAGGTGGGTACTGATAGGGTATATATAGTTAAAGTTTCACGAAACACCTAGGCGAAGGCGCCGATGATGGACATTCCGATAGCTAGATCATATTATTAGTTTCAACGTCCAGTTGCTAGAGACAAAGCAAGTAAGTGTACATACCGCCAAGTATAACATACGCGAAGGCAAATTTCTTGTCCCTCGTCGTCATCAACCGTGCGGATTCCTCGGATAGGAAATCCTCAGCCAGCAGATCGACTAAGGCGGCGTAGATCAAAAGACCGGAAGAACTATAGACTTATGAGCAAAAAATTGTGGTAGGTTATGTATGGAGACGCCATCTCACATTGCGTTAAATATACCAACTATAATTAGACCAAAGGCGCTATTCGGGTCGTATGAGTTTCGTGCGCCCAATCCGATGGCTTGGCCGATGGGTGCTGTGGTACCGAATGCGAAGACCAGTAACCATGGTCGAACTTTTAATATGAAGAGTTAGCAAATTTCCTCCCTTCTCATTTCTAAGAGGGCTCGCAGGGAACTTACGGCTTCCTTTTTTATATGGTACGGCTGCAATACGCGAGCCTAGACCGAGGCCTTCAAATACTTGGTGGAATAGGATGGCAATAAGTAGGACAATGTAACCATCGATCGTAATGGAGACCGTAATGCCCACAAAGACTGAGTGGAAAAGAATACCTCCTTCAAGCAAAGTAATGTTCACTGCATCAGACACAATTAGTAAATATCTAACTTTGTTTGATGTAAAGGGGGTTTCGAAACTGGACACAAATCCAGCTCCGTTAAGAAGTTCTGCATTATCCTATCGATTGTATAAGGGGGAGGTAAATGTTGGGATTACTTACTGTTCATCTTCTTGTAAACAAGAGGATCAACGGTCTGGCCTTCTACTTCCCACGTTGGCAGCTCGCTCACCACGACCTCGTCCTTGGTCTGAGTTGGCTGTACCATTTCTTTTTCGGTATCTGCTTCATCGGACGAGACACTATCGTGACCAGAGGAGTGCTGTGGCCTCGGGGGCGTGACAGTAGTGACAGTCGTGGCTGGTTCAGGTGCTGGCTCAAAACCGAGAGCACCACCATGAGAGTGGCTATGCCCGCCCATCTTATTGTTCATCCACATCTCGACGACAAACAACGAGAAAAGCGAGGCCATCATGATGATACCCGGGAGGGGAGGATATTGGACAACAAAAAAGTCCGGGAGACATGGGTTGGAAAGGCTGAGCCATGCTGTTGGAAGAAGCTATTACCAGGAAAAGTAAAAGTGAGCCAAAGTCTGTTGAAATCCGAGGATTGAGTGAGTCTAACTTACGTGGACAAACGCTGTCGCTATCAGCACGCCAGTGCCAAAATGTTTACAGGCAAAGAATATCTTTGTTGGTACTTTCAACCATTTAATTTTCTTTGCTGCAACTGGGAACCCAGCCCCAAAAATCGAGAATACTAAAACGAGAACTACAAAACCAAGTTAGCGTATATATCACCAAAGCCGGGTCGATCCCTTTTTCATGATCCGAATACTAACCAAGTCCAAGTGCGTGTATTCCAACATCATATTCTCCTACTTTTTTACCGCTCCCGCAGATAGGCTTTGCCATAGGGTTTGACATGATGGAAACAGAAAAAAAAAGAAGTTTCCCTCTCGGCTTTCCTGAATTAAAAATAGTTTGTTTAAAGATAGAGAATCTTATATGTCGAGAGCCAGCGACTTTGTCGTCCCGCGACTTGCTATCCGGAGCAAGAAGAGATAAGATGAATGATTCTCTTTTAACAATGCACTGTTAATCCGAAGTTCTTAGGCGAGGCCGTCTCTTTATAACGATTGCGTGTGTAAGTCGTCTAATCTTCCCACTTGTCCTGCCGATCCCCCAGGGCCACGATGATCCTCACCGTATATATAAATAATAATATACGGACGGCGGCTCGCTGGCTAGCTGTCGGGTTGATCTCCGCTTCGAAGAAAGACTGCTTGCTTGAATATTCCCGGCCGGGAGAAACAGTAGATCAAACGCCGCAACATTTTTTCGAACTAATGCTCCTAGTGGAGTAAGTATCGAAAGGGAAGGAGGGCACGAGATATTTAGCCTCGTCCGCCAAGCCACGTTATATTTCGTGCGTAGGTAGTTGAGGAGTTCGCCCGAATTGCGGTTTTTTGTTTCAGTAGTCCAATGGGAGCGCAAGCCTACAACATGGGGGTTGAATTGTTCTGCAGCCTTTCTGCAGCGGCTTATACCACAATAAGGCAATGATGCTAAAAACATTTCATTTTTCTCCTGCGCGCCACGGCCGTAGTTCACGAGTCGCCAAGTCGAATCTCTGTAGTAAGTAACAGGGTAGAGAGCAACTAGTCATGCACTCTGCGGCGAAGTCGACGCCAAGAAAAGACCCTTATGCCGCGACGGAATATCCTGCACCTGTCCTGAACTAGTATTGTATTGTCATGTTGTTGCAGATGGCTCGCAGATACTGCACTGTGGTGACTTTGATAAGCTCAGAGGCGAGAGGTTCGTTTAGTCAATACAACCAGTGGAGAGTGAAGTCTGGATGCCGAGACGCATCAAGGCCCTTTTGAAAGTCTTGGCGGTTTGCCGTACCCGGTGTATTTTTCTTGATGATCAGTGCTTGGACCTCTGGGCTGCGTGAAGCCGCCAAGGTAACATCAACGCATTAGTGTATGATGCGGCAGGGTCCTCTCGGCAACCGTATAACCCGTCTGCTTTGATTCAGTCTTTGGTTAGAAAATTGTAGTCTTAAAACCAGTATGGAGAAATTCAAACACACGAAATGTTTGTAACCGCATAATGTCCAACAATGGTGATCGGCCTTTTCAACAGGCAAACTCGGCCATTTATTACCCTAATTATTATTACACTGTTTCAACTTACACTCAGCAAGGTGGATGTGTCTGCTTACAACATAAACACGCCGGACCCATCTTCAAGAATAGAAGTCTTGGGAAACATGCATACCTAGTTATCGTGATGTCGCCATTATCTGATTCTGTACGTGATACTACTACATTACATATGCATGCAAGCGATGCCCGGGGAAAAGAGATACCCTCACTATCCTTGCTATACTACCCCAATAAGATCTACTATGGAACATACCTCAAGATGGATCTGCCACTGCCACTGCCAGTCGACCGCACCTACACGTGTACATGCCCTATGCCGCATTGCCATGCTTTGACTGGCCGTCGCCCTCGCGCACCACTCATACGTATAGCGTTAATAATCCGATAGAAACAAGCCGGTTCTAGAAAACCGCTACGTCATGGCAATGAGACAGCGCATTAGATGTCGTCAGACCTATTGTTAACGGGTATAATAGCAAGAGAAATTGTGTGTTCACCTTTGTGCCCTCTTTAATTTTCGGTTACTCAGTTTATTTTCCTTCTTATTCCCACAAGCGCTTGTGTATCTCCAACCATGGCTTCATCACAGAACACTGCCCAGGATATAAGTACGTAACTCCGTTTTTTGCACATGATTTTGGAATACGCACCCCACAGTCTGCAGCCTGTGTGCATATTTTATCCCGGGGGCCTGCACTGTTCGTATCAGATTGTTTATTATCAGATCAGCTGATACTGTGCAATAGAAACCATTAGTCAAGCGGGCAAAGCGGCTGCGTCTCAGGTCGATGAACCTGCAGCAGGAACCGCATCGCATCAAACTAAAAAAATTGAGGATAGCCATGTGAACCCTGAAAAGTCGGGTTCACCCGCTCAGGGTGATACCGGATCCGACCCGGCAGATCCTTTAGATCTCGGTCGCCATCGCCGTAGCGACGTTACCAGCCACCAACTAAAGAGTGATTACCCTAATGGAAACCATAGGAAGCTCAAACGGTTCTATACACAACAGAACGAGCTTATTGACCATTTCCTGGGCGCTGAAGATGAAGAACGCCTTCAGGTGGAGGAAGATGCCCGTATGGCGCCTAGGATCAAATTTGCCGTCAATGCCTCCTTTGCAGTCAACTTTGGCCTTTTCGTGATTCAGGTGTATGCGGCTGCATCAACGGGATCCCTATCGGTACAGTGATCGGCGCCCCGACTTAGTTGACTCTATTAACACGGGATGAAGCTCTTTGCCACTGCTGCCGATGCCTTTGTTCGTTCTTACAACCCCGCACTCCAGAGTTAATTTGTTGACCGACAGTCAGGTGGACCTGGTCTCGTCTTTTATCATATGGATAACCTCACGTCTGGCCGCCAAACCCAGTGTATACAAATACCCAGTGGTAGGTGTCTGCAGGCTGTATGCGAGAGGGGTAGTCACTGAGATGGCGCAATAGGGTCGTACAAGGATCGAGACAATAGGCATCATTCTCTTCTGTTCATTGCTGACTACGGTGGCGGTTGAACTGCTCGTAAGTAGCAAGTGTGCCGACGGGCCGAACAAGCTACACTTGAAGTCTTCACATGTCTCACTGTTCGGTTGTATAGATCGAGTCGATAAGAACTCTTACGGGAGGCGCCCGGGCTTCGGAGCCTCTTCAGATCATACCCCTCTCGTTTGTGGGTACAGCGAGTGCGTGCATATGCGAGAAGATCTCGGCGATGATGCTGACGGACCATGCCCAGTCGTTGCTAAAAGCAGTCTAATGTTGTATTGCTTCTTCTACCGCAGGTATCCGTCCGTACATGTCTTTTTCGTAAGTGGATATCGGTTCCGCAGCGGACGAGCGCAGTCTTATCATGAAGTAGATTGATCACCGAAACGATATTGTCGTCAACAGCTTCGGGTTGACCCTGTCTATTATTGGAAACCGGGTGGCCTGGTTTGTAGATCCTATAGGGGCCATTATCATCGCCCTCTTGATCCTATTCTCTTGGGTGTCTAATGCGTTTGAGCAAGTATGGCTTCTGGTGGGCAAATCGGCGCCGCGAGACTTTATCTCCAAGCTTATCTACCTTGCCATGACACATGACTCCCGGATACTCAAAGTCGACACGGTGAGTGGGCACAAAGGGGCATCGCTTCGATGCGTTAGCTAATGATACCCAGTGCCGAGCGTATCACTCCGGACAGCGTTACTATGTCGAGGTCGACATTATTATGGACATTGATACTCCACTGAAAATCTCACATGATGTTAGCCAGTCACTCCAGAGGAAGTTTGAAGGTGGGTTTGAGAACGACCCGAGTCATGGATCATATCATGAGTATGTGATGAGCTAAAAGGTGGGACAGGTTTGGGTAATGTTGAGCGAGCATTCGTCCACGTTGATTACGACGACGACCATGACATTTATGAGGAGCACAAGAAGCTCTACAAAGTCGAAAGTGGCGGAAGCCAGACTCTAAGAAGCATCGTGACGTCGTTGCGACCTTGTTAATCGTCAGCTGTTGTCCGTCCCTAGGACATCTCTAAACGAGAGTGGAAAATAGTGTCAGTTAAATCGAGGGAAGAAAGAGAGGTATGGTGAAGGCGGCGTCGCGGAAAGACAGCGACGTTTAACTTGCCTGAGGTAGGTAGGTGCTCACTTATGAGCAATAAGGAGAGAGATGCGTGATTGTTGCTGGGATGAGGCTGATCTGCTATCTATGTACATACCTGTCCCTACCGTCCTCTATGAAATCAGAAGTATCCGCCTATCTTCCTTCTGCATTGCCTTGTTAGTAGCTTACTTGCCTTATCTAAGTAGCGTTAGCGCCATCGAACCACCGCTACGCTAGCGATTTAGCTTCACATCAGCCCACTGAACCCGATGCTCCGGGGCGATCCGGCAAAACTTCTACACCTGCCGGCATGCGGGTAAGGTAGGGCCTTTTTTTCTTCCCACTACAACTACTCACTTTGCTAGCTCTTAGAGCCCCATTGTGCTCGAGCACATGGCATCATGTCTTTATTAATCCCTGGAATGCGGGTAACCCCCCTCGGGCGACCGAGTGCACAATTCGTCTGCCGACAATGCATCCGTCGGCAGCCCCAATTGGCGCCGTCGCGAATCCTCCAGTCCCTACGACAATCTCGCCGTCATGCTACCACCACGACAACTTCCACCACGACATCGAAGACGAGAACAACGAGGATACCAGCGCTTTCACCCGTATTTTTCAGCACCCGCCTAAATGCCACTATAAGCCCGGCAGCGAACGCTACTAGCCAGGCATCGAAGCGCACGTTCCCCGAATCCACCACCTCCAAGTCGGTCGCATACTGGCTGCTCGGTAGTGCGGCCAGTGTCTTCGGCATTGTCGTCTTCGGCGGCCTAACGCGTCTGACTGAATCAGGGTATGCATATGACTTCAAGAGCAGAGATGCGATGGCCTCCGTATGCAGTACCCCTTGCTGACTCGGCCTGCGTTTCCCTTTCCTAGCCTCAGCATCACGGAATGGAAGCCCGTTACCGGCTCTCTCCCGCCGCTCACCCAGGAGCATTGGGAGTCCGAGTTCGAGAAATACCGAGCATCCCCCGAGTTCAAGATGCTGAACTCCCACATGGACCTAGCTGAATTTAAGAAGATCTACTTTATGGAATGGACTCACCGCCTCTGGGGGAGGGTCATTGGTCTCTCCTTCGTTCTTCCCACCGCCTACTTCATCGCCCGGCGTCGTGTCTCCGTCCCCATGGCTTGGAATCTCGTTGGAATATCTGGTCTCATCGGCTTTCAGGGCTTCATTGGTTGGTGGATGGTCAAGTCTGGTCTTAAGGACGACCTGTTCGCGCCCGGTTCGCACCCGAGAGTGAGCCAATACCGACTTACCGCCCATCTTGCCACCGCTTTCATGTGCTATTCTTGGATGTTGCTCGCCGGACTCAGCATCCTCAAGACACGCCGTCTTCTTGCAAATCCCGCCGACGCCATGAAACTTGTCGAAGCACTGAAGCAACCTGCCATGGTCCCCTTGCGAAGATCTGTGACAGCTCTAACAGCCCTCGTCTTCACCACCGTGCTTTCTGGCGCTCTAGTTGCTGGCCTCGATGCTGGCCTGATCTACAATGAATTCCCTAAAATGGGGCTTGGGCTAACACCGCCGTCCTCAGAGTTGTGGAGCAATTTCTACTCGCGCAAAGAAGATGGCTCTGACTTGTGGTGGAGAAATATGCTGGAGAATCCAAGTCTGGTTCAGTTAGACCACCGCATCCTCGCGACTACCACTTTCTGCTCCGTACTCGCTCTGTTTGCCTATGCCAGGAGAGGCCGGGTTGCTGCTGTGTTGCCCAAGGATGCCCGCAAGGGCGTTTTGGGCATGGTTCATCTGGTGTGCATCCAGGTCGCGCTGGGAATCAGCACCCTCATATATATGGTACCCATCCCGCTGGCAGCAGCACACCAGGCCGGTGCCCTCGCGCTCTTAACTGGTGCGCTTGTGCTTGGCCAGCGGTTAAGAATTCCCAAATCCACGCTTCGTCTAATCCAGAAGAAGCTAGCGTCAATACCCAAGAAGTAAAATAGCTTCTTGTGATATTTTATTTGGTTATACTTGCCAAAAGAGACCGTGTATGATAATGTAAATACAAACATAGAATCTCAGTTCAATCCCAGCGCATAACCTTTTTTCATCAGCATCCTGGAGCTGAGATATGGATAATACTGTGCTCAGCATTTTAGGTCCGCCAGCAATGACAGACATTGATGATTTGTGAGTTAAGATAAACCAGAACCACGAGATGCAAAATCATGTGCTGATTCAAAGAAGTAATCTCATTAATAGCTACGAAATATCTGCAACTCTCCTTTGATCTATAAAATATACCTTCATATAAACAGAATAAACACCGATCCTGTTGTTTGAATAATCCCCGCACGTACTATTACGTCATGTGGGACATGAATCTATATCGTGCGCCAATCAGATACCTTACATCTGCCCGATCGGGTATGTAGTGGTCTAGCCTGGCGTATGATCCCGTAGCCAGGACTATTTTTCTATGCGACTTCTGCTTGTTTTCCAAGTGCGGAAGGAAATTGTCTAAGAGAATCACACCGGTAGGTAGGCTTGTCACAGATCTGCTGCAAGTCTGGGTACAGCGTGTTCCACAGATGTGCCAGACTTCGTCGCCACTTCAACACCCTCCGCCGCCCTGCTTATATATTCCTCAGTCGCGGTGTTCATGTGTCCTCATAGCTTGGTTTGGTAGAACCCATAACTTAGGAGATTGCTTCAGGGGGAAGCAGGTGTCCGAAGTTAATGAACACCTAGAGAACAGTAAGGACGACATAGAAACTAAGGAGTAAGCATTCGCGTTTTTTATCTGGAAATCATATAAACGTTATACACTTTTCGGCGGACGCTTTACCGAAAGCACGATAAACTTCGGGAGTGGCCCGTTCTGGCCACCAGTCTCGGACTACCACTGAACCCACGGAAGCAGTCTTTCGTCTCTTCGGGGTCGGGCTTGTAGGGGTCGGTATCTACGTCGAGGTGGAGGATATCGGTCACCTTCGGCTCGAGATCCTTGCTCAAACTGTCCTAGGACATACCAGTGCTAACTTATCAACGGAGACGGCAAGTGTTATACCCGTACTGGTGCATATCGGGCATTTGCCAAATCGTTGGACGATCCAGACAATTTCCCATTCGGTCTGACGCTTGCTGTCATGATTGGCACACTCAATCGTGTTCATGATCACGAAATGAACAATCTTCCGAACGCGATGAAAGAGAAATGGCAAGACTTTTGCGAAAGACATCCAATGGTCGCAGGTAATCTCGAGCAGAACTTACTCGACTGTAACGGGCAAAAGACTAAAAAAAGTACATGTGCAGAATATTAAGCTTTATATCGGGCACCTTCCTTTTTTAATAGAAAACAAAAAGGAACCTTTCGTTATGTCTGTTAATAATTTTGCATGAACGAATTATGCAAAACATGCAATTACCTAAGAATAAGTGCTAATACAGTATTATAGATGTCTACGATCACCAACAGCACCATTCAAAAATTGGTGATTGTGAACTCCGGGGGGTCCCGGCGCCCCAGTGAGTAGATTCGTGAATTGACCTTTATGTTCACTAAGTAAATCGTGTAACTAACTGTGTATAGAGCCCAAGAAGGAGAAGGAGAAGAAGAAGAAGAAGAAGAAGAAGGAGAAGAAGAAGAAGAAGAAGAAGAAGAAGAAGGAGAAGAAGAAGAAGAAGAAGAAGGAGAAGAAGCCCGAGGGTTTTTTTCGTAATGATTCCTGTACCTTAAGTTATTTAGCAGTAGTAGGTAAAAAAAAACCGAAAAGAACCGATAACACTTACTAACCGCTAACTTAACCTACGGCCGCACATTATCCTTTCTCCTTTAAACGCTTTAGCTTCTAGCCGTTAACTTCTTAACTTGCACCCACGATATTGCACTTTAACTCGTTACCGCCTCCGTTCATGATAATCTAGGACAAGACCAGACCTTTACACCACCATCGGATCAGAATGCCCATGCATCGATATTGAGGCTATGGCACTACCAGGTGCTGTGAGATTGTTGGATTGATTGGTTTTTGATTGATAGACGATAATTAGCTATTCACTAACCCCCTCAAGTGAAATCTGACCCCTAGTAATTGATTTACGTAAGCAGACCACTTACACTGCTTCACTATGTGGGGGGGGGGGGGGGGGGGGGGGGGGGGGGGGGGGGGGGGGGGGGGGGGGGGGGGGGGGGGGGGGGGGGGGGGGGGGGGGGGGGGGGGTC